>JAJAGP010000690.1:139636-321007 GCA_025084515.1 Ancistrus triradiatus | reverse complement strand
GTCAATAACAAAAGTTCAACTCGATACTTTGTAACATAACCTTTGTTGGCAATGACAGAGGTCAAACGTTTCCTGTAAGCCTTCACCAGGTTGGCACACACTGTAGCTGGTATTTTGGCCCATTCCTCCATGCAGGTCTCCTGAGATAACTGAGATAAGTTTGGTTTTCCTAGAGCATTGGTTTAGGACGTTAAACCACGTTAAGCTTTGTTCACCTTAAGTGTTTTAGACTCTGCCGGCTAACGCGGCATTTGTCGTTTCCGGTACACTGCTGAAGCTCCGTATCGTGCTGGTGCTTTAGATGTTTTGCCATGTTGGAGGTGTAACCTTCTTGACCACAGATCAGCTTTCCACAGATATTGCTTTTAGTTTGTTTTTGTTTTTTTTCTTTGAAAGTAGAGGCAAACATTTGAGCGCTTCTGAGAGTTCATCTTCCTCCAAAGCTCTAGAGGAGCGTATCGATACCAAACTACATGATGACATGCGTGATTACATGAGGCAATATGGCCATATATTTGCACTAATCTTGAAATTTGGATTCCACTTGGTCCACGTGTTTACTCTTTCACTAATCACTATCTAGTGGCTGTTTCTCAATATGCGTACTTTTCTATACTTGTCTACTTGTGAAACCTCATCAGTCACAGCCCAAGCAGTGTCTCCATTTCTAAGTTCGCTTCTAGCCAAGTACGCTCCAAATCCCCGCATATGTTTTTGCTCCGCCCACATTGTTGAGGATGCATCGGAGCAGACTTGTGCGGACTTGGACAGCGAAATATCCCACAATGCATTGTCAGCTCGGTAATGGCGGATGAGAGGACACAAAACTGGATGTATGATTTTCAAAGTAATACTGTTATTGTATCATGGAATGAAGTTAAGATATTTTAGGCGAGAATGTAGTTGTTTAAAATTCAACTGTGAAGTCAGTTTATCAAGATGGAGCTAAAAAAAAAATGCTCAGATTTCGGAAATGGGACATAATTACCTTATTTACTATGCATTATACTTATTTGTTCAGCCTGTATTCTAAATATGAATTGTCCGATGTAAATTGAAGTTCAGAATTAAATTCCTTTCTAAAATCAGACTTGTTTGGTGCTCGCTTATGTTTGGGAAGGTTTCTGTTTTATTCTGAAATGCGATCGGTTTGTTGTATCCGTTGTTACGTAGATTAAACTACTCAATGGAAAGTGAAAGATCTGAGCCCTTCTTCCACCACAGACAGGCTTTATATTTTATTACACCATGTTTTAGGTTTTTATTTAGGGGTGAAAAGTAAACCGTCAAGTCTCCATAGCCAAGTATGCTGCTGTTCCTATTGTAGAATAACCGAACTGCGTCCTCCCATCCCTTGGAGTATGTACTCACGAACTTGCCAAGTCCAGACTAGGAAGTTAGCGGGTCCGAGCTTCGTGTTCTTGGTATTGAGAAACAGCCAATGTGTTCTGTGTAGTGCACTATATAGGGTAACAGTGAGCGACACACACGAGGGAATTCAGACGCCACTTACTTACACCGGAAACAAATGATCTTGACCTTTCATCACATAAACCAACTGTGCCCTTACAAGACTTCGGAGTAACACAGTTTAGCGATGTTTTAGTTTCGGATTTATCCGTCATCTTGGCCGAGGAAACCGCTATGCGTTGTGCTACGTTAAGGTTATCCACTATATTTATGGTGCATTATGGGTAACAAAGTAGCGTACTATATAGGGAGTCGATTTGTCCACTGAGAAAATGGACACCCTAAAGAGAACACTAAATAGGGTGGGATTTCTGACTGATATCTGTAGCCAGTGTTTCAAAAGCTGCCTGCCTTATGGGGTTTCCTCAAGCATGCAGAGAATGGCATGATCGAGGAAGAAGATCCAGCGAAAGGGGATCATTTACGTTTACAGCATTTAGCAGACGCCCTTATCCAGAGCGACTTACAATTTATACAATCTTACAATCCAAGCAATTGTGGGTTAAGGGTCTTGCTCAAGGACCCAACAGTGGCAGCTTGTCTGAGGTGGGATTTGAACCCTGGACCTTCTGGGCCAAAGTCCAGTATCTTACCCGCTAGGCTACCACGGTCCTGGACATAAACAACTCACCGATGAAGGGGTCAGAGAAGGACATCGAAAACCATTCTGATGAACGGCAGGGCACAGTCAAGCAAATTGCAGCTGACTACAAAGCTGGTGCTCCAACGGATTTCTGAGAGCACAGTTTGTCGTTCCTTAGCACGGATGGGCTGTAACAGCAGACGACCGATTCGAGTGGCATTGCTTTTGAAGGGAAACAGGAAGGCGAGACATCTGTGGGCAAACCGGAGATGGAAGATGGAAAACATGGTTAGATGAATCCAGGTTTCTGTTGCACCATACTGATGAGAGGGGCAGGATTTGCATGCGTTCATGAAGCCTTCATGTCAGGTAATAACAGTTCAGGTTGGTGGAGGAGGAGTAATGGTGTGGGGGACGTTTCCTTGGCATTCCTTGTGTCCCTCTCAAACCTGTGGATGGATGTTGGAAGTCACTTAAATCACTCTTCCCCATTCCGATGCTCGGTTCGAACTTCAACAGGTCACCTTGATCGTGACTCCCTGACTGAATGCGTTGAGTTGGAGCCATGCGATTGGCTGCTTGGATGCAGTGGAACAGGTGTACCTAGAAAAACTGGCCAGTGAACACACAATGCCGTCAGCATGATATAAAATGACATGTCGTGCTGGAGGATTTGGGCCAGATCAGGCAGCCCTAGTGATGATGCAGCAATGCAGTGAACACACTCCTAAAAATACACACCATGTCTCTGTCATAGACTGTGTGGGCATGCAGTGTGTAATCAGTAGCAGGCATTGGAGGAAGATTTTACCGCGATGGCCACCTCCTCAGCAACTCGCACCCCTTCCCCTCCAGCAGCGCCAAACCCTGGCATCACACATCCTTATGAAACACAGGACCCCCCCCAGACTTATTTAAAGAGCCGTATTGTGAGGTTGTGCGACGTCTGACCGGGGTTGTTTCTTTTTCATATGTCAGAATAAATATAGTTCACTGCGGGGTTAGGACTTGATTTCCACAAAAGCTCTCTCACACCCACACAACATCTCTGAGCGGCTGTACTGCAGATGTGTGGCATTTGCTCGTTCGTCAGGACCTAGCTTCAGAAACGTCTCTGAACATTTCTCTTAGGGCCCCAGTAGAATACACTCCCTTTAATTACACACTATACTGTCGTCCAAGTAGGTTGGGTGCCTTTTGAGCCTCAGTGCTTGGTTCCTTATAACCTTTTAGAAGTTTCTCCTGGACCTAGACTTGCTCAGTTAAGGCTGTGGGCTGAGATAGTTGTAAAGCTGCTTTGAGACAATGCTCTGTTGTAAGACGCACTATCCTTGAAGCACTATTCTTCACAGCAAGGCAGAGTGGATGGATGAGACCAAGATGGAACTTTTTGGTTTAAAAGAAAAGCGTTATGTTTGGAAAAAGGAAAACACTGCATTCCAGCATAAGAACCTTATCCCATCTATGAAACATGGTGGTGGTAGTATCATAGTTCGGGCCTGTTTTGCTGCATCTGGGCCAGGACAGCTTTGCCATCATTGATGGAACAATGAATTCTGAATTATATCAGAGAATTCCTAAAGGAAAAATGTCAGGGACATCCTGTCCATGAACTGAATCTCAGAGAAGGTGGGTCAATGCAGCAAGACAGCGACCCTAAGCACACAAGTGTTCTATCTACCAAAGAATGGTTAAAGAATAATAAAGTTTCATGTTTTGGAATGGCCAAGTCAAAAGTCCTGAACAGTTAATCCAATCGAGATGTTGTTGAAGGACCTGAAGTGAGCAGCTAATGTGAGGAAACCCACCAACATCCCAGAGCTGAAGCTGTTCTGTACGGAGGAATGGGCTAAAATTCCTCCAAGCCGGTGTGCAGGACTGATCAACAGTTACAGGAAGTGTTTAGTTGCAGCAATAACTGCAACTAAACACTTCCTGTAACTATTGTGACTCGGATTTAAGCGGAGTGTGTCGTTACACCCCTGTAAATTAATCTGTACATGCTCACATGGGCCTTTTTGTGCTCGTGTTTTGACCGTCCTCCTGCTTTCCATTAAGGAATGTAATTTAAACACCATACACACACTTTCAAAGTGCACAGAGTTCAAGCCTTTGTTCCCTAAGCTTTGTTTGTTTGCTCTCTGTGTGTTTCTGCTTTGTGGCCCAGCCTGATATGAACCTTTTTTTCTGTCTACATTTCTGTTTTCTTCCATTCACCCAAAGACCTGAAGTGCCATTACAGGAAAAATCTTTTGGTGGCTAAAATATCAGTGCATCTCTAACTCAGATACTTGGACTTGCCACTGGATCATTACAGTCACAGTCTTCTTACTATATAGCCCAAGATACACTTGGTGCTCGTCCTGCAAGCCAAAATTCCCCTCTGTCAAGTAAAATGCGTTTGATGGAAAGGAATTTTGGGTTGGAGGACGACTACTGAGAGCTGTGATAAGCAGTGCTTATCGGGATGTGACAGGCTGCCTGGTGAAGCCTCAGCAGTTCCTCATGTTCCCACTGGCTGTTGATTGTGATGTGAACTTAAAAACTATAATAAAAAAAGGTCAAATTTCAAGGATATGCTATATAGCAGTGCTGGGGCGTTATGACCAAAAATCTATATAGCAGTTGTTTTAAAGATGGTACCGATTTCATGGTACACAGCTTATACATACACAGTGGTACCTCGGTTCTTGTCATTCATTCCATCATGTACCAAATACAAAGAGTACAGAGCAGATTTTTGATGAATCTGATGAATCAGATGAATCAGATGAATCTGTTCCAGACCCCCAGAAAATCCACATTGTATGAGGCTTTATATGCATTAATGGAGTTGCATTGTACAGGTGCTCCCTGATTTATGATGGGATACATTCAACAAATCAGTGGCAGCTTGCCAGAGGTGGGATTTGAACCCTGGACCTTCTGGTCCATAGTCCAGTACCTTAACCGCTAGGCCACCACATTTACAAAAATATTAGCTTCATACTGAAGAATCTCCATCTCAACAGACATGGGGCTTACACTGGCCTGGAGTTATTTTCAGCACAGAGGAAGTATCTGACACAATCCGCTCCAGCACATAAAATCTGTATGTGTGTATTTGCACCGTGCCAAGTCTTCAGTCCGTTTCCCACAGCGACCGAGCTTAATGATCATCAGCTCATAAACGGACCGAACCTCTTCTAAACAACCCTGAGTGCTGGAGATTCTGAGCTCAGATCCCTCATGGTGCAGACCTGACCTAGATGATCCCACACTATTGTGCGGTGTGGCCTTTGAGAAAATATTGCATAATTTAATGGCATAAATATTTAATGGAGTAAATCCAGAGCCTAATGAGTAAGGAGGAGCGATGCTGTTTGTTGCGTTTGACAGATGTCTGAACAGAGGCGGAGTAACTGTCCTAAAGCCTGGTGCGTTTCAAATGTATCACCAAACCTCATTTGGTTTTGACTTTGCATGGTTGGGATCGTCTCCAACCGCAGCCTACTGCCACACAGGAAGCTCCTGGTTTGTGTTATGATAAGCGCTCCCAGCTTTACCTTCGTATGATGTAACAGGGCTCCGTCCAACCTCGGCCATCTGTTCAAAAGACCTTAAAGCCGACCTCAGATTCGTTCCTGATGCTCCTGCGGCCGATTGTTCGGCTCGTGTGTATTTTTGTGTTTTGCATAAATTGTTTTCACAGCTGAGAAGAGTTTTGTTATTCAAGGCATACAGTTTCCTTCCTGCTAAGACAATACAATGCAGGATTATGGGTTTGCACTGCTGGGGGAATGGCTATGTGATTATGACTTCCAGACCAATCTGCTGAACTGCAGGACTGATGCAAAGTTTGTTTATAATAAATCAGTAGAAGGTGCAAACGGCACCAAACAGGTCCTCAATCAAGGGTCTAATCATGATTGTATTAGGGGGTACATCACTACAGTACTCACGAGGTACTCACTGGGCGCAGGCAGAAGTACACCACAGACAATACACGGTCCATCGCAGGGTCATTGTTGCGGCGCCGGGCGATGCTGTCCTGTCAGACCTGTGGGTTTTACCAGCTGGAGTTCTTGGCTGGGATTTGAATACAGTGTTCTTGGGCTGCTTTGCTGGTGATTTATTCATAAATTTGCCTTTTATATTTAGCATAAACAGCAGACCGATTCAGGACAGGGGGAAACAGAAAAAATGGATTTAAAAAAAAACAATCATGTTTGCGTTAACATGATCAGACTTAATTTTTATGGTTTAGAGACGGCATGTGTAGATGATAATCGATGACTTTAAGCTTTTCCTGTTGTCAGTTCTGCTATTCCCACCTCAAAATGTGGTAGCCCATCCAATATAGTCATTTTTTAGGTTTGTTCGCACAGCATGTCCAAAGTCAAACTGAGTGTCATAGAGTCGACTTGTGGCCACTCTCTGACTGATTTTACTATACATAGAGCTTTTAGGGCAAGATACAATGCCAAGCCTTTCTTCCACACAGTAAATGGTGTTGGTGTTGTCCGAGACTGAGATGTGAGAGACAAATTGAGAAAAAAATCCAGGAAATCACTTTGTAAGATTATTAAAGCAGGAAATGTTTGACCTCTGTCATTGCCAACAAAGGTTACGTTACAAAGTACTGAGTTAAACTTGTGTTATTGACCAAATACTTATTTCCCACCATAATTTACAATCCAATTCTTTAAAAATCCTACAATGTGATTTTCAGGATTTTTTCTCTCATTTTGTCTCTTATAGCTGAAGTGTACCTATGATGAAAATTACAGGTAGGAGAACTTGCACAATCAGTGGCTGACCAAATACTTTTTTGCCCCACTGTATTTGTATATCATAGTCTTAGTAAAACTAAGGCAATGTAACATTTGGAAGCAAATGACGCTGATGATCCTGTTTCCCTGATGCTTCTGTCAAACTTAATCACATAGGTAACCACATCAAGTCACCTGAACATAGCAACAACATCCATTCATCTGTTTTTATTATTAAATGTGAAAACGTAATAGCATTTCAATTTCCCTTCGAACTAAATCTGTCCTAAATTATACTAAGTAAAGCAAGTGTGCGAAAATGCACACTTACAATCTTAACGTCAGACTATTCACAATAAACCAGGTTCATTGATTGGATACTGCCTGAGAAGAGCACCGTGGTGGCCTAGTAGTTAAGGTACTGGACTGTGGATCTAAACGTCCAGGGTTTGAATCCCCAAGCTGACACTGATGGCTTTTTGAATGAGACCTTAACCCACAATTGCTTCAATTGATTGTATCAGTTGTAAGTTGCTCTGAAAAAGGGCGTGTGCTAAATGCCTAGAAAAAAATATCAGTAACTTGTTTTTCCCTGTCAGCCAATCGGAGTGCAGATCTTATTCTGATTGAATGGACTGTTGATATTCAATATGGATAGAAGTTTCTAGTTTCTAATTAACATTATTTCAGACTCATTGGACTTGGCTGGTCTCGAAAACAACTCCAACTTACCTCGAGACCAAGACAAGCCCGAGACCACAGTCGAGGCTATGGAGTATTAATTAGAAGGCTATGAGTTCTAACCCTGGCTCTACCAGGTTGTCACTGCTTGCTCCTTGAACAAAGGCTGCTGAGCAGAATTGTAGACCTGCCTGGATAAAGCCAAATATTGGAGTTGAAACATTTCTCTGATTGTGTATTTTGGTGTTCCACAGGTATGAGAAGGTGCCTGTGATCCTGGTGGGGAACAAAGTGGATCTGGAGAGTGAGCGGGAGGTGTCCGTAAGCGAGGGACAGGCTCTGGCGGAGGAATGGGGCTGCCCCTTCATCGAGACGTCGGCCAAGAGCAAGACCATGGTGGACGAACTGTTCGCTGAGATCGTCCGACAAATGGACTACGCCGCACAGCCCGACAAAGACGATCCTTGCTGCTCGTCCTGCAATATACAATAATCCTCCAGCGCAAGGATACACGTAGATGCACACACACACATTTCAGTAGATGTTCTTTTTGGTGAATAAGTTTCATCATAGTGTAATGAATTCTGGATAAAATGTCCATGGCCGATTGAGCCGAATAGTTTTTGTCACTTTACTGACTGACTTCTAAGTGCACTGGCCTTATGAGTGCTCGGTTTCCTGTTGGAGTTTACTCTGCTCCGGCGTTTAACACTAGCTAGCCAATGTTTTTCATACATCAGTTGTTTTCTTGTTGACCCAGTTTGGTTGGATGGATTTAGCGACATGTTTCTGACTCTTAAAGCAGACGGATCAGCTTCCCTAACCTCATTCCTGAAACTTTAATGAAAGATTGATGAGAAGGAGAGACGATGACACCGCTTGAACACTACCAAAAAAAAACTTTCAAATGGCCACCTGATTTCATCTTGAGTCTCCAATTGTTCTGATGGAACTGTACACCAATTCTGTATTTTTCTTTCTGAAACATCAGTGTGACCGTGCTGTGTGTCAGTTATGTTTTCTCTTCTTGGGAGACGCCACAAACCACAAAGACTCCGAGCTCATTTATTTTCATTGGAAACGTTTCATCGTCCAGCATTTGAACTTCGCTCCAAAAGTCTTTGGTTAGGATGTACGTCTCTCACATGGTGCGATCTGACGCCACACACCGTCTCAGTCTCGAACCGACACTCATGGAAGTCAATGATGTTGTATGAATACAGGTTGCCAGCTCAGATCCTTCCGCTCCATCTGAGGCTGTGGATTGCATGCATGGCCGGGAGCTGCTTACCAGCCTGGAGCAACTGAGATTATTTGCGGGGACTTGAAGAGTTTGAGCCAAAACGACGATCACTCCGGTCAGACCAGAGGAGCGAGGTGCTGTGTGTTCATTGTTGATTTTATATTTTTTTATGTGAACATTTTATTCTTTCTCTTCCTGAATGAATGGTGACACTTTCGTTTGGCACCTCAATAAAGTGTTCAACACGTCGTCCAGCTGTCTCGTTAAATGTCTTTAATGAATGTTCTGATTTTAAGGGCTTTCGCCAGAGAAACCTGTGTTGGCGCCATGTTTATCTATAGATGTACACCGGTAGCTGTATAAACAGGATTCATAAAGATTCTTAATGATAAGAGTTGTGAACGTTTCCCTCTCAAAGTTAGGAGTAGATCCCAGCAAATTTTTATTTAGTTTTAGTTAGTCTTTTGATTAAAATGTAATTTAGTTTGCCATAATTTAGTCATCTGAATTGTTTTTAGTTTTAGTCTAGTTTTCGTCGACTAATTGTAATAAGATTATAGTCAACTAAATAAAGGAGCTTTAGTTATAATAAAAGTATACATTAAAGTGGTTATGGCTCAATTTCCACCATAGATCTGCTTCACACTCGGTGTGGACACTCAGCAGATGTTCCAGAATAGAATCAAGTTGGAATGAATGATATAAGATCTAATTAAGATATAAGCTCAGGTCTATATGCATGCATTATAATAACTGTGTACAGTAATGTGTCACCAAAACTCAATTTCCATCAAAGATCTGCTTCAAACTCGGTGTGGACACTCATGAGATATTGTAGAATAGAATCAAGTTAGAATAAATGATATATTATGAGCTCTATTAAACATATAAGATCGGATATGTGCATGCTCTGTATGCATTTATTCATAATTACAGTATAAAGCGGAGTTATGTTACCCGAATACTCCTTAAATATAATATGAGAATGAGAAATGCGTCCATATATCGACCCTCCTCTTTCTCTCAGGTGTTGACACTGTTTACGGTCTTCCCGGGTCAGATCAAACGTCTGCGTCTTGCTGCATTACTGATTGGATACTGATTAAAGCATCCCACCTTTCTACATGTACAGTGGGGCGGAAGGTATTTAGTCAGCCACTGATTGTGCAAGTTCTCCTACTTAGAAAGATGAAAGAGGTCTGTCATTTTCATCAAAGGTACACTTCAACTATGAGAGACAAAATGAGGGGAAAAAAATCAGGAAATCCCATTGTAGGATTTTTAAAGAATTTAATTGTAAATCATGGTGGAAAATATTTGGTCACCCACAAACAAGCAAGATTTCTGGCTCTCACAGACCTGTAACAACTTCTTTAGGAATCACTTCTGTCCTCCACTCGTTACCTGTATTAATGGCACCTGTCTGACCTCATTATCTGTATAAAAGACACCTGTCCACAGCCTCAAACAGTCAGAGTCCAAACTCAACCATGGCCAAGACCAAAGAGCTGTCGAAGGACACCAGGAAGAAAATTGTAGACCTGCTCCAGGCTGGGAAGAGTGAATCTACAATAGGCAAACAGGTTGGTGTGAATAAAATGGAAAATGGAAGACATACAAGATCATTGATAATCTCCATCGATCTGCGGCTCCACGCAAGATCTCATCCCGTGGGGTCAAAATGATCATGAGAACGATGAGCAAAAATCCCAGAACTAAACGGAGGGACCTGATGAATGACCTGCAGATAGCTGGGACCAAAGTAACAAAGGCTACCATCAGTAAACACACTACGCCGAGGTGCCAGGCGTGCCCCCCTGCTAAAGCCAGTTACATGTCCAGGCCCGTCTGAAGTTTGCCAGAGAGCATATGGATGATCCGAAGAGGATTAGGAGAATATCATGTGGTCAGATGAAACCAAAATAAACTTTTTGGTAAAAACTCAACTGGAGGAAGAAGAAATGCGGAGTTGCATCCCAAGAAACACATTTACATTTACATTTACAGCTTTAGCAGAACGCCCTTATCCAGAGCGACATACAATTGATACAATCTTACAATCCAAGCAATGTGGGTTAAGGGCCTTGCTCAAGGACCCAACATGGCAGCTTGGCAGAGGTTGGATTTGAAACCCTGGACCTCTGGTCCATAGTCCAGTACCTTACCCGCTAGGCTAACACAGTCCCTGGTACACCATACCTACTGTGAAGCATGGGGGGTGGAAACATCATGCTTTGGGGCTGTTTTTCTGCAGAGGGGACAGGACGACTGATCCGTGTTAAGGGAAGAATGAACGGGGCCATGTATTGTGAGATTTTAAGCCAAAACCTCCTTCCATCAGTGAGAGCATTGAAGATGGAACATGGCTGGGTCTTCCAGCATGACAATGATCCCAAACACACCGCTCGGGCAACGAAAGAGTGGCTCCGTAAAAAGCATTTCAAGGTCCTGGAGTGGCCTGGCCAGTCTCCAGACCTCAATCCCATAGAAAATTAGTGGAGGGAGCTGAAAGTCCGTGTTGCACCAAAACATCACTGCTCTAGAGGAGATCTGCATGGAGGAATGGGCCAAAATACCAGCTACAGTGTGTGCCAACCTGCTGAAGACTTAGAGGAAACGTTTGACCTCTGTCATTGCCAACAAAGGTTATGTTACAAAGTATCGAGTTGAACTTTTGCTATTGACCAAATACTTATTTTCCACCATAATTTTACAATTACATTTTTTAAAAATCTTACAACGTGATTTTCTGGATTTTTTTCTCATTTTGTCTCTCATAGATGAAGTGTACCTATGATGAAAATGACAGAGCTCTTTCATTTTTCTAAGTAGGAGAACTTCAATCAGTGGCTGCCTAAATACTTTTTTTGCCCCACTGTGCTAAAGTTATGATTGGATCTTATCCTAACTGGTCAGATCTGATTGGATGTCGTCTGTCAAACATTTCCGTCTCGTTTTTATTCGTTGACCAGTGTCAGTTCATTTCTTCCTAGTTTTTATCATTTTCTTCATTCATTTTAGTTTAGTCCGTCTCGTTTTTGTTTGAAAGAAAGGGTCATTGACGAAAACCCTGATGGAAGTCATTCGTCAACGAAATTAACACTGATTGCAGCAATCACACCTGAGAAGACTTTCTCCAGTTCATACTCCATCCAATACATTAAGTAAGCTACAAAAACTATCAACATTGCAAATACACTGTCAAAAACATAAAGCAAATAAATGTGTGTGATTAGTATAAAATACGTAAAAAAAGCCCATGCCTGTCATTTCAAAGGCTTAAGCTTATAATAATCACAGTATTCAAGAATACCTGGCAACTGGGTCAACCCTTCCTCCTCACTGGGATTAACCTTGTTGTGTTCTCCTTGCTCAGAGTTGCTCTCAGATCGCGTCTGAATCACTCTTAAGCTAAAACTCCTACCTAGTAGCTTTTAGGCTGTTAGGAGCTCTGTAAGAGGATTCTTTGAATATGGCCTCAGATCTTTGTGTTAAAAATGTGGGGGGAAACAAACACAGACAAATAAACCGAGTCCAGACTTTACCGAGCCTGTACGCAACGTAGGAGGTAAAAGTGTGATTTTGAGTGAAATTTGCGTAACTTTTTACTTTGCGCAGCGTTCTTACTGGCAGTGCAAATGTAGCATCTGAAAAGGCACAACTTGGGAGAATATTTCAGATTCTCTTTCCCTTAGTCTACCTTTTAGAGAATTATTAAGAAGTGAACAGTGTATGGAAACATCAGCACTCACAACATTACTCGAAACTACATGATTACTTGATCCTGCATGAGGATACCGACTAGGGAAGCAAATCTCACAAGCTTTACATAAAGCTGGCCTGTATGGCCAAGTTGCAAGAAAGAACTTCTGATGGCAAAATGTTTTTCATTTCAGATAGGAACAAAACTGAACTTACAATTTCAGAGTGTGGTGAATAAGTAAAGGTTCATTGGTGAAAATGCTTTGTGCATAGTGCATGTTAGCTTTGCTTTTTTAAATAGTAAAACTCACAGGGTCAGTCTAAAAACTACTGATGTGTTTGTAGAATAGAATTTCAGAATAATAAGATTTAAAATTGTCACACATTCAGCACAAAGGTTTCTGACCCTCAAACAGCACCAAAGATCTCATCAGCAAGCATCAAAGTGGAACCAGAAATAAACCACTCCTTCACTTAGTGTCAAAACGATCCAAACAAATGAATCATCAATTAACTATTTTAAACCAAAAGCTCTGAACAAATAAACGGACTTTGCAGTCATTCACATTCTGCTTTAAACAGCATCAGCACGCCTCAAAATAACTGTGCTGATGCCCCATATATAACCCCATATGATGATATATAACCTCATATGATGCCCCATATATAACCCCATATATAAAGTCTTAAAGAAACCAGAACTGATAAATAATGGTACTGCACTCACCAGGATGATCTGAATACTTACTTAACAACCATCTTTAAATCTATTGAGATTATATCAACCTGTGGTAGCCTAGCGGGTAAGGTACTGGACTCTGGACCAGAAGATCCAGGGTTCAAATCCCACCTCTGCCAAATTGCCACTGTTGGGTCCTTGAGCAAGACCCTTAACCCATAATTGCTTGGATTTTAAGACTGTATCAATTGTAAGTCGCTCTGGATAAGGGCGTCTGTTAAATGCTGTAAATGTAAAAGTCAATCTGTCATGTTTCTGTGAGGTATATGTAGGACTGAGAAATCCTTGAGTGATTTTTTTTCCCTCTCAATGGTGGTCTCAACCAATAGCAATTCAAGTCTGATTAGTTGATCCAGCTGTAATTTCTAATTTTGTTAGAACACTCTGAATTTAGATTTACTTTGGTGGTTAATCTAAAATGGATTAGACACTTAGACCTGTTTACACTTATTTTTCTTGCATCTGGATTTTATCCGGATAATTTTTTAACCACATGCATTTAGACATAATTAGACTGTGGTGGCTAAATGGTTAAGGTGCTGGACTAAGGTCCAGGGTTCATTTCCCACCTCCACCAAGCTGCTACTCTTTGGTTCTTAAACCACAATTGCTTGAATTTTGTAATGTAAATGTTGTCACCATCTTGTAGCTTCTTGACCAATCAGAGCACTACCGTGGCTTTATTGCCCACCTATCCTGAAAATAAAACTTGTAAGTGAAGAAATAACTAGATTCAACTGACATTGTTAGTTCCTAAAAATATTGCTTTCTCCACAGACCTAGATGGCTCTGAGAACACTGTCCAGGCAAAAACAAGAATATAAGCTCCGTTCTGGTTTGTGTCTTCAGTCAGTGCAAATCTAGGCATCTAAACAGTTAACACCACAGTGTACGCTCTCCTAAAATATGAGTCAGGACTCCAAATGGCCTAACCTAAAAATAAGCAGGAATGAAAGGTCAGACCAGTTGGACGTGTTCCTTTTTCACAAACAAAAACAAGAGCTTTGCTATATTTCAGGAATAAATATACTGTAGTACGGTGGTCCCCGAACATTTTAGGCCGCATCCCTCTTTAATAAATATGAATATTTTCAAGCCCCCCTCCACCCCTCTCCAATACACACATACACATTTCTTGCTTATAGATTTCACTAGAATTTACACTGTAACTCAAAAGTGCTCCTTCTTAGTGAATAAAACAAACAGGGTTTAACATTGACTGTTTTCCCAACTTGCAAGAGACCAGAACGTTCACTGCCTCAAACCAAATAACTCCTGCTTCTAATAAATCTTTCTATTTCAAGTTTTATTCACATATAAATAAGCACACATAAGCTTATATATTTACATAAGGTAATTTATTCTTCAAATACTGGTCCTTCTCAAAAAATTAGCATATTGTGATAAAGTTAATTCTTTTCCGTAATGTAATGATAAAAATTAAACTTTCATATATTTTAGATTCATTGCACACCAACTGAAATATTTCAAGTCTTTTATTGTTTTAATACTGATGATTTTGGCATACAGCTCATGAAAACCCAATCTCACAAAATTAGCATATCATGAAAAAAGGTTCTCTACAAACGAGCTATTAACCTAATCATCTGAATCAACGAATTAACTCTAAACACCTGCAAAAGATTCCTGAGGCTTTTGAAAACTCCCAGCCTGGTTCATTACTCAAAACCGCAATCATGGGTAAGACTGCCGACCTGACTGCTGTCCAGAAGGCCATCATTGACACCCTCAAGCAAGAGGGTAAAGACACAGAAAACGCTGCACAACGAGAAGAGGTGAACGGACCCTGAGGAGGATTGTGGAGAAGGGCCGATTCCAGAGCCACCGTGCACAGGCGTGTGCAGGAAATGGGCTACAGGTGGCCGCATTCCCCAGGTCAAGCCACTTTTGAACCAGAAAAAACGGCGGCAGAAGCGCCTGACCTGGGCTACAGAGAAGCAGCACTGGACTGTTGGGTCAGTGGTCCAAAGTACTTTTTTCGGATGAAAGCAAAATTTTGCATGTCATTTGGAATCAAGGTGCCAGAGTCTGGAGGAAGACTGGGGAGAAGGAAATGCCAAAATGTATGAAGTCCCAGTGTCAAGTACCCACAGTCAGTGATGGTCCTGGGGTGCCATGTCAGCTGCTGGTGTTGGTCCACTGTGGTTTATCAAGGGCAGGGTCAATGCATCTTCCATCTGCTGAAGAGCTTTTATGGAGATGAGAGTTCATTTTTCAGCACGACCTGGCACCTGCTCACAGTGCCAAAAAAACCACTGGTAAAATGGTTTACGACCATGTATTACTGTGCTCAATTGGCAATTGCCAACTCTTCTGACTGCCTGAACCGATAGAGAATCTGTGGGATATTGTGAAGAGAAAGTTGAGAGACGCAAGAGAGATTCTTGTTAATGACCATTCTCACTTTGCTGGCCTCCTTTTGCTTCCTTTTTTTTCTTCGTACCATCTTCTCCCTTTCCATGGCCCTCCTTCCTTTGTAGTTCAGCCCATTTTTCTTTACCTTATTCGCTCCCCTTTTTTGCTTTCTCTACTCTCCTCTCTCTTCCGCTCGCTTCTCTCTCCGTCTTCTCTTCTCTCTTCTTTCCCCGATCTTTCCCATCACCTCTGTTCTTTCTTGTCCCCACTAGTTGTTAGTTATAACATTTCCGGTTCCCCCTACTCCATGTTCTTGCTTTTTCTTCTCCCTTCATGGAGATGAAGAGTTCATTTTTCAGCACGACCTGGCACCTGCTCACAGTGCCAAAACCACTGGTAAATGGTTTACTGACCATGGTATTACTGTGCTCAATTGGCCTGCCAACTCTCCTGACCTGAACCCGATAGAGAATCTGTGGGATATTGTGAAGAGAAAGTTGAGAGACGCAAGACCCAACACTCTGGATGAGCTAAAGGCCGCTATCGAAGCATCCTGGGCCTCCATAACACCTCAGCAGTGCCACAGGCTGATTGCCTCCATGCCACGCCGCATTGAAGCAGTCATTTCTGCAAAAGGATTCCCGACCAAGTATTGAGTGCAAAACTGAACATAGTAATCTGAAGACTGACTTTTTTTGTATTAAGAACACTTTTCTTTTATTGGTCAGATGAAATATGCTAATTTTTTTAGAAGGACCAGTATATGTACATTCTCACAATATACTTTCGCTTATTTTCTTTCTGTTGTAGGATTCCCATAACCTTCATAGATCACCATGGTGGTTTCATGATAGCTTAGTGGTTAAGGTACTGGACTTTGGAACAGAAGGTCCAGAGTTCAAATCCCACAATTAGTTGGGCTGTAAGTCTGTATCGGTTCTAAGTTTCTCTGGATAAGGGTGTCTGCTCAATGCCTTTATGTAGTTGATTGAAACAACCTTCTTAAGTAAAGCTGCTCAAATTACTACCACTGACTCATATCTGTCTTATTATAAATACATTCACGTTAAAGCTATAAATGACCTTAAGGTAATCATCATGTATAAGGATAACTGCATGTATAACGGATAATTTTTTAAAGATCTTTCTCTCTTAATCGTGTGAAATGCTGTTGTAAGTAACTTGAAATCAGCTTCAATCTTCATTCTTTAACGGCTAACGTTTTTTTTTTTTCGTTGTTGTAAACACGATGTGACAGAGAGATGCTGTGACTCTCGAGCGAGTGTTTTCTACAAGTTGTAGTTCCGACCAAATAGAACCACTTTTGTCTGCCTTGTTAGGATATACCCTGCAAACTTTACAGAACATTTCGGGTCAAAATCGAGACATAACATGTCCTGACAGAATGAAACTCCGGACTCACTTCGCTTCGACATTTTCCTGCACGCCGCTATGACGTCGTTAGTCAACCGATAACATCATTGCTTTGTCTGGACGTGTGAGTGGGATGAGAACATTTTTTTCAAGGATTGGTTAAATATTCAACTGAATTAACTTTGGCCTCAGTGACATTATCCTGTCATCAAATTGTGCACCCAATATACAGTGGGGCAAAAAAGTATTTGGTCAGCCACTGATTGTGCAAGTTCTCCTACTTAGAAAGATGAGAGAGGTCTGTAATTTCCATCATAGATACACTTCAACTATGAGAGACAAAATGAGAAAAAAAAAATCCAGGAAATCACATTGTAGGATTTTTTAAAAATGTAATTGTAAATTATGGTGGAAAATAAGTATTTGGTCAGTAACAAAAGTTCAACTCAGTACTTTGTAACATAACCTTTGTTGGCAATGACAGAGGTCAAAGTCTTCACCAGGTTGGCACACACTGTAGTTGGTATTTTGGCCCATTCCTCCATGCAGATCTCCTCTAGAGCAGTGATGTTTTGGGGCAACACGGGCTTTCAACTCCCTCCACAAATTTTCTATGGGGTTGAGGTCTGGAGACTGGCTAGGCCACTCCAGGACCTTGAAATGCTTTTTACGGAGACACTCCTTTGTTGCCCGAGCGGTGTGTTTGGGATCATTGTCATGCTGGAAGACCCAGTCACGTTCCATCTTCAATGCTGTCACGATACATGGGCCCGTTCATTCTTCCCTTAACACGGATCTTACTTATGTACTTATTTTCCACCATGATTTACAATTAAATTCTTTAAACTCTGAAGTACAGTAGTGTTCAGCCCAATACATTGCAGGCATACAGGTTGTAATATGACTAAGCAAATACTACAATCAGTTGACTGGGGATGGGTGCTGAAGCCCCACGAACCTGACCAGGGAAATATATTACTTTTAATACTCAGAAACTTTGTATTTATTATTTTTGAATGTGTTATGGCTATAAAGATTTTTTTTTTTTGTTCCGTACTGTCTGTAAGAATTTTGATCAAGTAAAAAATCCAAATAGATATCAGCATATGTCCGAAGCATGTGTTATATTTGACCTTTTACTTTGTGGTGGGTTTTGAGTGACTCGAGAGCCAGCAGGTTTGATTCGTTTGAGCAAGACATGCCTTTCGAGTCATATGTTAAAGCAATCATGTCACACAGGAGCAGTGACCGGTTAACATGTGTTGATGTGTTCACACCAGGAGTTGCTGCAGGCTTGGATGGACACAGGTCTGTTTTACTCTGTGTATCATTCCAGGTCCAGTTTTATATTCTGTGCATTATGTATGTTGCGTGCAGTGTGGGGAAGATTCACGAGCTGAGGCTGGAAAAGCACTTAAGCTCTGGAGCTGAGGAAGAACGGTTTAGAGCAGATTGAGGGGTCAGCCAAGGGAAAAATGAAGAGGCTCTTTCTGCTTGGGTCCGTCCAAACTCTACCTCATATGTTTACTTTTAAAGATGTTCAATACAAATGAGTTCATTGTGATTTCAGATGCTGTTTGGAGGAAATCACGATTTACTTTTACATTTACAAGTACAATCCCAAATCAGAAAAAGGTGGTACAGTATGGAAATAAAAAATGCAGTGTTCCTTACATTTACTTTGACTTTAATTTCATTTCAGACAGTATACACCTCAGATATTTCATGATATTTTCTGGTCAACTTCGTTTCATTTGTTAATAAACATCCATTCCTGCATTTCAGGCCTGCAACACATTCCAAAAACAGTTGGCACAGTAAAGCGTTTACCACTTTGTAATGTTGCCATTCCTTTTGACAACACTCTTTGTTGATGATTGGGCACCGAGGGTACGAAGCGGTCACTGTTGTCACATTTTATGCTTTAAAATTCTCCACACATTCTTTATTGGGGACATGTCAGGACTGCAGGCAGGTCAGTCCAGGACCCGTCTTCTTCTACAGCCATGACTTTGTAATGTATGTAGATCCTGGAAAAGATGTCGTCTTGAAGGCAGCTTATGTTGCTCTAAGATCTCAATGTTATCACAGAAGTGTAAATGACCTTTGCCAAAGGCACTGACAACCCATACCATGACAGAGTCTTGCTTTTGGACTTGTAGTTGATAACAGTCTGGGTGGTCCTTTTCGTCTTTGATCCAGAGCACACGGCATCCATTTCTTCCAAAAAAAGATCTGGATTACTGATTGGTCTGAGCACAATACACGTTTCCCCTGTGTGATGGTCCATCCTAGATGTCTCCAAGCCCAGAGAAGTTGTCACTACTTCTGGACATGGTTAACATGAGGCTTCTTTATTGCACAGTAACGTTTTAAGTTGCATTTGTGAATGTAACTGTATTGTAGCGCTTGATAAAGGTTTGATAAAGTAATCCCTTGTCCATGTGGTTCTATCAGCTATTGATGAATGACGGTTCTTGATGCAATGCTGTTGAGGGATCGGAGATCACAGGTGTTCAGCTTAAGCTTGTGCCTTTGCCCTTTAAGGACTGAAACTCCTCCAGATTCCTTGAATTGAATCGTTTAATGATATTATGCGCTGTTGAGGGAGAAATATCCCTACCAATCTTTCTTTGAGGAATATTTCAGTAAATTTCTTACTAATTTCTTGAAGAACTGGAGATCCTCTGCCCAGCTTTGCTCCTCAAAGACTTAGCCTTTCGTGGATTTTGGATTTTTTTAATTTCTGTTTTCCATACAGTCCTTAATTTTTCTATTTGTGGACAATGATATGTGAGTATCAGTAGTGTTCGGGTGGTGCAGAGCATCCAGCACTGCAACAGTGACCTTTTCTGAGTCCTGAGTGATGGACTGGCGCTCCGTGCAGGGTATTGAATTCCCCTTGAATTCCGACATAGGCTCCAGGATAGTCAACAGTGCCTAGAATCATAATCTCTGAGCCACCTTTGTGACTGTTACCGGTCTTACAGGTAGTATCTGTGTTAGTTTTGTGTTTAGTCTCGACTCTACACATTCGTACTAAATTAAATCCACTGCAATATTTCTGTTGTTAGTGGAACTGAGGCATGGTTATGTATTCCTGCTCAGTTGCTGTCAGTCTCCTGCACTGAGAGCTTTCAAATAGAGCCTTACATAAGCTAGTGCTAGCAGCAGTCTGATGTGGTCTGATGCGTAGGAAGAGGCTCAGGGAGATCTCGGGAGACTGCTCAGTCTGGCGTCTACATTCATGTTTTGGTAATGAGCTGAATCATGGGTTACCTGTGTGCATGTAGGTGAGCGCGACGGAGAAAATGTACGAGACTGTTGTGCTGTTTTGGCTAAGTTATCCACCTGTGTGTATCTGTTTGTGTGGACAGTGGGGAAATTGCTTCAGTGTGAAATCTTATGTGTAAAGAATTGTGTGATTATATTGCTGGAAGAAAAGGTGACTGCATATAAAGCTCAGCTGGGTTCTACAGGGAATGCATTGTAGGCATATGAGACAGAGAGAGACAGACAGAGATCCACACTTCTAAGTGATGAAGGTGTAAAAGCAGGCAGGTGGAAGAGGAGAGCGAGACGCTGTAAAAACAGCCCATATGGGAAAACCCTAGCAGGAGATCTTCAGGTTCATCTTCCAATTTGTTTTCCATTCTAATCAGAATTGTCCCCAAATTTTAGTTTTAGCATTGATGCATTCTGCTTTGAACTAAACAAAAATTGATGATGGCAATACGCTATTCCACTACTGCGGAGAGACCCAGGTTTGAGTGCTGGCAGTTTCTCCAGCCAGGTCAGGCAATGTATTATTATAACTGTGCCTGAGTCACCACTGATGATGTAACTCATGGACATCATCAGACCCACTTTACTGGGGCATGCACCAAATGTTGCTATGCCACACTAAAATCACAGGGATAAAATGTCACATCAATCCTGGATTGCTGACACACCACACAGATCTACTACATGCACTACATTTCCCATAATGCCCCAGCTTCTTTTCAAAAGCTTGAGTGGCTAACGCTTTCAGTCAGAGTCAGTTTCTTTCATTTTTGTTCACAGGGAGTAAATGGACATCTGCAAGTATTTAAAAGAAAGTCAAGTCAAGTCAGATTTATACCTAAGACCAATCCCAAACTGAGCAAGCTTAGGGCGGCAATGGCAAGGAAAAACTCCCTAAACATTATAACTAAGTAACCTTAGCAGGACCAAGACTCAGAAAGGGACCTGACCTCATTGGGCGGCTTAGATGTTCTATGTAAGAATTAAACTAAGTTATCTAATGAATACATTTTATAGTAATAGTTTAAATATATATTAACAGAGAGAACAAATTTAAAATAAAACAATTAATAATGACAATAGTTAAAATAGATAAAGAATATTGAATAGAATAACATAACATATAGGCATTATTTTGTCTGGTGCACAGAGTCACTGTAGGATCTTATGTCCTTGGCTGGAAAGTTTTGGTGGCATGGCATGCTCAGGTTTGAGATCCAGTGGTACCTTCCAAGACCAGAATCTGGGATTCAGTTCTTGGTGCTGCAACAGCGACCGCTGCCAGGCCCTGTGATGAACCTGTCACCAACACCTCAAACCATGATTAACAAGGTTAAAACTGAAGAAAACAAATTGTTGATGTTAAGTTCACATGAAATAGGTCCAGATATTCAAAGTCGTAATATTTAATAGAATAAATTATTTACAGCAATGGTACAAAAAATAGCCTCCCCTCCCTCTAACGCAGCCAATCATGCCCTGGTCAGACGGCACTGCTGGGACTCGTCTGGGACACTGTTGGCCATGTCTGAGGGTTACCAGACAGTGGACCCTTCCAATGATTGTCTGATACCTCATCGAGGCTGGGCATTCACCTGCATGCTATGGCATTTAAATTAGTCATTTAGCAGACGATCTTATCCAGGATGACTTACAACTGATGCAGTCATTAGTACCCACCAATGGCAGCTTGGCAGAGGTGGGATTTGAATTCCAGATTTTCTGGTCCACCATCTACAACCATAGCCACTAATCCCTACACAATTTGGGCTTTTCTTGATGACCCAAGAGTGGCAACCTTGCAGACAGAGGATTTGATCTTTCAATCCAGTACCTGAACTACTAGCCCACCGCAGCAACCCATGAATTCTGGGATAAGCTCTTGTCTCCACTCTCTGCCTTCCCAACCCAATGTCAGCTTTCATTTACATAGATTTGATCACCAGACTTCATGTAGAGACAAATACAGACCTCCTCAATGTGACATCACTTGGTTACTCAGCATCAGTGTATTGGGACTATTGACAGGAAGTTCAGTCCCTGAGGACTGAACTTTCTTTCCTCCTGTGGATGCAGTGTAAACTTATGCTGCTGTTTAATTCACTTTACAGAATGTAGAAGTCAAAAACTGATTTCCATTTCCATATGGGCTCGACCCATCATTCCATGCTGTTATTAGAGCATGCTACTGGAAGAGTGGAATTTCCTGGCTGTGTGCAGTATTTGCCAACCACGTACCAGCATCCTCGTTTACTGCACCACACCTCACAGTCCTGTCAGGAGAGATTTATGGACTGGGCTAATTTGGCACATAAAAGAAAATCTGTAAAGCAAATACAGGTGCTCCCCAATGTAAGATACGCTCTGACAAATCCATCGTAAGCTGAAAGTATTGTGAACCGAGGAGTTTAATACAGTATATTGTGTTTATATCAAAGCGTAGCTTACCTTACACATTACACAACACTCACATTAAACTACAGTTGGGAAAAATTATTAATACAAAGCCTGTTTTGTAACAAGGTGCTCAATATCTCATGTAATTTATTGAATAATGTTTTGAAAGTGAAAAACAAACATAATTGGCTATTGTGTAGACCACTGCTTTTCCTCACTACATTTCCCAGCGGTCATCACTCCCACCATGTCACTCCCTATGTCACACGTTCCTGATTTCCTCATTTACCATGGGAGAGTATCGTACTGCGTATTGCTCTCTCAGGGAAAATCGAAATCGAAATATACGGTTTCTGCTGAATATGTATTTATGTGTGTTATTGGATTCCCATCGTAAAGTCGAAAAATCATAAACTAGGCTTTTGTAAAATCGGTACTACCTGTGTTTTAAAAAAATAATGAAAAGTGTTAATGTCATTTTAAAAAAATTTAAGTAAGCTCCACTAGAGATTCACACCCAGACCCTCAGGAACTGCTGTCTCCAGAGATACCAAATACATTGGGGCAAAAAAGTATTTAGTCACCCACTGATTGTGCAAGTTCTCCTACTTAGAAAGATGAGAGAGGTCTGTAATTTTCATCATAGGTACACTTCAACTATGAGAGACAAAATGAAAAAAAAAAACATCCAGGAAATCACATTGTAGGAATTTTTAAAGAATTTCATTGTAAATCATGGTGTGGAAAATAAGTATTTGGTCAATAACAAAAGGTTCAACTTCAATACTTTAAAGAACATAACCTTTGTTGGCAATGACAGAGGTTCAAATTTTCCTGTACGTCTTCACCCGGTTGGCACATAACTGTAAGCTGGTATTTTTGGCCCATTCCTCCATCAGATCTCCTCTAAGAGCAGTGATGTTTTTGGGGTAACACGGACGTTTCAACTCCCTCCACAAATGTTTTTCTATGGGTGAGGTCTGGAGACTGGCTAGGGCCACTCCAGGACCTTGAAATGCTTTTTATGGGGAGTCCTTCGTTGCCCCGACGCGGTGTTGTAGTTTGGGATTATTGTCATGCTGGAAGACCCCAGCCACGTTCCATCTTCAATGCCCTCTCACTGATGGAAGGGATGTTTTGGCCTAAAATCTCACCATTACATGGCCCCGTTCATTCTTCCCTTAACACGGATCAGTCGTCCCCTGTCCCCTTTGCAGAAAAAACAGCCCTAAAGCATGATGGTTTCCACCCCATGCTTCACAGGAGGTATGGTGTTCTTGGGATGCAACTCAGCATTCCTTCTTCCTCCAAAACATGACGAATTGAGTTTTTTATCAAAAAGTGCTATTTTGGTTTTCATCTGACCACATGATATTCTCCCAATCCTCTTCTGGATCATCCATATGCTCTCTGGCAAACTTCAGACGGGCCTGGACATGTACTGGCTTTAGCAGGGGGGCACGCCTGGCACTGCGGGATCTGAGTCCCTCTCGGCGTAGTGTGTTACTGATGGTAGCCTTTGTTACTTTGGTCCCAGCTCTCTGCAGGTCATTCATCAGGTCCCTCCGTGTAGTTCTGGGATTTTTGCTCACTTTTGCTCAACTCATGATCATTTTGACCCCATGGGATGAGATCTTGCATGGAGCCCCAGATCAAGGGAGATTATCAGTGGTCTTCCATTTTCTTGCAGTTGCTCCCACAGTTGATTTATTCACACCAACCTGCTTGCCTATTGTAGATTTACAGGTCCCAGCCTGCTGCAGGTCTACAATTTTCTTCAACAGCTCTTTGGTCTTGGCCATGGTTGAGTTTGGAGTCTAACTGTTTGAGGCTGTGGACAGGTGTCTTTTATACAGATAACGAGATCAAACAGGTGCCATTAATACAGGTAACAAGTGGAGGACAGAAGAGCTTCTTAAAGAAGTTACAGAGTCAGAAATCTTGCTTGTTTGTGGGTGACCTAATACTTATTTTCCACCATGATTTACAATTAAATTTTTTAAAAATCCTACAATGTGATTTTTTTTTCTCATTTTGTTTCTCATATACATATACAGATCAGCTATAATACAGCTACCTAATATTGTGTAGATGCCCTAAGTGTCGTGTTACCAAGGGTCTGAGCCGTTGTGGCATTTAGTCCACAAGACCTCTACGTTGTCTTGCGGGACCTGGCACCAAGGTGTCAGTAGAACTTCTGACTACTTTGTCCTGCACATATCACAGACGCTCAACCAGATTGAGATCTGGGTAATTTGGAGGCCAGGTCAACACCTTGAAATCTTTATCAGGTTTGTCTAACTATACCTAAATGATTTTTGCAGTAATGCAGTGAGCATTATCCTGCTGAAAGAGGCCACTGCCATTTGAGAATACTGATACTGTAGCCCTTGGTCTGCAACAGCGCTTAGGTAGGTGGTGTCTCCCACAATCGTGTCCAGGATCAATGAATGAAATCCTAACAGGATTTTAACTTTTGTGGTTTAAAGCAGGAGTGGCATGGCAGCTCAGTGGGTTGTACTGTTGCCTCACAGCAAGAAAGTCCTGAGTTTGATCCCAGATGTAGTGGTCTAGGTCCTCTCTGTGTGGAGTCTACATGTCCTCCCCATGTCCATGTGGGTTTACACTGGGTACTCTGGTTTCCTCCCAAAGACCTGCTTCAGGTTTTGATTGATTGGTTATGCTGAAGTGGGCCTAGTATGTGAATGTGTGTATGAGTGTGTGAGTCCGTTGATGGATGGGCACCATGTCTAGGGTTGTTCCTGCCTTGCACCCTGTGTCGCCGGCTAGGCACCGGCTCTCCCGCCACCCTGTAAAATATGAGGTAACTTCTATTAAGAAGAAGACAAAGCCCTTCTGTAAGTCACTTTAAATAAGTGCATCTGCTAAATGCTGGATATGTAAATGTAAATACCCAGTCCAGGGTTGGTAACTGCCTTGCACTCTGTGCTGCGGGTTAGTCCATGGCTTTTCGCAACCTTGTATTGGATGAAGTGGGTAGGAACGTGAGTGAGCAGTTGGCATATAGTAAATATAGCATGTAGAAACTGGTCTGCTGACAAATTGCTGCAAGAACATTCCTTGGTTCTTACAAAAGTTTAACAAGTCCGTACAGTGAAGATGGCTTGTATATTCAGTCCTATCATCTACGCTAATCTCTGGCCTTGTCTGTCTTTTCTTCTCTCTCTATTTTCGCCTGGTGTGTCGAAGCTTCTGCATGAGTGTCTCAAGCCACAAAATCACTGGCTACAAAATGCCTCCTCTATGTTTTTCGGAGGACACCCCAGGGCAGGCTGCACTGATGACAGTGGATAAAGATTCTTAGATCATACAAGTGTTGCCTCTGCATAATGGAAGCTGTTCTGCAAAGTGTATCATCTACAGCTTTAAAATAGCTAAAGTGACTGTAACCATCAATCAAAGAAAATCCCTCAGGATCTAACACGCACTCAGGTCAAGAGTGTGTGTGTGTGTGTGTGTGTGTGTGTGTGTGTGTGTGTGTGTGTGTATTTGTGTGCCTGTAGAGTCTCGTAACCTTAACCACAACTTCCACAGCCTCAGAGGTCTTGTGTTTTGTGTGTGTGTGTGTGTGTGTGTGTGTACTGCATCACAGTAGCTTTTCCTCTCCGGGATGCGAGAGAGCAGGTGGGCGGCTGGTGAAGGAATGAAGAGAAGAACAGAGCGGCGTCTTTTATGCTTCATCCCTCAGCCCAACATAGACGTGAGTGGGTGGTGTGGAGGCACCACAGCCAGTTTACAAGATCTCTCTTTCCTACATTGTCACTCTCTCTCTCACTCTCTCACTCTCTCTCTCTCTCTCTCTCTCTCTCTCTCTCACACACACACACACACACACACACACACACACACACACACACACACACACACACACACACACACACACACACCACACCCAATCACCACTGAAGAACAGAAACGGATCCACTTAATTAACATAGAATGACTCAATTCCATAGATGACTCAATTCTTAGTCCTGCATTACTACTGATTACAAAGCTATGTTATTGAAAGGTAGAATTTAATATATTAGTGGATTTGGCTTCCAGCTCCTTTCTGGTCCTAAATATTAGTGATATGAGACAATCTGTGTAACGTGTGTTCAGGAGTCCAGCAGAGTACACAAATGCATCCTTAAAACATGTTTAATGTCATAGCTGTGTTTGTCAGTGGACAGTTATGCATCGCTTAATGTCCTCGATACGTTCTGTGAAACTGCACGTTAAGCGATGTGGATGTTGTCAAACAGCATATTATATTTCATACTTAGCAGAGCTATTCGAGGTTTCTTTTAAGGACCGCAGCACCAACTAAGACTTGCTCACTATTCAGTCTGCTCATGCTGATGCTGCATGCATATATTAGACCTTTGTGTTTAATAAAACTTTCCGCACCAGAGGATCTTCTGTTATGTCATTACAGCTGCTGTACTACAACAGTTAATGTATCTGGCAATATATAGGAAATCACACTGTAGGATTTTTAAAGAATTTAATTGTAAATCATGGTGAAAAATAAGTATTTGGTCACCCACAAACAACCAAGATTTCTGGCTCTCACAGACCTCTAACTTCTTCTTTAAGAAGCTCTTCTGTCCTCCACTTGTTACCTGTATTAATGGCACCTGTTTGACCTTGTTATCTGTATAAAAGCCACTTGTCCACAGCCTCAAACAGTCAGACTCCAAACTCAACCATGGCCAAGGCCAAAGAGCTGTCGAAGGACACCAGGAAGAAAATTGTAGACCTGCACCAGGCTGGTCTACAGGCAGGTTTATAAAAATAAACTTAGAAAGATGAGAGAGGTCTGTAATTTTCATCATAGGTACACTTCAACTATGAGAGACAAAATGAGAAAAAAATCCAGGAAATCACATTGTAGGATTTTTAAAGACTTTAGTTGTAAATCATGGTGGAAAATAAGTATTTGGTCACCCACAAACAAGCAAGATTTCTCACAGACCTGTAACTTCTTCTTTAAGAAGCTCTTCTGTCCTCCACTCGTTACCTGTATTAATGGCACCTGTTTGACCTCATTACCTGTATAAAAGAAACCTGTCCACAGCCTCAAACAGTCAGACTCCAAACTCAACCATGGCCAAGACCAAAGAGCTGTCGAAGGACACCAGGAAGAAAATTGTAGACCTGCACCAGGCTGGGAAGAGTGAATCTATAATAGACAAGCAAGTTGGTGTGAATAAATCAACTGTGGGAGCAAAGGAAGACCATTGATAATCTCCCTCGATCTGGGGCTCCACGCAAGATCTCATCCTGTGGGGTCAAAATGATCATGATCATGATCAATCCAACCTTTGCCAGGCTGTCACTGTTGGGTCCTTGAGCAAGGTCCTTAGCCCCCAATTGCTTAAATTGTAAAACTGTATCACTTGTAAGTCGCTCTAGATAAGGGCATCTACTAAATGACCTAAGTTTATAGCCTATCTGATATACAATATTTCTCTAATCTTGATTAATTTAATCTATCTATCTATCAGAGAAGGACCAGAGGAGGTTGGGCTCCCCTTCTCATTCCTCTCAATTTTTCTCACTCTGAGGGTTTTTTCCTTGCCACTGTTGCCAGTGGTTTTGCTCAAAAGAATCTCATATTCGTATCTGTGAAAAGCTGATTTGTGACAACACCTATTGTGAATTGTGCTATACAAATACATTTTGATTGATTGGTTGATTGCTTGACCCCTGCTCCATCATCATGCTCAAATGTATTTCTGTAGCACTTCTTGCAGCAGTGCATTGTCTCAAAGCAGCTTTACAAACATCTATTTTGCAAGTGATTGAGCAAGCTTAGTGAAAGTCAAAGTCAAGGTCAATTTTTTTTCTATAGCACATTTTACAGTGGAGTATTGTCTCAAAGCAGCTTTACAATTACTGTATCTAGGCCCAAAGCCCTAATTGAGTAAGCCCAGGGTGACATTGGCAAGGAAAAACTCCCTAAACGTTATAATAAGAACCAAGACGGGACATCAAACTGCTTGGGTGGCCTAGATGTTATATTTAAGAATGAAACTAAGTTACCTAATTAATATGTCTATAGTAATTATTTAAATAAACAGAAGCTAAATATAAAAGAATATAAAGCTATAGCATATAAGACAACAGTACATATAAATAAAATATTGCTTAAAGTAACATGGAGAATATGTGTATCAGCATTATTTAATCCAGTAATTCAGAGTTGCTGTAGAATCTCTGTGGTGTTCTCAGTGGTATTGCATTGTTGGCATGGCATGCTCAGTCAGTCGGAGGAAGGAGGGGGAGTTACTGCCCTCTGATGTGGTCTGAGTAATGGTATGAGGACTGGCAGGGTGCCATAGGCAAGGAAAAACTCCCTCCTGCTCAGAAAGGTAACCCACCTCCATGGGCAACCAAGAAGTTATACTGTATGTAAATGTATAGTAATAGTTTATATACTCAGACGTTAAACAAAATACTTCAAATAACGATCATAATAGTAGACAATAGTATATATAATATATAATAAATAAACTAATGAACACAATAAAATGGAGACTATGAGTCTTACCATTGTTTGGTCCAGTAAACAGTCGCTGCAGGTCGTTGTGCCCTCTAACAGGCAACGTTTTTGGTTTCATGACATCTGCAGTCAACAGGAGCAGGTGATATAGTAAATCTATTATCAATCTGATAATAAACAAATATAATAAACTCCAGCCCACTGTCAAAAATCAGGCCCCAGTGAAAACAGAACTTCAGCGATAAACTGCAACCTGGCAACCTCTACTCGCACACCGCATCTGTTTTGGGATGTGGAAGGTGGAAAAAATGGCTAAACATTTGAATCAGTTGCACTTTCCCACTTTTTATTTACCACATGGGCATGAGGGACGGTAGTGTAATTTGTGCATTACTCTGCACGGTGCATCTAAATTGAGCCTGTAAATGAGTGCAATTACATGTCGGCCTCGGTGGGTAAGAAACTGCAACAGCAAAATTAGGGGGAATGGGATATAAAGAAAAACTGAGCTGTTAAGGATATTCATAAACCAAAAACTATTAAAAATCACAGGGAAAACAAGGCCCTGGTAAACCGCAAGAGCCAAATCCACAGGGAAGCCTAGAGGCTATAAACAAACAAACGATAAACAGCCATACAGAGGGAAATAATGGCCATATAAGGGGCGTGAGCGAAACCGACAGGGCATTATCATAGGAAAGCAGTATGCTGGCAAATGTCTGGACTGCAACAGCTGTCCTAGTCAAATGAGTGACTTTATTGTGCTATGGAATTGTCCAGGAACAACAGCAGCTGGAAACACAGGACACAGTGTGTGTTAGAGTGTACCATGCATTTGGCCTTGGCTGAGCTGAACACTGTTGGTTTTCATGGCTCAACAACCAAAAGCCTGATCTCATCATCTGTACCATATTGGATACAGTGCTGTTTATGGATGTCAAAATATTCTTCAAATTGATTGTAATTACAACCGCATCCAGGATCCAGAGCCTATCCCAGGATTCCCTATGTGCACTGTGTCTGAGGTCCACCATGGACAGTGCGCCAGTTCATCACAGCAAAACCCTGACCTTCACGTTTCAAGTCCAGACCAGTGTTCGGACCCAGAAACTCAGTAAGCACCTGATTCTTACCTGAGCTGAGCATCGCATGGCATTACGCAAAAGTTTGGACACCCTGCTCAAATGACGTTCTTTGTTAACTTTCTGAATGAACAGAACTTGATGACCTTAACAGGGAAGTTAATATACGTTATTCCCTCCCTTTTTGCTCCCAATTATCTCGAACAGCGTCAGGATGATGTGCGCCAGGAGCAGCCCGATTTGCACAGAAGTGAGGGCTTATATACACTAGGCACAGCAGACTGTAGTTGAAAGGCCTGTTGTGGAAGCCGAAGAGGGTCAGAGGAGAGCTATGTAGGATGATGTGACTCCCCAGCACATATCATCCTGACAAAACCCATAGAGGCATAAGGAAAACATACAGATTCCACAGGCAACAGCCAGCCTGGGACCTGCTATAGAGTGGAAAGGAAACTTGTCTTCATTCTGTGCTCTGTATGAAGCACCGGGTGGCAAATTGCTTCACAAAAATCATCAAAAGTCCCCTTGTACCTTCATATCTGCGGTCCTGTGGTGCTGTTGCTAAGTCCATGCTCCGACTGCTACACGTAATGAGGAAATTCCCTGCAATTTTGAAATCCACATGATTTATTGATAGTCGCTTGATGTGTTCTCTTTATGGTATCACAATGAGGCAGAACATAATGACATTTCAATTTTAGGAATAAAAACAATGTTAGTAACAAATCAATTACAGACTGATGTCCTATTAAAGGTTCGCAGTCATGCCGGCATGATAAAGTTGGATCATTATTCAGGACAGGAAATGATTTCTTTCTAAGCAACAAGACTAAGTAACTGCTTTAGCGTGCAGTCTGGTTTCAGTGTTGATAGATTATGCAGGAACTGAGATATACTGTGCATACAGCTAACTACTGTAATTACAAATTGAGAGCTCGCCTTTTTGCTCCTGTTCATCCCGGTCAGGTTCATGGACGGTTCCTGGGCATAGCCTGGAATTCATGCCAAACTGCTCCCTGTCAACAATAAACCTTGGGTTATACTTGGCATTTCAGGTAATCTCAATGCTGTCTGATGGAATAAACCATCTCTTTATGGACTTTGTTTATAAAGGAAACCACACCACCTGACCTTTGTGTTGCAAACTCAATGTGGGATTCGAACCAAGGTACTCAGGAACTGCCGTTTTACCTCCAAGCCACAGGAGCTTGGGGGAACTGTATGTGCATGGTAAAATTCTAAGGGTTTATTTGTAGATATAGAGGCCTACGGGTGGTACAGCTGTGTCATACACTAGTCCACCACCTGGATTCAATACCTGGCGGTGCCTTCTAGCCAGGTGGGGCATCACTTGCAGGTACAATTACATCACCAGGTACTGCAACATCACCCCTGCCAATCTGGCAATGGACTGGCACACTGTCCAGGGCATGCTTATACTTGTTCTGTGTCCCCTCTGGAGAAATTGTTGAGTGTGCATATATGTCCTGTATATACTCTCACAGACAAAATCAAAAGTTAATAAAGGAGCCCAGCACTGAAAGAGTTAATACTCAGATCGTATTTTGCCTTTGAATTTGAAAAGCAGGATCAATCCAGTCTTCAGTTTGAAGCGGATCCGGTGCCCTGCTGACCTTTTGTTGTTTTGAAATCACAGAGTGTTCCTTCAATCTCTACGGAAGGCAATTTCATTTCAATTTATGGGAAGTGCTTCTGACTGGAGAGGGTCTGCAATCATCACATTTCTACACTCCAGTGAACTCTGCTCAGGTGCTAACCTCCACTGTCACTCACACCTAAATGGTTTCCTGTCGGAAAGAGGTCTCCAGTGCCGCATTCCGTTATGATGAGCCCAAATGGAGAAGTTTCCAGATGTCATTGTAAAACTGCCAGATGCAAAACTCAAAAACACCAGCCATCATATTCGGTGAAAGCTCTCAAAGCACTTTGTTAAATCTTGTGTTAACTTTTAAATCAGAGGCTTTTCTATTTGCTGAACTGGTGTCACTCAAGTGTAATTTATATCTATCTAGAGAGGTCTGTAATTTTCATCATAGGTACACTTCAACTATGAGAGACAAAATGAGAAAAAATCACATTGTAGGATTTTTAAAGAATTTAATTGTAAATTATGGTGGAAAATAAGTATTTGGTCAATAAATTTGGTTCAACTCAATACTCTGTAACATAACCTTTGTTAGCAATGACAGAGGTCAGACGTTTCCTGTAAATCTTCACCAGGTTGGCACACACTGTAGCTGGTATTTTGGCCCATTCCTCCAGGCAGATCTCCTCTAGAGCAGTGATGTTTTGGGGCAACACGGACTTTCAACTCCCTCCACAAATTTTCTGTGGGGCTGAGGTCTGGAGACTGGCTAGGCCACTGCAGGACCTTGAAATGCTTTTTACAGAGCCACTCCTTCATTGCCCGAGCGGTGTGTTTGGGATCATTGTCATGCTGGAAGACCCAGCCACGTTCCATCTTCAATGCTCTCACTGATGGAAGGAGGTTTTGGCTTAAAATCTCACGATACATGGCCCTGTTCATTCTTCCCTTAACATGGATCAGTCGTCCTGTCCCCTTTGCAAAAAAACAGCCCCAAAACATGATGTTTCTGCCCCCATGCTTCACAGTAGGTATGGTGTTCTTGGGAAGAGCTCCTTAAAGAAGAAGTTACAGCTCTGTGAGAAATCTTGCTTGTTTGTGGGTGACCAAATACTTATTTTCCACCGTGATTTACAATTAAAGTCTTTAAAAATCCTACAACTTGATTTCCTGGATTTTTTTTTTTCATTTTGTCTGTCATAGTTGAAGTGTAGTTATGATGAAAATTACAGACCTCTCTCATCTTTCTAAGTAGGAGAACTTGCACAATCAGTGGCTGACTAAATATTTTTTTGCCCCACTGTATATACACTATATATACCCAAAAGTTTGTAGACAGTGGAAAGTCATCCAAAAAACATAGGTATGTGTATGGTGTATGAACTTTCCTGCTATAGCAGCCTTCAATGTTCCTAGAGGCTTTCCACCAGAATTTGGGCCATGGCTCTGAGGTTGGATGCTGATGCTGGACAATAAGACCTGACCTACAGGCATTGCAGGCAATCCTAAAGGTGTATGATGGGAAAAACCATTATGGATTTTATTTAGGGAGGGCTGTGTAGAGCATTGGTGAACTGACTTGTTGAAGGTAGAAATTTATGAAAGAGTCCTACGGAGCTGTTCAGCACAACCCATTTTACTAAGACTGATTATGGAGATTCCATGTCTGCGTGCTTCCTATTATGTTAGCAGTTCATATTGTGTTATTTTGTCTTTAGACTGAAGAGAGCTGAAGTGCTCTTCCTGCTCTGTCTGGATTCTCAATTCTCCTTTTGGCATCCTCTGCTGTGGGATGGAAGAAGTGCAGCTCCTGCCTCAAAGTGGCTCCAACTAGTGGATGCTTTTTATCCAGATGGTGTTTTAACGGCTGTAGTTTCCAGAGATCGTCCCCCAAGTTCATCGCTATAAATACTTTTGAGGACACCTGCTACGTTTAACATAGACCGCAGTCACCGTATCATCGGTTGATCTATTCAACGGTCAGTCTGTTAAATTCAGCAGCAGCTTCTGTTTGAATCTCATTTCCTATGAGGATAATTATTTCCTTGCTCATATGCTGTACATGTCGAGCTGCTAAAATATACAAATATTCATTAACCCTGTGTATTCAGGGTGCTGCAACCCATAACAAGATAAAACAGTGAATGAAGAAGATTGATGAAATGTTTCTGTAATGGATGATAATGCTTGATGTGGAAGTTCCTCAATGTGAACAGAAAAAGACATCCAGATCCTATATAAATGCTAATTAGAAACTTCCCGCACACCATGCACCCACCCCTTCTTTTCATAAACTGGTGTAATAACAAGGTGCCACATTCAGTCCTGTAATTCTACAGGGTTAATTTACATACTGGAAGATGGCAGAGTCTTAAATTAAATGAAGCAGTGATACTTTTACGTTTAATCATTTAGCAGACACCCTCATCCACAGCGAATTACAACTGATACAACCTCACAATCCAACCAATTGTGGGGCCTTGCTCAAGGCAGCTTTGCAGAGGTGGAATTTGAACCCTGGACCTTTTGGCTCATAGACCAGTACCTCAACTGCTAGGCCACGACAATCCTAAAGGTTTTACATATTGGAAGCAATTCTGTGTTTATTGTTTTCATACAAGTTCATGGTTAACAGCAGGAGCTGTGTGTGCTTGTGCATTTATTTAACTCTACATTCTGAGTGGGGTTTGATCCTAGGGCTTGCGGGTTGACAAGGCATGACAAGGTGCCACAGGGTGGCTGCAGGGTAATACTTTTCTGTTATGTATTCAGTAGTACTCTAATACTTTATCTCCACCTGGGGGTCAGAGTACCGGGAGCAAAACTGTGCATACATGGGGAGAATTCACACAGGAGTCCAACCAGGGACTTAAACCAGGGATGTCTGGAGCTGTGAGACAACAACACTATCCACTGTGCCACTATATGTACAGAAAATCCTATACATAGTCATACACACTCATCGCCCACTTTATTAGCTGCTACTGTTTAACTGCTTGTTCACACAAATATCTAATCAGCCAATCATATGGCAGCAACACAATGCATTTACGTAAGTAAACATGGTCCAGATGACCCGCTGAAGTTCAAACCGAGCATCAGAATGGGGAAGAAAGCTGAGTTAGGTGGTTTTAAGTATAGCATGTTTGCTGGTGCTAGATAGGCTGGTCTGAGTATTTCAGAAACTGATGATCTACTGTGATTTTTGCCTTGTTGATGCCTCAGGGCAGAGGAGAATGGCCAGACTTGTTGAAGCTTGAGAGCCAACAGTAACCGAGGTATGCAGAAGAGCATCTCTCAACATAAAAACAGGGAACCCTGTAGCAGATGGGCTACAACAGCAGAAGACCACACCGGCTGAGATTCCTGCTAGCTAAGAACAGGCGTTCATTGTGTAAAGGCTACATTTCACACAGCTCACCAAAACTGGACAATTGATGAGTGGAAATACTTTGCCTGGTCTGATGATTCCTGATTTCTGATGCAATGTTCAGAGGGCCGGATCAGAATTTGGCGTAAACAACATGAAAGCACGGATCCATCCTGCCTTGAACCAATGGTTCAGACGGGTGGTGGTGTAAAGGTGTGGGGGAGATTTTCTTGGCACACTTTGGCTCCCTTAATACCAACTGACTTAATAGGGACTGTGGTGGCCTAGTGGTTAAGGTACTGGACTATGGACCAGAAGGTCCAGGGTTCAAATCCCACCTCTGCCAAGCTGCCACTGTTGCCTTGAGCAAGGCCCTTAACCCACAATTGCTTGGATTGTAAGATTGTATCAATTGTAAGTCGCTCTGGATAAGGGCGTCTGCTAAATGCTGTAAATGTAAATGTAAATGTAAAATGTAACTGAGCTTTGTTTAGACAACACAGCCTACCTGAGTATTGTTGCTGACCATGTCCATCCCCTTACCATCTTCTGATGGTTACTTCCAGCAGGATAACGCGCCAATCTCAAATCATCTCGAACTGGTTTTTTGAAGATAACAATGAATTCGCTGTACTCATATGGTCTCTACAGTCACCAGATCTCAATCTAACAGAGCACCTTTGGGATGTGGTGGAACGGATGTGATTCGGAGCAGCTGCGTGATGCTATCATGTCAATATGGACTAAAATCTCTGAAGAATGTGTCCAGCACCTTGTTGAAGCTATGCCATTAAGAATTAAGGCAGTTCTGAAGTCACGAGCGAATCCAACATGGTAAGATGTACCTAATCAGTGGCTGGTGAGTGTGCATGTTATAATATAATACAATATACTCTCTGCATATATATGACAGACAGTCTGTTCCTAGGCAAGGTGGGGCTGAGTGAATCAAAGTCAAGGTCAGTGTCACATTTATTTCTGTAGTGCTTTTTACAATGGAGCGTTGTCTCAAAACAGCTTTACAATTTTATATGATCTATTGTATCCCAACTTGAGCAAGCCTAGGGCAAACAGTGGCAAGGAAAACTCCCTAAACGTTATAAGGAAGAAACCTTGGGAGGATCAAGACTCAAAAGGGACCCAACATCCTTGGGTGGCGTAGATGGTATATGTAAGAATTAAACGAAATTACCTAATTAGTGAGTTTATAGTAATAGTTTAAATACTAAACTAAATAATAGCAGAGAACATTTAAAAAATATAAAAGCTGCACGGAGCTTTACACTGAAATAAGGTTTTAGCCATCTTAAATTGGAAAAAATAGTAAATCTATTCAAAGCTAATGATGTTAATATGATGTTGATATAAAATATGATGTTGATATTAAATATGATGTTGATATTAAATAAATGAATATATGCGAAATACTGCAGCATCTTGGTTATTTAGTCAGTACTGGTGCACTACAATATCCCATAAGGCATTGCAGTATATCTGTATTTTGGACATTAAGCAGCACATTCCTGTATAGATAACAAGTGTTGGCCAAAGAAAAGAAATAAGCAAATAAATAGAATGCAAATACAATTTAAACAAAACAGTTAAATGCACTAAAACCAGCCACAAGGGAACCAAGACAAAAAGATTTCCTGGTGCAATAAAAAAATTGGATTTTGTCCTGTAATAAACTTAATAAAACAGCTCAATTATTCCTTGTCTTAAAGCAGTAATGGAAAAGCAACATCAACTGACTGAATGATTACAAGCAGCCGGTTAGAGGATCTGAAAGTGGGAGTGGAGGAAGTTGGAGCTTGTATTGTTATTGATTGTACTTGAGCTATGTAAATCTCTTTCAAAATGCAGTTTTCATTAGCTGTTATTATTTATTGCACTCGCACACAATACAGGACTTTGAAACAGTTAGAGCAGGACTACACATTTAGAGTATTTAGCAGACACTCTTACACAAAGTGATTTACAACTGATAACTGACTGGCTTACACATACAATGTAAAAAAGTGGTGTTGCTCAAGGACCCAACAGTGGCAGCTTGGGATTTGAACCCTAGACATGCTGGTCAATATTCCAGTAGCTTACCTCACAGTAACCAAACAAAAAAATAATGACTCAAAGAATAACATTAATAAATATACTAATATATAGGGAACCTAGATAGGGTCACAGGGAGGGTCTGAAGCCTAAACCCAATACTCATTGGCATAGACAGTCCATAGTCCATAAATGCACCACCCAAACTTCACATTGCAAGCCAGGATTCACCCTAACCCAAGCTCTTACCACCAGAGCTGTATAACAGCAAGAAGAATAACAATCGAGTCATTTAGACCAGATGTCACATAGGGCAGAAACATTTTGGAGGGGTAACCGGGTACAGAGAGGGGTCACTGGCCGTTCAACAATCCTCCTCATTTTCTATACACCCTTTTGGGAATTGCACCTGTTGGGGAGGTTTCTGATGCGAGCCTGTCCTGGGATATGAGCCCGGGCAGCTGGTCACTGCTGTTCCAAGAGTTGGCTCTTACCACTGATGCATCATGAACACAGATTCATAGTGTATTATCATTATTATTAAAAGTTATTAAGAAAGAAAATCCAACCACTCAACCTCACTAATTGATTGGTGTTGCTTTGGTGGTGGATTGGTTTGCAATTTGCTAGCCCACTACCACTGTGACTAGGATTTGAGTCCTGGTGGTGATTAGGTGTCCCACTCTTTTCTGTGACTAAGGGAAGGCCGGACGAAAGAGCGTAACCCATGTTGCAACAGTTTTCGCGTTTGAACTCTGAAGGATAGACTGGTGGCCCAACCAGAGGACACATTCACCTGTGGCCCTGGAATTCCAGGATAGGATCTGGATGAATATAAAATTTAACATGTGTAGAATGTGTAAAGAATTTTTTCTAATATTTAAATTTTTATTAGTACTAGAGTTAATAGTCATATTATCTTCTGTACTTTAGTATATAATTTTTAATTTATTGTATGTTATTTTTATATATTCTCTATTTTAATTATTTTGTTTAGTTTCTGAGCATTTAAACTGTTTTTTTTTTTAATAAATGTATTATTTAAGTAATTAAATTTAATTATTATGTGTAACATCTTGGCTGCCCATGGAGATTGGGTCCCTTTTTGAGTCTTGGTCCTGCCTAGGTTTCTTCTTCATAACATTTAGGGAGTTTTTCTTTGTAACCATCACCCTAAACTTGTTCAGTTGGGGCTGTGGGCCTAGATATTTGTAAAGCTGCTATGAGACAATGCCCCATTGTAAAAAGTGCTATACAAATATATCTGACTTTATACTCGAGCTTCGCTTCACAGGAGCCACACTTCAAGGCAGGAGTAACACATTCATCACGACTCTTTGCTGCACCACATGCACTCTGGAATGAACTTCCTCTGGCTATCTTGAACCAATGTTTACTGAAAATCCACTTTTTAGTGACTCCTGGTACTGATCCTGGTCAGGGTGGCAGGGTTCCTACTGCCCATCCTTGAAGAACACAGGCACAAGCATATGAGTCCACCACACGCCCAGCAAGGGTCGCTGTCCTCCATTCAGTCATTCATTTATCTTCTTTATCCACTTCAGCCTAGTCCGAATGGCAGTTTAGCTACATTCTATCCCATGAACACTGTACAGTCTGGGGACTGTGGTGGCCTCTACTGGACTCTGGATCATAAAGTTTTGGGTTTAAATCCCACCTCTGTGCCTACGAAGAATTTATAGTAGTCAATCATTGTCTTTCTGGACATTAGATCCACCAAGAACTAGAGTTGAGAAGAGATGTTGAAGTTTCTCACTTGATATCCCAAAAGTGGGATTTGAACTCATAGGCCTAAGGCTAGTTAACCTTGGACCGTGGACCTTAACCACTAAAATGCCCTAATCCCTGTTAGCTGTATGTAAAATGATCAAACCCCAATCCATAGGATGAAAACTACCTTATGTGAACTAACAACCATAGTTAGAGTAAACCCTGGAGACCTGGCAACCTTCCCCAGCCCCATACACCAGTAAATAATACACCTTGATTTACGTGGAACATTGACAGTCAAATTGAATTGTTAAAACTTCTTTTTCGCGTGATGCTACACCAAATACACGAGACAGAGAGAGAAATTGCACTTTGCCATCGATACAGTGCCTAAAGGGCGCGTTTAGGTGGTTTTATAAATAACGCACAGATTTTTACGTTTACGTTTTGTACGTTCAGTGCATGAAGGCTTTCCTGCTTTAAGGGCAGGTCCCCACGTGGTGGCGTTGTTCGCGGTGCTCTGAGAGAGGCGGGTGTAGTTCCTTTCTCAGCCTTTGCGCACTCTGTGTTGTGGATCCCGGCGGCGCTGGTGGATCCGCTCCTGCTTTAATCCTGCTGCTCCTGCTCTCTCCACGGGGAGCCGGCCGACATGGCGACCCTCACCGAGCTCCTCTGTGCAGTCAGCCGCGTCTGAACCGGGTTTAGCGTTGGGTTTGGGTCTGGATCGGTTCGAGCTCAGCCAGTGGAGTGTTGTATTTCATTCGGAGCTCTTGTAGCGGGGCGAAGCGTGCGTGGACGGCGTGTTTTTTTAAACCGGGGTAAGTTGACTGTAAGCTGTGTTCCTCCTTGTCTTGCACAGTGGTTCTTGTGGAACTTGTTTAGGACAGATTAAGCTTAGTGCATGCTTGGATTGCGGGTTATCCAGCCGTGAAGCTGAGTGGAAATGCGTGCATATGTATTTATATAGTAGGAGACGACGTAGTCACCATATCCTCGCTTTCTCCTCCTCATTTGGGCACAAGGTCTACCAAGCCACGTCTCCATTGAGCTTTCTCGCAGGTTTGGTAGGAAGTCAGGCATTTGGTGCGAGAATATCTTCTGAAATCCAAAGCGAATAGCTTCAAATCCGGTTTATGTAGGCAGATCGGTGTAGGATGTTTTGTTTAATGTTAAGTCAAAGCGTCTGAACTGAACCTTGGATTTTGGTGCGTAAGAAAATCATGGGTGCAAATCCATGCGTATAGAGTGGTTACTGTGGTGTAGGGCTTTCAGAATTCTGTTAGAGGAACACCATGGTAATGTCATGGTCAGGAGTGGCAACCATAGACACGTCGCAAAACCGTAATTAAATGTGTCATTAACATACCGACCATAATGCGCTATTGTTTTGCCATAGTGGAACCATAATGTGTCGGAGAAAGTGACTTCTCAAAAGGGTGGTGCTAAAATGTGTGCTCACAAAAGCAGGTAGGACTATCAGTGTCTGGAGCCCTTAAATAGGCATAATGGCTGTTAGCTCGTGAGCCTGGTTTGTGGCTGTGCAGCCCCTGAGATTTGTGGCTTATCCATTTGATCTGGTCTTTGGGCCAATGAACTGTCAGCTGTCACCCAATCCTCTGTCCATCATGGCCCATTAGTTGTGTGTTACATGTTACTGCGTTAATACACAACAGTGTAACAAAATACACATACACAGACATGTCATTCATGTATCCAGCTTTAGAGGAGGTGTTCAGATCACTCCATGCTGAATGATTTATAATCTCCGTGCTTGACAATGTTTCTCTGTTTCCCCCCCAAGTTCCATTGACATACCACCTGTGCCACACCCAAACCTGCCTCGCTTTCGCGTCCCGAGAGAGGAAGGAGAGGGTTTCACCCAGCCTGGTTGTGTGGATAAAGTATGAACAGAGGGCTCACTGTTCCACTTCAGTATCTAATATGAATTCTCTCGCCCGCTGTCTCTCTCTCTCATGTGGAATTTTTCTGTAAACAACTTCAAAGCCGGCTGGGACTGAACTGGGGTCGCAGCTTTTCCGGCCGTTAGAAGCCATTCGTGCTGTAATCATTGCGTCTGTAGGCAGGCATGTTTCCGCTGGCAGACATATGTCACGCTGATGGGTACCGGCTACTGTATTCAGATGAGCGCAGATGTCTTTTAGCACCACAAAAGTGTCTATGGGCTCTTGGGTGGTGCGGTGGTCTAATACATACGCCCAACACGCCGAAGACTAGAGTCCCAGTGGTGCCTTCCGGCGTCGATGGGCATCCCATGCAAACATGATTGTCTGTGGGAGAGGAGATGAGTTGGGGATCACCCCACACTCCTGGGGCTGCAACAGTGACCCCTGCTTAGCCCAGCCCTGTGATGGATTGGCTCCTTGAGTTCTCACTTACTCCTGTGCTTGGTGTTATCCAATGATAGGTGTGGGAACCCTTTGATACTTACTAGGAAATGTGGGGCGTCTTTATGATGGATTGTGGAGGCTTAGCGGTTGAGGTACTGAACTTGGACCAGAGGTTTCAGGGTTCAAATTCCACCTCTGCCAGGCTGCCACTGTTGGGTCCTTGAGTAAGGCCCTTGACCCATAATTGCTTGGATCTGTGTCAGTTGTAAGTCGCACTGGGTAAATGTAGATGTTAGCTGTTGCAGTAGTGAGAACCTGCAGTTGTTGTGGTTTAGGATGTGGGTATTTGGAGCAGATTGCTGTCCCAACATTTTTGGTGCCCCAGTTCAAGTCCTGGGATTTTGACCTGAGCTTTCACCGAGCGCCACCATGTTTATCTTGTCTCTCTCAAAAGCTAATGAGTGCCTGTTTTGCCTACTTTCTATGTAGGGCATTCTGTGTATAAAGCTTTCGAACCAACAGTGGAACCCTAAGCCTGGTTAATAAGACAGTCTACTGAGTTACTGATAGCATCACCGATTGTTCATGCAGCCAGTGTATAAAACTGATACACGCTAGCGAAGTTTTACAGGTCTGGGTTCAAGTCTTTGCTGTTGTATCGCAATTTTAGTCTTTCTTTAAGGCTTTGTGTTGGAGGAACATCATAATGCACACATACTTTTGAAGATTTTGAATGTTAACTGATATTATTGTGCGGCCCTTTGGCTGACAGTCATTGTCTTTGTAAATGTGCTATAGATATAATAAAGGTGACTTGACTCTATGGCCATGATGCACAGACCAGAGAACGTCTTCTCTACTGCAGATTAAATGATAATGAAAGAGATGTCGGTCCTTAAAATATGTATTGACCTGTCGTAAACCCTCTGTAGTAAGGATGTGTAATGTGTTTAGGATTCCCCGGCACTGTGAGCATCAAATTGCATTTTTATTTAATGCTTGCTAAGTAAGCTCCTGTGGCTCGGAGGTAAGAGCCAGGATGAAATATTACACTCCTTTTCCACAAGTCAACACAATACAGTGGAGTGTTAATGAAATGTCAAGATACCAGAATGATCAAGATACCAGAATGATCCAGCACCACGGCATTCTTCTAACTCGGTCCAAAAAGCTCATTTCAGAACAATCTGATTTGCTCTTCTTTCTTTAAGGTTGTACTCGCAATAGGCCATCTGTACCGTGCCCGAGCACATTTGACCCCAAAGTGCGGTGTCACTACTGTGCCCGGATGTGGTACGCGAGCATGGTACTCGGGCACACTACGCATGTAGTGTGATCGCTAACTTTGCTAATCAAATATAAACTCGTACTTAGTTCTTCGGTTCCTTTTAGGCTGCAGGCCGATATCGTGATTAGCTCTTAGCTTCGTCACAATTCTTAGTGGATCCAGCTCTTGCGAGAAAATGACTTCTGAAATGGAGCAAATGTACTTGTCAAACTGTAGGCGGAGCATCCAGGCCTAATTTCTATACAGTGGTACCTCGGTTCTCACGATTTTCACGATTCAGTACACAGTGATTCAGATTCACAATAGCCTTGCTCAGAGAAGATCTTCGTTGTGTTTACTGTGTTTTTCTTCTTTTTTACATTTACAGTACTGCATTCTTAGTGCAGATAAGGTTCCATGGGCTCTAAAAAGGTGGAAGGTGGAACATGGATCTCATTAGCTAGACTTTTGTCAGTGTCAGTTGTTCATCTGTCACTGTGTATAGTAACGTGTGCTGATGGAGTGGTTCTTTGTTCTAGAAGTAATGACAATGCCTGAAACATTCTCTGAGAGTATGCAGTGAGATCATTTTGCACGATACCAATTGATCTATTGCTGTGATACCCCAGTAAATTGATTCAGGTCATGCCAGGTGTCTTGGCTGTTATCTTGGTATATTGATTTGGGGTTTTCCTTTCAGACTCGTGTCAGTAAATGTCAAATAATAAATAAATCCTGTCAGTAGATCGGGCTTCTCAAATCCATCAGATCTTTAAAAAGGCACATATATTTTTACTCAAGAATTTACTGAACACTGGACTGAATTTGTATTTGTGTATAGGTCAGGTTCTGGTACAATTCCCTAATTACCAAGAGGGCGTGTCTGAACAAAATCCAAGGTATTACTGGACGAAATTTTGCCTACTGATAGAGATGCTTTAGTACTTTAGCAAATAGCTTAGTCAAGAAGATGAAAAGGAGCAATGTTTGCAAATTGCAGTGATTCACAGTTGAAAAGCCAGTCCACTAATCATGCTGTGGGTGAAATTCCTCCCTAAATCAGTTGCAGTCATATAAAGTGTTTGGTTATGAGCCAGTCACACTAAGAATGTGGTGGTAAGTGGAGAGGAGATGCGACTGATTATCTCGAATGCTTAAATACAAACTCCACCAAATCCAGTGGGTGTGTTAACACCAAATGTTACTGAGATTTCCTGGAAAAATCTGTAAATCAGTGCATAGTAGTGGCACTACTGGCAGGTGATTAAAGGAGATGTGAAGGCATAGAGGGGACTGCTATGATGGGTAGCATTTTTGAGAAATTGAGAGCTATAAGATTCATAGATTTCATTTCTTAATCTTGCGTGAAAATGTGACTGTTAAGGGAGGAAACAAGTCATGGATTAGCCTATTTATAATTTTAAAAAGGTCTCATTTTCAATTTCGGTTACATTCGGCCTTCTTCCCCCTTCATAATATAAAATGTCCTCATTTCAAATATTGGTCATCATTCAGTAATTTCATTGAGATGGACGAATTCTGAGCTAAAGCAGCCTACTTCTCCAGCACCACTCAAAGCACTCAAGTCCGATTTATAGTGGGTTTGTGATGTATGCCTTTGAAACATGGTTGCCTCAAATAAATAAATAATCAGAACATTGTTCTGAAAGATGGAAGAGACAAAGAGCGTTCTAAATCTAACAGCCTCACACTGACTACAACACGGAAAGGAATGATACATGGGATGAACGTAGTTGATCTTGTAATTAAATTATTTGCTTTCTTGACTGGTCTAGTGGCGCTTATGTTGGTAAATCCAGCATGTGAAGGAGAAATTTGCTGTGTCCCATTTTTAAAATATCATCATCGATTTTAAATACTGTGGTATTTTGGAACGGCCCAACCCTAAAACCTAATACAGTGTAGACAAAGTCAGGCCTTTACTGCTGCAGGTAACTCTGTATTATCCTGGGCTTTTGGTGCTTAATGGGCTTGTTGCAGATCGGTCCAGATGAGTTGAATGTTAGTTGGCTTCCACAAACATCTTCCTCTCTCCAGCTCCTATTCGCAAGCAACTTGTGTGCATCTTGGTCCAGTGGTGAAGTCGAGTGCATTAGCATGCGTACCTCAGGCACTGAGTGCGTCACATTTAGTGCATCCAGTGTCGCCAGTACAAATTTAAGCCTGTGAACATCCTATACCATGCTCTAGGTCGGTTTTAAGGCTTTGAGTTAGTCCTGGCTCTGGCAAGCTGCCACTGTTGGACCCTTGAGTGAGACCATGTCTGGATAAGGGCCTCCACTTTATGCTGTAAATGTACTTGGCCCTGTTTGGGCACAGAAGTAAATGTGTTGTCTTTGCTTCACACCAGTTGTTCGCAGGCCTGGCAAGGGTCGCTGTAGAAGTGCCGGGGGATGATCCCCTGACTGGCCTCCCCTTCCTTAGACACAGCCAGTCCCATCTGCATGTGACACCTGAGTGAGCTAGATGGCAGCTGAAAAGGGGCACTTGTAGACTACTTGTTTTCAGAATTTGAAGGGGCACAGCGATACCCGTCTGCTTGCCAATCAGTTGTAGGGGCACAGCTGTGCATAAATAAGCCTGTGAAACACTAAATGGATGAAATGATTTAACACGAAACTGGGCTTTACTCTTTGAAATATTTGCCGATGTCCATTACTCCATGAAAATGACTCTGACTGAAACTGTTCAAGGTTGTGGAAAGATGCTGGGGCATTATGGGAACTGTAGTTCTTGTAGTGAACCTGTCCTGTAGTTCTGCTCAGCAATTCAGGACGAAACAGATTTTGTACTGCCGTCATTTTAGTGGGGCACAGCAACATTTTACCCGGTCACGTGCCTCCCTAAAATGGGTCTGATGATGCCCCTGCGTCTGAGCATGCTCGCCTACCTGCTCACGTGAAACTGGCCGGTTGTAGGTGATCATTAATGGTGGTCCTCACGTTTCGGCTGTTCATTTACCATTCCTCGCCGAGAGCTGAAGTATTCACACTGACACACTAAATATTTATGAGGCTTAACAGGGAATGCTGGGAAGAATTGCTGGCCACTAATTTACTTGGAGAGGCCTGACTAATAATTCAGACTCACGTAATGGCCTGATGGCTCATCACGCTCCGTCATTAAAGGTGGATTAAGCTGTCACTTGTAATATTTGGTGACGTTCCCCACACATTTCAGCAGCTGCTCAGGGGAAAATCTCTGGGCTCTGTGGCTGATCCTGGCTCAAACGATGTAGACAACAGAGATCTCCATCATGTTGTTCTGGCTTTTTTCTTCCCAGATCGCCTTCCATAGCACTAGCTTGTACATATTTTACGTATATGGAAGCATGACTTCAGAGGAAACGCTGAATTTGAATTTGTGAACACTAAGCTGCATTTGTTTGTAGTTAGCATTTCACTAGAATTACTCACTCTACTTATGGGGCTGTTTTCCTGCAAAGGGGACAGGGCGAATGATCCGTGTTAAGGGAAGAATGAACGGGGCCATGTATCGTGAGATTTTAAGCCAAAACCTCCTTCCATCAGTGAGAGCATTGAAGATGGAACATGGCTGGGTCTTCCAGCATGACAATGATCCCAAACACACCGCTCGGGCAACGAAGGAGTGGCTCCATAAAAAGCATTTCAAGGTCCTGGAGTGGCCTAGCCAGTCTCCAGACCTCAAGCCCATAGAAAAATGTGTGTGGAGGGAGTTGAAAGTCTGTGTTGCTCCAAAAACATCACTGCTCTAGAGGAGATCTGCATGGAAGAATGGGCCAAAATACCAGCTACAGTGTGTGCCAACCTGGCTGAAGACTTGCAGGAAACGTTTGACCTCTGTCATTGCCAACAAAGGTTATGTTACAAAGTATTGAGTTGAACTTTTGTTTATTGACCAAAATACTTATTTTCCACCATAATTTACAATTAAATTATTTAAAAATCCTAGAAAGTGATTTTCTGGATTTGTTTTCTCATTTTGTCTCTCATAGCTGAAGTGTACCTATGATGAAAATTACAGACCTCTCTCATCTTTCTAAGTAGGAGAACTTGCACAATCAGTGACTGATTAAATACTTTTTTGCCCCACTGTAACAATGTAATTTATAACAAGTTATAATAGGAAATAAAAATCCAAAAAGTTGTTTTGACCCCGTAAACAGCTGGTCAGTTTAAGAAAGGTTGAGCATGTGTATTTTAACTGCCATAAATATAATTAATGTCGTACTTTTGGTGTTTTGTTTACATATTTTATTTTATTCATTTTCATGAATACTTATTTACTTTTTCGTTAACAACGTGCAAAAGTAGGAGCTACGTTACGTTTTGTGTTGGACACTTTTAGGTGTCGGAATTCTCTGCCAAGAAGAGACGTGAAATGGAAATGTTTGTACCCTGCTTAGCACTACAAGCGCCATCTCGACTTTACCCACATATACCTAGAAGTGCCGAGTGTCGGTCATTTGACCGCTGTGACTCCCTACTAGTAGCTCTGTGCTGGAGTTACCCGCTTAAAGGATTAACGTGTTTAAAAGGTGATATTGCATTGCAAAAGTGAGTGCATTGGCCTATTGTTGGCTCTTGTTTAGTCATGGCAGAAAATGGTAGAGATTTGGCTATACCATTTATATCTCAGCATATCTAGATCATTGAGTGTTTGCTGTAAACAAACCTGAAACAGTGCTGCCTACCTCAAGTAGAGCGGACGAGGATTTTCTTCTGTTTACATGTGAGCGCCATTGTCTGTAAGATGGTCTGAGACATTTGAGATTCAAAGCACTACGCACAAACAACTAAAGGTGAGGAACTTGTGATTAAACGGGAGTGAATTCTGTTATGTGGACATGATCTGGCTTTATTAGATCCGACACCGAGCAGACGAGCAGTATCTGTAAAGGTTGCCACTCAGTGGTTTTAGCTGGAGGCTAAAAACTTAGGCCACACTTAGCAGTATTATGAAATCCAAAAGAAGCATGCTGTATCTAGTTAAAAGCAAATCTAAAGAGTCACCACATGTTCAGAAAGGTTTGGCTTTGCTAAAGCGACTCCGTATGCTGAGAAATCTAGCAGATGTAATGCAATGGACATAAGGAACACCACTGCTTTTGATGTTTCTAAGGATATGGCCCTGATGTACAGAGTTAAATAAAAGCTAATCAGACCCTTGATTCGAGGTTTTTGATGCCAAGCCACAAGCACTTTTATTAAGTCGAGGTCCCTTATTTAGATGGTGAATTAAAAGCACAAAGTTGATGGTTTGCACTGTGTTGAATACAATAAATGATTTGTGAACGAGTTGAACCCCATGGTGATTGATTGTCATGGGTGTGCGATACTGACAGAAAATTCTATCTCAATATTTTCTAGGATTTTATCGATGATGATACATTGCATCCTGCAGAGATGCTTGTAAAAATCTTATATTGCATTAGCTTGCTCTTGTTCATAGGATATGAATGGTTGCTTACTAATGACAACAGTGGAAATAACATTAAAGGGAATTGAATTGTAAGGAAAATTTGCCATCTGTTGCTTTTCTTGTCGTAAGGCACTTTTTTTTACAGAATGAGTCCACTAAGGTTTGCCCAGTGTGTGTTTTGTGCTGCTACCTTGTCTGGTTCAAACCTGTCGTGGACAGCTGACTCCCACAGTTAGCTCAAAGATGGCGAAAAACAGTTAGCTGTCCAGCTGTCTTGACGGCAACTGATTGCGACAAACATGGAATTGCAGATTGCTGTCTTTAGAGCAAAATCCATCATTTCCAAACCAAGCCTTCTCCATTTGTTTGAGCCACGTCTAGCTATTAAATCTAACAACATAGACTATGAGGCTGGTGGTGTCTGTCTTTTGTCTCCTGGCGCATTTGGGTAGAATGCAAGCTTCATTTGTGGTGCTAGGACGGTGCATGCACTTGCACAGTAGTCTGTCCTACCTGGCTACATGACGCAGTAGCTACATGAACTTAAGACATGTATTTGTCTGTTTTTTTTTGTTTTTTTTACAAAGTGAGTGACATACTGAATAATGTCAGTTTGCACATCGTTAAAACTATTTATCGTAGACGCTTAACTATAGGTTTAGTTAAAGATGCACTTCATAATCTGATAACTGTCTGTAGTTCGATCAAGTAATCTGAGCACGTTAATAGTCAGGTAACGGGAAACCCCCGGGTCGGATTTCTACTTTGCAACCAGCCAATAATCTCACAGAAATATTGGCTGAAAGTCTGAAAATAATGTTGAAAGTCTTATTAAATACGCCACGGAATTAAACGCAGCGAAACGGCTGTAGAAAATTTTTGGAGACTCTGAAACGCATATACTCAAGAAAATGAAGAATTTCATTGTTTAATACCAATGAAATTCTTCATTTTCTTGAGTATATGCGTTTCAGAGTCTCCAAAAATTTTCTACAGCCGTTTCGCTGCGTTTAATTCCGTGGCGTATTTAATTCCGGGTTGACAGATCCCACAAGAAACAAAATGTCAGAGTCAAACACAAATATAGCCAAGTCTTAGGAATATGAGCGAACCTGGCAACCTCCTTGGTTAGGCTTTAGTGCATGCGCAGACTGAGAAAACCGATTGTAATCTGGTAACTGATATAAATGCTATGAGAAATCCGATTTCTGGGATAAAATCCAGCTCTCTTCATTGGATTTCTTAATCTGATTTTCTAGATCGGAGTATGCTGTATACACGAGCGCCTAAATAATCAGACAACTGCAGAAATTCGACTATGATCAGATTATTAAGTGCATGTAAACACCCTTATTGTAGAACTCTGGGAAATAATAGTTGAAAGTCTTATAGACTGTGATGGGACTGTGGTAGCCTAGGGGGTAGCGTACTGGACTCTGGACCAGAAGGTCCAGGGTTCAAATCCCGCCTCTGCCAAGCTGCCATTGTTGGGTCCTTGAGCAAGGCCCTTAACCCACAATTGCTTGGATTGTAAGACTGTACCAGTTGTAAGTCACTCTGGATAAGGGCGTCTGCTAAATGCTGTAAATGTAAATGTTATAGTTTATAATCCATGTGCATGTTTGCAAGTTTCAAATTATTAGTTAGTAATTTAATTCAATGGATTAACCAAAATATATTTTGTGTACCATTTAAAAAAAAATGGCCATGTTGTCCATCCCTAAACGATTCAGCATCAGCCTGTGTAGTAAGGATCTGTATTGTATGTGATATTCAGCCTAAGACGGCAGGACAGAAGAAGGAAATTGCACTTGCAGTGCTGCAGGACTGAATGCTGCAAATTTATTAATTAATACTGTTGCATCGTAGTATCGTTCATTTAATTTAGGAATTAAATGTTTTATATCTGTTGTTAAACTGCTGCTGTTAAGTTAAATAGAATATTTACACACATTGGCGTTTATTGTTGTACTCTAATTGTTATTAACTCTGTTTTATATTAGTCGTTACTAAAGACACACTGTTTCCTAATCTATTCAGTGTTTGCTCATATACCTCACCGGTTACGTATTCGGCCTCCACAAGGTCAGTAAATGTGCTCTCATCACAAATGCACCATGTCCTGACTCAGCATAAGGATGCATTTAGAGAGATTGCCACATGGGCAGGACATTAAGGACTTTCCATCTTAACATGCAGGGTTAATGGTCTACCATCATTCCAGGCAACTGCAGAGCTATGAAACACATTCTCACGTCTTTACTCGAGTTATAGGAAGTATGAATAAGTCCATATAAGATATATAAATCCATCTTTGACTACAGTTCCTTCATGATGTTCTTACTTACCATATCTCCTGATTTATTTTGCATGAAACTGCATATGTTCCAATGCAGTGTTCAGTGCTTGATTTGATTTGAGGCAGCAATACAAGGAGATTGTGTGAAAATGAAAAATGATTACTCTCACTTAACATGTCCTTGTCCGTTATTAATATTTTACTTCCATCTATTAGATTTACACACCACTGGGGAGTGCATGGAACTACTGAAAAGTGCTTCTGTTGAAATTCACATTGAGAAGACATGAAAAAATGTTTAAGTCTGCAGCACAATCGAGTTGAATCCTCCAGAAGTGTTTACTTAAAATATATGTTTATTTAGAGGTCCCCTGTAATGCCCACTTGTTTGCCTGGTCATTTTTTCAGACATTGACATATGGTACTGTGCAAAAGTCTTTGTGATTTTAGCAATGGTACACATTCTGGACGATTGGACCCAAAAATTTCACTGATCTTCATTCTAATGTTTCCAATATAGTGCTTTATCATATCTTAGATTTGTCCATTTTTTCCACTGATCTTTTTTCCAGGCTTTAAGAGCTTTGTCATATCTTAACTACCGTCCATTGTGCATTAATGGCCAAGGTCTTAAGTTATTATAGGAAATAAAATGTCTTGGATATGTCTTATTCGTGCGTGAATGGTAGAAAACTTTAAACCGTTGTGACACCTGCTGACCAGTGTTAATTTCGTTGATGAATGATTTTCGTGATGGATTTCATGGACAACCCTTTTTTTCTAATGAAAACGAGACGTTGCCTAAATTAGACTTAAAAACGACAAAAACTAGGACGAAGTGAATTGACACTGTCGTTCACGAATAAAAACGAGACGAAAATGTTTGGCAGAGCCGGCATCCAATCAGATCTGGTTTAGTTTTGTGGAAAGGCGGGACAAGTTGGGTAGCGATCCAATCAGTAATGCGGTAAGACGCACACATTTGATCTAACAGCGGGAAGACCGTATAAGTAGCCTCTGTACTGTTTCTCATGAAACCACCTCAGCAATGTCAACACCTGAGAGAAAGAGAGGGTCGATATATTGGCACATTTCTCATTTACTGTCAAGGAAAACAACGCTTTTTGTAAACCTGTGGGGCGACTATCTTCGGTAAAAACGCAACAAACCTGAAACGACATCTGCAGGCATGTCATCCTGAAACTGCAATCAAGCTATCAGCACCTAAATGGCGCTAGCTCCTCTTTTAGCGGTATTACGGTAGCGTTTCACACGCACTCGAAGTTCGTTATGTCCAAGCCAATATTTCAGCGAATAAAGTAGGGATTAAAATATGTTTCCAGTTCGCAACGTGGATATATTTAACTTTGTCTAAAAAGTGTTCGTACTATCATTAAGGAGTATTCGGGTAACATAACTCTGTTTATACTGTAATTATGAATAAATGCATATAGAGCAGCACATATCATCTGACTTTATATGTTTAATAAAGCTCATAATATATAATTTATTTCAACTTTGTTCAATTCTACAATATATCATGTGTCCACACCGAGTTTGTAGCAGATCTTTAATGGAAATTTTGAGTTATAAAACTTTAATGTACAATGTTATTATCAATTTATGCATGTAGGTGTTTCATTTGAAATAATTCAAGGGAAATGTTAAAAAAAATGTATTGCAACCTTTGCATTGCATATTTTGGTCAACTGAATCTACTGTAGATTTAGACGACTATAATCTTATTATAATTAGTAGACTAAAACTAAAAACAATTCAGATTACTAAGTTATGACTAAAACGAAGTCAAAATTAACACTGCTGCTGACAGAAGAATTTTCGTTTTTGGTAAACGTTTCAAGTTTTATAAAATATATCAAGATGAAAATGATTGTACTGTACTGACTGTTTACATTTATGTCATTTAGCAGACGCCCTTATCCAGAGTGCCTTGTAATTGGTACAGTCTTACAGTCCAAGCAGTTGTGGGTTAAGGGCCTCTGGACCTCTGGATCTTCTGGTCCATAATCCTGGACCTTAACCTCTGGGCTACCGTGTTTTCAGGTTGTTTTAATTAATATTATTGTTTAAGAATTAAGTGTTTTATTATTGTAATAAAACACTATGTGCAAAGTACCTAAGCTACTATGTGTCTGTGGTAATGGTCAATGTCCATTTGTGTTTTTCTATTGTAGCCACATATTAATCTAGTGTTAATGCATCAGACTCCCCAAGACATATGGCTAACAGAACCCCTCTTAGATACGGTGGTGCTTGAAAGTTTGTGAACCCTTTAGAATTTTCTATATTTCTGCGTAAATATGACCTAAAACATCATCAGATTTCCACACAAGTCCTAAAAGTAGATAAAGAGAACCTAGTTAAACAAATGAGACAAAAATATTATACTTGGTAATTTATTTATTGAGGAAAATGATCCAATATTACATATTAGTGAGTGGCAAAAGTATGTGACCCTTTTGCTTTCAGTATCTGGTGTGACCCCCAACCCATGAATCATGGTCATGAATTTCCTCCATTTGCACACAATCTGTTTGACTGTGGACTGTGGAGTCCAAACTCTTTAGAGATGGTTTTGTAACCTTTTCCAGCCTGATGAGCATCAACAACTCCTCAGAAATCTTCTTTGTTCGTACCATGATACACTTCCACAAACATGTTGTGAAGAGCAGACTTTGATAGATCCTTGTTCTTTAAAAAAAAAAACAGGGTGCCCACTCACACCTGATTGGCATCCCATTGATTCAAAACTCCTGACTCTAATTTCACCTTCAAATTACCTGCTAATCCTAGAGGGTCACATACTTTTGTCACTCACTAATATGTAATATTGGATCATTTTCCTCAATAAATAAATGACCAAGTATAACATTTTGTCTCATTTGTTTAACTGGGTTCTCTTTATCTACTTTTAGGACTTGTGTGAAAATCTGATGATGTTTTAGGTCATATTCATGCAGAAATATTAGCACACACAACCTATGATGTCCAGCCAAACAATCATGGAAGACACACAGAGCTGATTAAAAAAAGGAAACTTTGTACTGATACCACTGCCGAAAATGAAACAAAACACTAGTGGCACTTAAGATCTGCAGTCGTGGTCACCGCGGTATTAAACATTAACAACAGTCTTCCTCCAAACATTAACTCTTGAAGCTTAAGGAAATAAGACACCAAGTAAAATAATCACTAAACAGCACAGTGAGCGTTTGGCCCAGTGTTACAAGCTGATTTACATATAATGCAGGATACAGGCTCTGATTTCAGTCTGGCTGACTGGAGAAGCTTTACTATTACGCGTAAATGCGGGCGATTAAAATCATATCAGGACACGATACAAACCAGCTACAAGACCTATAAAAAGACCATAAAATCTGAGCCGGTGTGATTGCTAATGTTCAAATGTTAATGAGGTTGTATATTTGACTTTATAGTATTGTATAATATAAATTAGGCCACTAATGTTAAAAAAAGCTGTTCAATTAGTCCGCTGGCTAGTTATAGCTGGATTGTGGCCATTTCCCAGGGTGTAACTGGTCTTGATTTGAACTCACCATCCCCCTTTAGGCTCCAGGTCATCGGCTCTCTCTCTTTCTCCCTCCCTGTTCTCACTCTTCTCTCCACCCCCTCCTCTGGCTCAGATGCCCCCCAGCCAGTCAAGGCCTTGTGGTGACATGGCTGGTCTGGAATGCGTGATAAACCGAGTGGAACAGCACTGAGATACAGACAGATAGGGAGGGTGAGGGTGAAGCATGGCTCTTTCATTTAGTTCAAGAGCTTAAAGGGTCTTTCTGAAAGCCTAGGGCTTAAAACTCATACCAAACCAAAGCAAACAGCAAGTGTGTTCACACACCCAAACCCACACACAAAGACGTACCTGTTTCTAAACCCAGGCTCGAGGTCATGTTGTTATGAAGGGAGCTGTATTTCAGCAGAGTGAACAAGGGTCATTCTTCTGTTTGAGGCCTCATTAAGCTTGTCCTATAAAATAAGTGAGACCATGTAAAAAATCAATTTATGGTGGTCAGGTTACTGTCTGCTCGATTGTGTGTCCTGTGGGGGACTCCGTGTTGGGTGAAATTTGAGAACACACACAGGACAGTGGCTTATGTAAGGGATGTCTGTTTAGGGATAAATTATTCAGAACACTTAATTCTCCATTATGCTCAGTGTCCTCTGGGTCAGAAGGTTCAGAGCTTCAGTGAGACTTATTGATTGTGTGCGGAAGTGAAGTTTATGAAGCGCAGCAAAATTGAAAACTCAAATAGATGCCACGTTTGAAGCTGTTATAAGCTCCTCCCGGACAAAAAAGTTAGTCACCTTGCGTGTTTAAGGTGGTAGTAACTTCAGGCTCCTTCAGATGGCGTTGCACAAGGGTGATCGGGTTAGAAATACCTGCGGGTTGTGGGACGGGATTCATAGATTGTGGATTGTTCCGCCCAAATTTTGTAAATGCGCATAACATTTGTGAAACGTTTGGATGGTAACCTTGCTGATGTCCCAATCATTGTGTGGAAATGGGTCGCAAAGCAGATAATACTGATTGGCAAAAAGCAGTGATTGCATTTGGTCGTGCCAAAGGCCGTAGTGTGAAGGAAGTAGCTGAATTTACAGGTCTATCAAAACGTATGGTCATACGGGTCTACCGGCAGTGGCAAAACCCTAGTCTTCAGGAAATTCTCGTCAGAATTGTGGCCAAAACACGAAATTAATGGACAAGGACTACCGCATACTACACAAATTGCTTTGCATTAAGGCATGAACTGCTTCTAGAAGTCAATGCACAACCAATTTCTGAAAGAACATACTGCAGTGAACTGCATACCCGGAACATACGGAGCAGAGTACCATGAAAAGACACAAAAACTGGACTGTTCATGCCTGGAACCGTGTTATCTGCTCAGATGAATCTTGTTTCTGTCAGTATGTGAACAATGCTAGGCATGGTGTTCGTCGAAGACCTCAGGAAGATTTCAATGAGGACTGCGTGCAAGGTGTGGTTCAAGCTGAAGGAGGTTCTGTGATGTTCTGGGGATGTTTTAATTCTGCAGAAATTAGTCATTTGGTTGAGGTGACAGTACATATGAATTACAATGCCGACATTGAGCTACTACGGTTAGGGTCATTCATATTCCTGTATTTGATGATGACAGTTCTCACGTTCACAGAGCTGCAGATGTGACTGATTGGCATGATGAACGTTCAGGAGCAGTCACCCATGTGGACTGGCTTGCAAAATCCCAAGATGCGAATCCTCTTGAAAATGAAGTGCGCAATTCTTTGATGCAAGAGTGGCTGAACATTGATGTTGCCTACATCCAGAAACTATGCCAAATAGAATCGCAGCTGTTATTCGTATTCGTGGAGGTATTACATGCTATTAGGTACAGTTTCAGTCACAGGTGACCAATTCTTTTTGCCGAGCTTAGCTGAAAGGCTGTAGGTTTAGAGTTGGCTCTACCAAATTTGCCGCTGTTGGGCTTTTGAGCAAGACCATCAGCTGCTCAGCTCTATGGATCAGGACCTTCTATAAACTGTTGCTACATAGCTGGATGTTCACAGTTCTTTAGAATGCCTTTGTAGGCCAAGACCATTGAAAGCAATCTCGGGCCAGATTTTCAAATAGTACTGTGTACAAATACTAAACACCGTATTCCTTGCCACATGCTGAACTGCCATTCGTTACTCCAGAGTCCATTAGCAGTTCCACCACTCCATCCAGCACTTGGCAGTGTGCAGCTGGTGTGCTACTGATGAATCATGGAAACCAAGTCATGGAGCTGCTGATGAAACAGTTGTGTTTTGTTGTTGCTTTCGGAGGCAATTCACAAAGCGAGAATGAGTGTTTTTACAACATTCAGCAGTTGGTGGTCCTTCCGTGTGCTTGTGTGGCCTACTGCGTGGCGACTAAACTCTTGTTGCTCCCAGATGTTTCCACTTCATAGTAAAAATACTTAGTTTAACTGGGCAAACTCTCTTGTTGGAGAGGTGGTGCCCGGTGATGGTGCCATGTTTAAAAATGACAGAGATCTTGGCTTAATCTACATTCAGTGCTTGCCTATGGAAATTGCATCCGTTGCCAAATCTGCTAATTCGAAGAGGTGTCTACTTACTTTTAGCCATGTAGTGAAAGCTTGAATCTTAGCTGTGTGACCCAAACCACTATAGAAATAGAGGTGTGCGATATTGTCAAAAAGTGATATCCCGATGTTCTCTGGGATTTTGCCGATAACGATAATTAGAAGATACTTTGCGTCTTTCAAAAGTGTGTTTGTAAAAGTCTGTTCATTGCACTAGCTTGCTCTTAATATCCTATTAACAATTGTTGCTTACAATAGAAAGACCATTGACGGAAATTCAAGTGTTTGTGTTTTTGTGCTGGTACCTTGGTTGGTTTAGGCCTGTCATTTTTTTTTAATTAAATGTACTCCTGACAGTCGAAGCTCCAAACCTATGTAAAAGCCCAGTCACCAAAAATGCCCAGCACTACTGGAACACATAAGGAAGAAACCTCAGGAGGAAACATGTGGCATGGATCAGTGACCCGCTGTGACATGCCACAAAAACACCAGTGGTTCATTTGCATGCTAATTGGATTTACTTTGTGGAAGATCGATGTCTTGCCATAGCTGCACTTGCAGTACGACTTTCCACATCTAAAAACATGTCTGTTAGGCTTAAAATATTGTCAAAGGCAAGGTGGGAAATGTCGTGTTTATCTGTCAGATGATTGATTAGAGCACACACAGGACATGTCTGAGTTATATAAAGTAGATACACCTGTGTGCAGTGGATCTTTTCATTTGCCTAGTGTGCCCTTTAGACACAATGAAAACAATACATTGTGCAGCTGAAATGGATGGAGTTTCTAAACTGGTAAAACTTGATTTTGATGCAGCAAACATACTACATTACTGTATATAGTACATATGCATACACTGTATGGACAAATGTATTGGGACACCTAGACATTACACCTACAGGAGCTTTTATGGCCTGGCATTCTAAACCCATAGGGATTAATATGCAGTTGTTTCCCCTTTGCAGTGATAACAGCTTCCAACTTCTTCTGGGAAAGCTTTCTACAAGATTTTGGACTGTGTGTATGGGAGTTTTTGCCTGTTTGGGAGGTCAAGACACTGATGTTGGGCGAGAGGCCCTGGCTCACATTCACCATTGTAGTTCATTGTAGTTTGATGGGATTGGAGGCTATTTAAGTTTTTCCAGCCCAAACTCACCCAATCAGACTGGAAAAGGTTACAAAACCATCTCTAAAGAGTTTGGACTCCACCAATCCACAGTCAGACAGATTGTGTACAAATGGAGGAAATTCCAGACCATTGTTACCCTCCCCAGGAGTGGTCGCCCAACAAAGATCACTCTCAAGAGCAAGGCGTGTAATAGTTGGTGAGGTCACAAAGGACCCCGGGGTAACTTCTAAGTCCTCTCTTCTTGTCCCTCTCCTTTCTATCCTTTTCTCCATTCCTTTTTTTCTTTTCCAGTCGCTTTTTCCCTCTCTCCTCACACTTTTCCCTTCCCCTGTAACTCCCTCCCCTTTCTTTCTCTCTCCTTCTTCTCTTTGATGGGATGGAGGCTATTTAAGTTTTCCAGCCCCCAAACTCACCCAATCAGGGGACTGGGAAAAGGTTAACAAAAACCATCTTCTAAAGAGTTTTGGACTCCACCAATTCCACAGTCAGGACAGATTGTGGGTACAAATGGAGAAGGAAATTCCAGACCAGTGTTTACCCTCCCCAGTAGTGGTCGCCCCAACAAAGCTCACTCTCAAGAGCAAGGCGGTTTTTTTTGTTTGTAATCGTGTAATAGTTGGTGAGGTCACAAAGGACCCCGGGGTAACTTCTAAGCAACTGAAGGCCTCTCTCACATTGGCTAATGTTAATGTTCATGAGTCCACCATCAGAAGAACACTGAACAACAATGGTGTGTATGGCAGGGTTGCAAGTAGAAAGCCACTGCTCTCCAAAAAGAACATTGCTGCTCATCTGCAGTTTGCTAAAGATCACGTGGACGAGCCAGAAGGCTATTGGAAGAATGTTTTGTGGATGGATGAGACCGAATAGAATCTTTTGGTTTAAAAGAAAAGCATTATGTTTGGAGAAAGGAAAACACTGCATTCCAGCATAAGAACCTTATCCCATTTGTGAAACATGGTGGTGATAGTACATGGTCGGTGGTAGCCTAGCAGTTAAGGTACTGGGTCCAGGGTTCAAATCCCACCTCTGCCAAGCTGCCACTGTTGGGTCCTTGAGCAAGACCCTTAACCCATAACTGCTAGGATTGTAAGACTGTATCGATTGTAAGGAGCTCTGGATAAGGGCGTCTGCTAAATGCTGTAAATGTAAATGTAGTATCATGGTTTGGGCCTGTTTTGCTGCATCTGGATCAGGACGGCTTGCCATCATTGATGGAACAATGAATTCTGAATTATATCAGAGAATTTTAAAGGAAAATGTCAGGACGACTTCTCGATCATTTTCCCCAGTAAATAAATGACCAAGTATAATGTTTTTGTCTCATTTGTTTAACTGGGTTCTCTTTATCTATTTTTAGGACTTCAGGTTCATATTTATGCAGAAATATAGCAAATTCTAAAGGGTTCATAAACTTTCGAGCACCACAGTAACTGGGACTGAGATTAAAAACAAAAGTGCTCCCAACATAGTTTTTTTTTTTAAGTATTTACACATTTTTGTGTTTTCCCAAGAAGATTCTGTTATCTGGTAATAAATGTTGTTAAAAACAGTAAAAGTTTTTTTTTATTTGTAAAAATGTCAGAGTGCAAACAGTGTTCAGTGATTTTTGTGTAATTTATTATTATTGGTTTTATCAGTTGCAAAAAAATAAAAAAAATCAAATGTGATATTGGCATCATATATCGGCCATCGGGCACCATGCGCTCTAAATATCAGCATTGGGATCAGCCATTAAAGAAACCCAAATCAGTTGACCACTTGTTCCTAAATGCTTTCTGGGCATCCCAAGGAGGTTCAGCAACCAGATGCTGTTCTGTCTGTTAGTGAAGCTTGTCTTTGCCCTGACAGAGGCACAAATAAACCAATTAGTTTTAGATTTAGATTAGAATTAGTTTTTGTCAGCATGGCTGAAGACATGGCGGAGTTATTGTTTGGAAAATTAATCATCACCAGTTATATGGAACTGGATTGGATTTTTCCTGACGCAGTCGACAGTTGTTTGGACAATACACTAAGACAAGATTAGCATGTCTAGTGCAAACATGAAGTACGCCAAAGAATACAAGGAAAGCCAGATAGAGTAAGGACTGCGTGTGGGTGGAACAGCTCTTCAGCAAGCATTGAAACACAAAGGTGTTTAAAAGATCTCTGATACCATGACATGTCCAAAAGTAGCATCTTTGAATTTTTTTCCTTCTCACTACATATTAAATGGTCTAGCAATACATTGTTATTATGATGTTCATGGATACGATTATACTGTAGTTATTAATATATTTAGTATTAAATTCATATTTATTCATATATTTGTTCGGTGGCATGGTGGCTCAGTTGGTAGCATTGTCATTTCACAGCAAGAAGGTTCTGGGTTCAGTCCCCAGGTGGAGCAGTCTGGGTCCTTTCTGTGTGGAGTCTGCATGTCCTCGCCATGTCTGGATCTCTGAATGACCTAAATGACTGATGATGATAAATAGAATCCACCTCTGTAGAAATGCACATGCTCTGTGATCGTCTCAGAGTTCTGTTTAAAGCGCAGAGAGCATCATGAAGACCAAGGAACACACCAGGCAGGTCCGAGATACTGTTGTGGAGAAGTTTAAAGCCGGATTTGGATACATCTCAAGGAGCACTGTGCAAGCGATCATATTGAAATGGAAGGAGTATCAGACCACTGCAAATCTACCAAGACCCGGCCGTCCCTCTAAACCTTCAGCTCAAACAAGCAGAAGACTGATCAGAGATGCAGCCAAGAGGCCCATGATCACTCTGGATGAACTGCAGAGATCTACAGCTGAGATGTGGTGGGAGGACTCTGTCCATAGGACAAACAATCAGTCATACACTGCACAAATCTGGCCTTTATGGAAGAGTGGCAAGAAGAAAGCCATTTCTCAAAGATATCCATAAAACGTTTGCCTCAAGCCACCTGGGAGACACACCAAACATGTGGAAGAAGGTGCTCTGGTCAGACGAACGTTTTGGCCACAATGCAAAACGTTATGTTTGGCGTAAAAGCAACACAGCTCATCACCCTGAACGCACCATCCCCACTGTCAAACATGGTGGTGGCAGCATCATGGTTTGGGCCTGCTTTTCTTCAGCAGGGATAGGGAAGATGGTTAAAATTGATGGGAAGATGGATGGAGCCAAATAAAGGACCATTCTGGAAGAAAACCTGTTGGAGTCTGCAAAAGACCTGAGACTGGGATGGAGATTTATTGTCCAACAAGACAATGATCCAAAACATAAAGCAAAATCTACAATGGAGTGGTTCACAAATAAATGTATCCAGGTGTTAGAATGGCCAAGTCAAAGTCCAGACCTGAATCCAATGGAGAATCTGTGGACAGAGCTGAAAACTGCTGCTCACAAACGCTCCCCATCCAACCTCACTGAGCTCGGGCTGTTTTACAAGGAAGAATGGGCAAAGATTTCATTCTCTTGATGTGCAAAACTGATAGAGACATACCCCAAGCGACTTGCAGCTGTAATCGCAGCAAAAAGGCGGTGCTACAAAGTTTTAACGCAAGGGGGCCGAATAATTTTGCATGCCCCACTTTTCAGTTTTTTATTTCTAAAAAATTTTTAAAATATCCACTAAATTTCGTTCCACTTCACGATTGTGTCCCACTTGTTGTTGATTCTTCACAAAAAATTACAATTTCATATCTTTGTTTAAAGCCTGTGGCAAAAGGTTGAAAAGTTCAAGGGGGCCGAATACTTTTGCAAGGCACTGTATTTACATTTTGAAACTTTTTTACCTAAGTGGTCTTGGTTATTTTTTGTCTTATATGGAGCAGTACTTCTTTAGTAGAATAATGAGTTTGGCTGCTTTGCTCAGTTGCAAATTAATTTTAAAACATCATGGACTGTGCTCAGGCCTAAAAGAATGTTATTTTTGACAGCTCACCCAACCCTATTTTCCACTTTCTGCTTTTCGTGGGATATTAGACAAGGCATAATTCCAATTTCAACTCATATCTGATTGATTTTATAGCCCTGTGATCTTACTTCTGTCCTGTCCTCTAAAATGAACCTCAATAACTTAAACACGTCCACGTCTTAAGCTGGAGTTATGGCACAGTTATTGCCTGTTGTTCTCCCTTGTAGTCCTACTAAGAGCTCACGTAGGATTTGTTTCCCATAAACTCTGCCTCTCTCTGAGAAATAGTTCGACCAGGAATGAACTATCCATAATTTTTTAGCTACCCCAAAAGTAGTTACTCAGCCAAGAGATACACAGGCAGTGACGGCTCAGTGGTTAAGACTCTGGACTACTGCTCAGAGGTTGCCATTGGTGTGATGTCTGGTGTTGGCATCTTGAGGTTTTCACTGAATAGAGACAATGTAACGACCAAGTAAAGTCAAGAAAAATCTTTTTCATAAGTGCTTGATAAAATTAATTCACATCTCAAAGTTTCTTCCTAATTGGTCTCAGGGCCTTTTTTCTTTCCACTGTTGGCTATAACTTGCTCAGTTGGCCTCTAAACTTTGCTTTTGTAAAGCTCCTTTGAGACAATGTAGAAAGCGCTGTACAAATAAAGTAATACCATGACTCGCTATTCAAACAGCCTGCTCCTGCTGCAACGATTGGTGATACAGGTGCTTTCCAAAAAATGTACTGTTGCTTTTTTTTAGGGCACTAATCTTTGAACTACAGGCACACTAGTGGTAGTAGATGTGGGAAATATGACCCTCCATCCAATATGCAGGTAGCAGAACAGGAGGGTCGACCTAAACATCTTTAATGCCCCAATATTATGGAATGTGTCAGGAAGAGGTGGGATTTTTGTTTAATTAATGAATAATGGCAATGGTAATCCCAATATCCAACTATTCGCTGTCTTACCCAATTTCTGGAAAAAGATACAGATTCTGATAGCAGGGTAATACTGTGTATTAACAACCATATAGGTTCAGTTCCACAGCGTTTGGGAGTAGATTTTATACAAACAGGACACTTACTATATTTATAATATAGCTATAATATACAGTGGGGCAAAAAAGTATTTAGTCAGCCACTGATTGTGCAAGTTCTTCTACTTAGAAAGATGAGAGGTTTGTAATTTTCATCATAGGTACACTTCAACTATGAGAGACAAAATGAGGAGAAAAAAAAATCCAGGAAATTACATTGTAGGATTTTTAAAGAATGTAATTGTAAATTATGGTGGAAAATAAGTATTTGGTCAATAACAAACGTTCAACTCAATCCTTTGTTGGCAATGACAGGGGTCAAACGTTTCCTGTAAGTCTTCACCAGGTTGGCACACACTGTAGTTGGTATTTTGGCCTTCCTCCATGCAGATCTCCTCTAGAGCAGTGATGTATTGGGGCTGTCGCTGGGCAACATGGACTTTCAACTCCCTCCAAAAATTCTTAATGGGGTTGAGGTCTGGAGACTGGCTAGGCCACTTCAGGACATTGAAATGCTTTTTACAGAGCCACTCCTTCGTTGCCCGAGCGGTGTGTTTGGGATCACTGTCATGCTGGAAGACCCAGCCACGTTCCATCTTCAATGCTCTCACTGATGGAAGGAGGTTTTGTCTTAAAGTCTCACGATACATGGCCCCGTTCATTCTTCCCTTAACACGGATCAGTCGTTCTGTCCCTTGTGCAGAAAAACACCTGACCACATGATATTCTCCCAATCCTCTTCTGGATCATCCATAGGCTCTCTGGCAAACTTCAGATGGGCTACGTCCCTCTCGGCGTAGTGTGTTACTGATGGTAGCCTTTGTTACTTTGGTCCCAGCTCTCTGCAGGTCATTCATCAGGTCCCTCCGTGTAGCTCTGGGATTTTTGTTCACTGTTCTCATGATCATTTTGACCCCACGGGATGAGATCTTGTGTGGGATGCCAGATCGAGGTAGATTATCAATGGTCTTTTATGGCTTCCATTTTCTTACAATTGCTCCCACAGTTGATTTATTCACACCCACCTGCTTGCCTATTGTAGATTCACTCTTCCCAAGCCTGGTGCAGGTAATACAATAAAATGTGATTGTTTGTTCCACATAGCTGCCCAATAACATTCAGGGATGTTTTATTAATTTCTGTAGATTTATAGGAAGCTACTAAGGAACTGCAACTGATGTTACTAAGGTACTAGATACTATTTGAGATTTTTATAGAAAAGCTGGTCAGTCTTCTATTACTTTTAGTCAAATCCTGTTAACTGCATCAAACTGGTTTCTCCAGTACAAGAAAAGCAAAGGTTGGACATCAACCACATTTTGTATAATCATCTATATTTAAGGCACATCAAATTGTTCACATCCCCAAATCTAAACATGTAACACTTTGTGTGTTGCTTTTATTGTTTAGGACATAGCAGTGAATGAGGAAGACCATGGTGGAGCAGGAGCCAACATCGACAGCAGGCCAGCGGTTGGGCGGTCCGGACCCGATGGGCATCAGCACTCTGGAGCCAGGCCACAAGCCACCTGCCGTTCCCACGGGCAGGCACGTCGCCATCAGAGTGCGCATGCTGGATGAATCGGAGGAGATATTCAACATCTCGGTGAGTTACCTGTTCATATTTTATTTATTGCTGCTGGAAGCTTTTGGGTGTTAATTATGGTATCAGAGGGTCAGTGCTTCCAGAATTAGTCTTCATATCAGAGTCCATGTCCAAAAACTAGTGTTAATTTATTATTATTTAATCAGAAACAGGCACGGTCCTACTCAACTGATTATTGTCGGTAATAATATGTAAACCTGAAATGAATCAATAAAGGTTAACTTGTTTAATTTTGTCATTTTGAAATGCAAAGTATTACATTACATAACTGCAAATTGTCAGATCACATCTTTGTTGTTATTGCTGAGAGTCTTTCTGATGTACTAAAGTTTTTCTTTATAGTAATTAAATTAATTCATATGAACCTGTTGTGTGTATTTGGGATTTTGAATTACACACCGATCGTCACACAGGTCATAGTTAACCCACAACACGAAAACCATTGTGAAAGTGAGTTATGTTTAGTCATTTAGAAGACACTTTTATAGAGAGCAAATTAGAACAGATATAATCTTCAGGGATTACTCAAGGACCCATAAGTGGCAGCTTGTCAAAGGTGGGATTTGAACACTAGACCTTTGGGTCCACAGCATAATATTGTAACTGATCCCCCACCACAGTTTTTGACCATGCTAATCCTGGTCAGGCTTGGGGGAATGGTGGTTTAAGCGAAAATGTACCCTGGATGGGGATACCAGTCTATTACAGGCTCCAGTAACTGCACCCCACGCCATTCAAATTACAAAGCCAGCCTGGTATTCGAACCAAGATCCTTAGGAACTGCTTCATCCAGCAGCTGGCTCTTACCTCTGAGCCCCAGGATCTGCACATTTTGTACTTTGCTCATCTTTATTGAATACAGAGATTAATCATTTACATTCCAGACAGATTTCGTAGCATAAGTCATGTTTCCGGTAGCTGCAGACCGGACTTGTATCATTCTGGGCATTGCTCACATGAACAGCACTCAAATTTTACTCCAAAATGATGTTAAACTACCGTATTTTCCGGTCTATAAGGCGCAATATCAATGACCGACTGCTAACGGATCTATTTTCATACATAAAGCGCACCGGGTTATAAGACGCATTAAATGAAACAAAACTCTTAAGTTCCGTCGGAAGCTCAGTTTGGTCTTTACCTGGCGCAGGGTGTCTTCTTGCTTCCTCCACTCCGTACCATTGATTCGTTAATGTTGAATTCTCTCACAACTGCTCTATGTCCATGTTGTACTGCGTGACTGATAGCGTTGAGTTTGAAAATAAATGAATGAATGCACGTACCCTAATGCTGAAGCACAAACCGTATTACTCCGCGATGCTGCGCACTACAGTTGCCGTAAGCTTCGTAACTTACCAAGACTGTGCTAAAACATTTTGACAGATTTATGAGCGCCATGTACTATCTACAATCGGTTCTAGGTCAGAAGGCTCAACCAGAATTAATTCATACATTAAGCGCACCGCATTTTAAGGCGCACTGTCGATTTTTGAGAAAATTAAAGGATTTTAAGTGCACCTTATGGTCCGAAAAATACGGTAGTTGTTGTCATTGTCATTTAACTAGTGTATCTTAGGAGCTTGTCTTGTTGAACATCTATGAAGGTTCACGTGTTTGCGTCGTTTCCATATTGACTTCTAGCAAGGCAGCCTTTGATGCTTTTCCATCGTGCTTTGAGTTGGGATGTGATTTTGTTTGTTGTGCAAAGACGAGTTGACTTAAACGCAGTATTCTATGTTTCTGCCGCGATGGTCCCTGGTTCTCTCAGTAGATTCCTTACATTAACATGATGGTTTTCTTTGAGTGGACACAAATAAAGACTTGTGCAACTTACAGAGACTTCTGTAGGTATTTGGTTGTCTTTTTTTACAACTGTCAGGGAGCTCAGTGGCATCTCCGCTCAGTTCGAACCCAAACCAGGAGCCCAGAAAGTCCGTCGTGTGTGTGTGACTCACACTAGCTACCTTACCGGTCATATGCTGTCTTGCTTGTTAGCTGCACACTTTTCTAACCCGGCTGATGTGTTTAGAGACTTGTGTAAGTTACTTGTTACTTTTCATTTATTCATTCTTTTTCTCAATTTATGGGACTGTGGTGGCCTAGCGGTTAAGGTACTATGGACTAGAAGGCCCAGGGTTCAAAACCCACCCCTGCCAGGCTGCCACTGTTGGGTCCTTGAACCAATAATTGCTTGGATTGTAAGACTGTATCAACTGCAAGTCGCTCTGGATAAGGGCGTCTGCTAAATAATGGAAATGTTTTTGGGACTGTGGTAGCTTAGCGGTTAAGGTACTATGGACTAGAAGGTCCAGGGTTCAAATCCCACCTCTGCCAAGCTGCCACTGTTGGGTCCTTGAGCAAGGCCCTTAACCCACAATTGCTTGGGTTGTATGACTGTATCAATTGTAAGTCTTTGGTAAATGCTGTAAATGTGTTACAATTTTTACACAGAACATTTCATATCTGCTACATAATTACAGCTTTAATTTACTTGTACTGATTTTTGTTTTTAGTATTTTAGAAATTTGTCTTGTTGCCCTGTCATCCAGATGAGAATAGGTTCCCCCTTTGACTCGTCTTCCTCTCAAAGTTTCTTCCTAATTAGTCTCAGGGACTTTTTCCTTTCCACTGTTGAATATAATGTGCTTAATTGGCCTCTTTGAGTCTTTGAAAAGACTCTGCTTTTGTACAGCTCCTTTGAGACGGTGTCTAATGTAGAAAGCGCTGTACAAATAAAGTAATACCGTGACTCACTATTCAAACAGCCTGCTCCTGCTGCAACGATTGGTGATGCAGGTAGTTTCCAAAAAATGTGCTGTTGCTTTTTTATTTAGGGCAGTAACCTTTGAACTACAGGCACACTAGTGGTAGTAGATGTGGGAAATGCCACCTTTGATGCTCCATCCAATATGCAGGTAGCAGAACAGGAGGGTCAACCTAAACATCTTTAATGCCCCAATATTATGGAATGTGTCAGGAAGAGGTGAGATTTTCATAAGTAATGAATAATGGCAATGGTAATCCCAGTATCCAGCTATTCGCTGTCTTGCCCAATTTGTGGAAAAGGTACATTCAGATAATGTAAGTATTGTAGGTAGTACTCCTTTGTTTGTTCCCTCACTACTTGTATTTTCTCTCAAAAATATAACTATATAAACTGGTTCGCACTCACTCATTGAGTCTCTGTTTCATCTGGCTGGTCTTCCGTGTTGTTCGTAATACTGTCTATTTTGGCACAACTATCAGACGTTTTCAGCAGTACATCTGACGCATTTACGTATAGCTTTTTCTTGCGAAAATACCCTTTATATTTACATTACAGTACCTTAAAAGGATTCTGACCATGGTAAGGTCTGGTCAACGACCTGTTTCTCAGAACGTAATGCAGATGTTAAGCGGCACAGTCGTGCTACTCAAGATGGATGAAACGTCCTAGTGTAAACAGGGTACATGTGTTCAATGTAGACATTAGTACAGTTGTTTGTGTGCAGTAGTTTTGGGAGAACGTCTTGGATGGAGATCAGACCCCATTGAATAATTCATGCAGAAACCCAGATTCCCCAGGCGTTCACAGCATAATATGTTCTAAATAAAAGCCTGTTCTGCTCATTGTTGGTGATAAATGGTAGTCCTGTTGGCAGGGGGCTCTGACATTTGGATCCCAGTCCAGAGTAATGACGGTATGTGTTTATACTGGCTTTATGAAAATAACCGACTGCAGTTTGCTGTTGACATGGTAATGAATTACTTGCCTTTTGCATGAATAAGCGGGAAGGATTTTTTCCCCCGACACGCAGCTGTCACACTCGCACTTCCTAATGCTGGTGGTGGCTTTGGAATGAAGGTCTGCTTCTGTTTCAGGGGCTTGCTTGTTGGATTCTCAGTGTTAGTTTTGACATGAAATTTTAATGTAGCTTTAGTCACAGTCTGACTAATGTAATTTAGGTTTAGTCATAATTTAGTCATCTGAATTGTTTGTAGTTTTAGTACTCAAGTTATGATTGGATCTTCTCCTAACTTGTCAGATCTGATTGGATGTCATCTCTGCCAAACATTTTGGTCTCGTTTTTATTCGTTGACCAAAGTCTCCATTCATTTCGTCCTAGTTTTTGTCATTTTTCATTCATTTTAGTTCAGTCAAAAATGGATCGTTGACGAAAATCATTCCTCAATGGAATTAACACTGACGATGAGCAAGTTTTGCTGGTGAGCTTGTGCTCTGGAGTGTGTTGAATTTGAGTTTAAGGCGGCCGTGAGGTTTAAATCAGCCCTGTATGAAGCTACTGTGAGTTTTCTGAATGAGATGTGTGAAGCGGCCGGCCACATGTGGTCCAGCCGTTAGTGTGCGGTCTCTTTCTCCATCTGATAGTGATTGCGATTCGAAGCGCTCGATGGAGCTCAGTATGCTTCTGTGGCAGCGTTGCTCATTACTGCTAAATCTGGAGCGGGATCTTCACGTCGGGTGGAGCCTGAAATCGTATGTTTATTCTACTCGGAACCTGCAGTGGTGCAATTTTCTCAAACCACTACTGAAGCGGTGCAGAGGGAGTAAAAAAGAGAATAATAGGCCATCAGAGAGGTGGAAAGGAAACAGAATTTCAGACGGCTCTCTTATTTGAGTGTTGAGCGAGCCTTGATGATGATTTTGGCTGCGCCGAGAAAAACTCTTCCCATAACGGAGCCTGGTGTGCAGCCTGCGCTCTCATGTTGTTCTCCAGTATAGCTGCTGAAAGCCTAAATAACAGCAAGTACTTTGGCTAGAACTGTGTTGATGGATAGCTTCTCTGATGCACAACATCCCTTTTTCTGTGCTCTGTGTGAGAGCTGTTCTTTTGATTTAGAAAGAGGAACTTGATATTAGTAAGAAGTGAAAAAGTCACTTTTGTTACGTTGTTAGGGAACAGAAAGAATTAGCACTTATACAATACTGTGCAAAAGTCTTAGGCCACCATTAGGTTAGATTAGATAGGTTCTATAGGCTACAGTGGTAAGTATTTAGTGTGACCTCCCCTTAGACTTGAGCAATAGTGGCATCTGGCAGCTTCAATGGGATGCCAAGTTGGCCCTTCTGTAGTCCGAAGAAGCTTGGTCATGAATGGGCTTTTTGGAAAGGGAGCAGCCAAGAAACCACTTTTTCGGAAGGCGAACAGGGTGGAAAGGCATAAAGATTGGAATGAAGATTGGTGGAAAAGAGGGTTATGGAGTGACAAATCCGAGGTTGACATTTCTGGATCCAGTCATCGACAGTGTGTAAATATGGTCATTATACCATTGCTTAAACAACACATCTAGCAGTGGCCTAAGACTTTTGCACAGTACTGTATGTACTGGCTTTCCTTCTCTGTTCTACCTTCAGCCTGAGCTTACTTCTAGTCGTTCTGCCTTTACTTAGACTACGCCTTGGCTGCAGGGTCGGATCTGGTTATCAGACCACGCTAGAGGAGACTAAATCTGAATCATCTGTCTACACTGTGGTCACATTCAGTGGCACAGCCAGATTGGTTGCTATAGTAACGATGCAGGCATGCCTACATATTGTGGCAAAAGCAAAACACAGGCAATTGTTGGTATTCTAAACCTCGAGGAACAGTTATCAGAAAAGGATCAATTTATCTAATGGCTCAGGGGCTGAACAGTGGCCCAGCTGGGATTTGAACTCAGAACTCACCGATCTCTAGTCTAGATCGCGAGTTTTATATATACTGTATACAGTACTGTGCAGAAGTCTTAGGCTACTACTAGATTTGTTGTTTTAGCAATGGTATACTGACCATATATAACACATTGTGAATATTGGACCCAAAAATTTCTAACTTGGATTCATCACTCCATATGGCATCCTGATGAAGCTGCCAGATGCTGCTATGGCTGAAGTGTAAGGGGAGGTCACACTAAGTACTTGCCAGCTGTTTTTTTTTTTTTGTTTTTTTTTAGTTTTTTTTTTATTCTGCATGCATATATCCTGAATTTTATGGTTGTATTCTAATGAAGAGATGGAAATAATTATGTATGGTCATTATATCATTGCTAAAACAATACTATATCTAATCCAGTGGTGGCCTAAGACTTTTGCACAATAGTACCTAAAGAAAAATTTTAATTCAGAACACAGTTTCTGCTGAATGTATGTTTATGTATTCTGAGAGTCGGAATACCATAAACCAATCCCCTGTAATCCGAGAAGCGTCTGTACTTACTTGACAGATGTGATTTAATTCGACGTAATTTAACACTTTAAGTGAAACACTTCAAACAGCTTAAGAGTTTTGTTCAACGGATCAACAGTGCAGGGACTCGAACCCTCAACCACAATGTCTGCATCCAGTATCTTAACCACTAAGCCACTAGTGTCCTGCTTTTTCCCCCTGAATCTTCCAGTGCTCCACTCCCACTGGTAGTCATAACATTACTTCACTTCTTGTTTGTATAATCTTTGTTGACATTGTTGGTCCCGCCCCCTCCATGCCACTAAGTATCTCAACTCCCGGCACCTGGCATGCCAGTTCTGGTTTGTGATCTGTTTATGATGGATTTGAGTGCCGTAAATGCTTCAGGCGGTTTGATTGTCTCTAAGCATCTTTATCAAACCCAGTGAACAGATTATTTCCATTGCAGTGCTCTCCTCTGTCCTTGGTAAGTCAGTAGTGAAATTGTTTAAAGTCAGGAATGGGGTTGCAGGCCTCCTCCATCTGAGTACCTGCCTGTTTGTGATTCTGTGGTTTTGACTGCTAGGCTTTCAGACAGAGCTGCATAGATGTTGCCTAAATGATCGTTGCAGACAGGACTTTCCCTGAAATGGCGTGCTTTTGACCCCAGGGTGGAATTAAGTCGGTGCACTGGAGCCGGATGGGGTGGATGCTGCATATATATTGGTCATTTGCATTTGATCATTAGAACGACTGATAAAATGGTGAAATATTTAATAACAACTTATTGTATATCTCAGCAAATAGTTAAATACTTAAAATGGAGTCTCCCATCGGATAATTACTGCAGTGGTGATGGTTTCAGCTGGCAACCCTAACTGATGCAGTGAGTAGCTTCTCATTTGTTAAACAACCATGTCCAAAGACATGAAGAAGGGACAAGTTGTGAGAGAGTGGTTCAGGGCGCATGAGCCACCATCTTCACACATGGATTGTCCACCACAGAGTCCAGAGCTGAACCCCACTGAGAATCTTTGGGATGTGCTGGAGAAGACTTTGTGCAGTGGAACAAATCCCATCATCAATACAAGATCTTGGATGATGGGAGATTTGTTCCAGTGCACAAAGTCTTCTCCAGGACATCCCAAAGATTCTCAGTGAAGTTCAGGTTTTTTCAGTTTTTTTAAGAAAAGCATTGTTACTTTTGTTCAAGTACCGGTATTAGTATTGGGTAGTTTTATACAAAACTGACTAAAGTGTAGGATCACAAAACCCTAATGTTTGGTTCATTCCTGTGGAGTCCGACCAGCACACATCCTTTCTTACCATCTTCATCACTGAATAAATACAAAACTGAAGTTAAAACTGCTTTGCAGCCTTGGCAAGACAACATCAGGATGCTTATGGTAACAGGTTTTGAGGCTGACATTTACCAGATATGGGTGTTTTATTTAAGAACTAGATGCTGATTAAAGGGTAGGGTCAGAAACCTAGTATTTGCTTCAGCTCTTATCTACATGAGCACCAATGAAAGACTTCTGTAGTTCAGTTTTATTTATGTAGGGTAGTACTTTTAACGACAGACAAGGAAGCTTTACAAAAAGCAGAGGCTAGACCAGAAAGGTGACAGGTAGCAAGGAAAGACTCCCTGATACTTAAAAAGAAGAAACTCTGCGAGATCCAAGTGGGAACCCTTCCAGAATTTACAGTAGGATCATATTCTTAAAAGTCTTTGTCTATCCAAATATATGGAAAACTGAGCAGTAGTGTGTGTAATACGTCCACTGTAGCATGTTGTGAATAAGAGTTTAAGATGACTGCACGTTCTGACAGATCCAAATCTGCCTCTTTCTAAACCACATCGTGGAGTTCAGGAACCAAGCAGCAGATCATGACCGGCTGTTGCAATATTATGACAAGATGTTTTGCCACGTGTTTAAGGTTAGGATTCGGGTATGAGAGAGAACTCACTTGAAATATTATGGAAGGAACAGTTCACACAGATTTACCCTGTTGATTATAGCGTACGCTGCTTTCTGTGCTTCGGGGCATCCAGATACAAATCTGAGGCATTTTTAGCTGCAGGGAGGAGCTGTAGTAACATTCCTGCTTTTATACCTATATTGCAGGAGGAATGTTTTGGTTCATTCCTGTGGCGTCTCATTAGCACATTTCTTCGTCTTTGGTCTGAGCCATGTTTAGATTTGGGTATAGAAACCCAGTTCCATTTGGAAACGGTTCCAAAAATGCCATGCACTGGGTACCTGTTAAAAAATAGAATTTTGGTTCCACTTATCAGTTCCTACTACTACTAGTGCTCGACTGATATGGGTTTTTAATAGCTGGTATTAAGAGAGCAGAGTGACCGATGGCTGATATGTAATGCTGATATCTTTTTTTTGTTTTTTTTTTGGATAAAACGAATACCAATAAGTGAGATAAAATTGCTAACTTAAAAGAATATTTACTTCAGCTATAAATGCACTGTCTCTGTTTGCACTTGGTCTTTTTCATGAATTAAAAAAGCAACTTTTGCTCTTAACTATACCATTTATTACCAGATAACAGCATCACATTCTTTCTGGGGAAAATGTAATGAAAATTTGTGAATACTTGCAATAAAAAAAAATGTTAGAGTAGTGCACATGGTATCAGCATCTTTTTGTTTTTAATCCCAGTTCCAGTTAAAAGCTGTAAGTTGTAAGGCTGGAAACAAAGTTTTCATCCTCTCACAAATGGCCCCGCCCTCACTGAAATTCCGCATCTCTTTGTTTTCAGTCAGTCAGTAGTAACAGTTTATGAGCTGCAACTTGTAAAGCAGGAAAACAGTTTTCTCTGCATTTCCCTCCCCCTGTTTTTGAATAGTAGATATATCGGCCAATGCCGATGATTTCAAAATGGCATCACTCGGCCCGGTTAATCTGTCTATCTCTGGTTCCTGCTAATGCATTTTATGCTTCAAATACTCGGCCATGATTGGTGCAGAAATCCATCTAAGGGGGTATCTATCTGCAAGGTCTGGGGCGTCATGTAATCATGTTCATCATCGTGTAGTTTTCTTACCACACGCTCCACTAGAGCATTAGTGTAAGCTGAAAAGCGCTGAAATGTTTGGCTCCACTTTGAGAGAAAACGAAAAGGCCAAATATGTGTAGCAAGCTGATCTGTTGTAAAGGAGGTTGCACCTCTGACACGGCAAAACATCTAAAGCACCAGCATGAGATTGAGCTTCAGCAGTGCACCGGGTTCAGTTAAAAGCTTAATGTAAAAATTACTTTTTTCCCATTTGGACCACATGTTTATCGTTTCAGGAGTAGATTACTCATGAGCAGTAGTAACTGAGAGGTGTTTGGTGTTCCTAGGTCACTGCTTTAGTACATTAAGCCATTTTTTGCTTATAGTAAGTTTAAATGGGAACAAAAAGGCATAACATAAAAATGATTCTTTTGAAGTTGGAATGTAAAAAAATAAAGATATTCCTCATACCTAAACATTTGACGCATTTATTTCAAATTATTTCAGCGTTTAGGAATCGAAACTTGGAAAAGAACCAGAATGGATAAAATGCAAACAATGCCCAACCCTAGCCATGTCTTAACACCCTCACTGAATAAAGATAAACCTGAAGTTGAAACTCAATTACAGACTTGGCAAACCAACATGTGGTTCCTCGTGTCTGTTGGTAACAGGTATTAGGGTCAACATTTACCCGATATGATTGTTTTAAGAACTGCCGATTTTAGGTTGTTATTTTGTGCTGTTACTAGTCTATAACCAGTATCCTCTAAAGTGGAGTTTGTAAAATGGCTGTGATTCCTATTTGCTTTACTAAGCAGACAAATGATTACTTTTGTAAGTAATTACTACTTCTCATAAGTCATTGTTTGAGTCCAAAATAGTACTGCCAAACACGGACTTACAGGCTATACTAGTGATCAGCATTAAAAATATTATTTACAGTGTCTTTTAAGAAGCTCTGCCTGCCTAGCCCTCATTATTGCTGTATAACTATAAGATGTGTTCACCCATCCAGTGATTATGGCTGACTAATGATTTTGGCAGCACTGTAGAAGAAAGCTTTTCATTGAACAATTAGGAACTGTGTTTATTTGAATTATGTTCTATTTGTTTGATTTGTGTGTGTGTGTGTGTGTGTGTGTGTGTGTGTGTGTGTGTGTGTGTGTGTGTGTGTGTCCATGTGTATGTGTGTGTGTGCATGCTGTAGAGTATTCCCAAGGAAGTGGATTATTGTTTATCTGCTGTAACAGGATGCCCTGCGAGTGTGTGTGTGTGTGTGTGTGTGTATGTGTGGGAATGTGCGTCTGTGCGGGAGTAGGCGTGGGTGGGTGTGTGTAATCCCTCCGTTCCACCTAACTGCCTATCTCGGTGACCATCGTGGGCACCCTGCGCCCTCCCTGCACCCCGTCAAGGCTGAACGCGTTCAGTAAATCCGTATGAGGAAGCTGGAGTGAATGAGTGGATCTTTCCTTGTGTTATCAAAGATCAGTTTGTATTACAATTTATTGGTGACTAAATGCACGAATGCTTTTTAAATATAAGAAGAAATATTTATGCATCCATTTTCCCCTCCACTGTTCATTTCTAGTCCCAGTTCATGCCCTTTTGCCCTTTTTCTGACAGCTTGCAGCATCGGACCGTTTCTTGTTACTGGCAGGTGGCACAGTTCTGTGGCGAAAAAGGAAAGTGAGAGAAGTCACGGTTGCAGTGGCAGGACTGTGATGCCAAGCTTTGCTCCTGGATTGTTTTAAGTTGGCTAATTCAGGAAAGTCCCAGTCAGGAAACAAATCATACTTCTGGCACAGTTTCCAGAACATCAATTTATACTGTAGCAGATTTTCTTTTACTGAAAGTAAGGGTCTAATAAACAGTCTCAGACCTTGTTCCTCCTCTGCCATGCTTTGCAGTTGGCTCGTTGTTTGGCTCCAGTACCCTTCTCCTTTCATCTACCTGTGGTTTGGTATCTACACTCAGTTCTGATTTGTACCCGGTTCCAAAATTCCAAGAACCGGGAACCCACTAAAACTAGACTTTCGATCCCACTGATCAGTTGCTATCAGGGGTGCGACGATACAGAAATGTCACGATACGATACGTAGTGCTGTTTTGCTCCACGATATGATATATTTACATTAACAGCATTTAGCAGACGCCCTTATCCAGAGCGACTTACAATTGATACAGTCTTACAATCCAAGCAATGTGGGTTAAGGGTCTTGCTCAAGGACCCAACAGTGGCAGCAAGGCAGTGGTGGGATTTGAACCCTGGACCTTCTGGTCCATAGTCCAGTACCTTAACCGCTAGGCTACCACAGTCCTATTTTTGATACAAAAAGAAGAAAGAAATTTGATTTTAATTCCCTTTTTAACGTAGAGGTCAAGGAGGCCAATACAACTTCCTGCTCTGCAAGCTTGGAACATGGCTCGCTTTGCTGGGGTTCAAAAGAATCGCCAAAGAGCTCTGCCAATGCTGTTTTCCTTTTTGAAGGCCATGGTCCAGGCATCTCAGGGTCCACACTCCCTTCTGAAGGATTTGTCTCTGTATTCTCTCTAACTTGGCACTATAGAGATAAATTATCAAAACTTATTATATTTGAGTTTCTGTTTCCTCACATTAACATAAACAGCATCAAGCTTACCCGTTTCTGATGCTGCCCAATGCTTCAAATCTCTGTGGTGAGATCATATGCTCTTTCCTTACTTAAAGTATCTATATGGAGCACAGAACCTATTACACAATCTGCCACTAGATGTCGCATGTGTAGCAGTACAGCATGCCTTACCTGTTGGTCTAGAGCTGCGGCTGGCTTTATGCAGATGATTATTTATTTATTTATATATATATATATATATATATATATAAATATATATATATATATATATATATATATATATATATATATATATATATATATATATATAATTTTTTTTTTTTTTTTTTTTATATTTTCGATTCATTCACAGCTCGTATCGTATTGAAACCCCTGTATCGAAAAAAAATAATATTACTACATGTATCGTGACACCCTTAGTTCCTAGCAATGAATTTAGTGCAGAAATTAGTCTTTAAAAAGAAAATGCTAAATGCAGTATGTGTGGAAAGTTCAGCATATAGGTCCACCACTATTTCAGACCCAAGATATACACTGGCAAGGTATTGTCTAATTAACATTATTGATAAAATCACAGAAAATCCTGAGATATAATTTTTTTTTATCAATGTTGCACATCCCTAGCTGACAGTGTTGGGCTGTGCAGACTGTATGCTGGATTTCTCACCGCAATGGACAACAAAAATCGAGTTTACGCATTGGCTACATAGTGTCTACATACTTTTGGCTATGTAATATATGAGGAGAATATGGCTACGCCACTATAACGATTGAGTAAGAGAGATTAAGACTGAGAAAGCAGGTCACTCGAGCACCCACCCAGCCAGTCATTGTTCCTGTAGCTCTTCACATTGACCTTTTATCCTGCTGAAGGCACAAAACTGGGACGGTGGAACAACAATATCCCTGATCCCCACCCCCACCGTCTACCAAAACACACATACTCATACATGCTTCACATTGTTTGAATTGGGTTCATCTGTGTAGCCAGGTCATGTTAGCTGAGCCCGGTAAAGAGCAGTTTGTGTGAATTCCTCTTTCATGAAGTTGTCTCTCCATTCAGACTCTGTGAGATGAATGAAACGATGTATTGATGAAATAAAAAATCTCTTCACAAACCGCATGCTTCCTGTACGCTGTAACTGTGCAGATCCTGTATGAGCTGGACATGAGGCTCAATAGCACCGATTGTTGGCGAAATGGACAGATCATGGTCAACCAGAGGAGATGTTTGTGTGTGTGGGTGCTGCTCCGAGGACTGCTGTCTCTTCTAGACAGGAAGTTCCCACTGGAATGCTATTCTTATCCTCTGGCTCACATCTACTTAACTGTACCGAGTTCTGGATTCTAGGTCACAAGCCAAGTCGCTCTAAGCACAGATTTGCACCGAGTTAGCAAGTACTCATACGGAGGGAAACGCCTCTGTCTGTTAGCTCACAGGGAACGAAAGATGCTATGCCATAAAATTCCACCCAGGTCCTCAAAGCTTTTGAGGAAGTAACTAAAATTCTGAAAGCCTCCTGAACGAGAACTGTAAAATCCAGGTAGCAGTTTCTGTTCTGCTTTATTATTGCACTGTAACCTGACTTGCAATTGTTTTACACAGTACTGTCCAAGCTGTTTAGGGTTGAGAACGATCACCAACTGGTAGTCTTACCATACACCCATCTGTGATGGCTTTTAATATTACAAGGACAGGTATGCACCATTTAACATCCATATTTACGTTCTGTGAAGCAGGACATTGACCACACTTTACCATAGGGATGCACCGATATTGAATTTCTTGGGCCGATACGATAACTGATTTTTAGCACATTATTGTGGCCGATACCGATGTTAAAAAACAATGATTTAATCGTTCACTTTATAATCCTTATATGAACTGTTGTTAAACTGGATCAGTGACGATTACTGTAACAAAAGGTGTGGTCAATCAAAGGAAAAATGGTTTCTTTCCATTTTATTTTCTAAGTTTCCTTTAAAAAGGTAAGAATCTTTTTTTAGTCTGAATTGGTACAGGCAGGAACAAAAGTTAAGTTTAAAAGAAAGATTGTTACTGAAAAGCTCCAAGAAAGATTATAACTATAACTGCACTCAGCAACAGAAGATACTAGAGGTGGGACTGTGGTAGCCTAGCGGTTAAGGTACTGGACTACGTCGCTCTAGATAAGGGCGTCTGCTAAATGCTGTAAATGTCAAATGTCAATGTCAAGATACTTTGCTTGATGAATAATAACCATAAGAAAACACAAAAATATTCAAATGTAAATACATAATAAAAATCGGTTATAATATCGTCCTAAAATTCTGATATCGCCGATATATCGTGCATCACAAGTCTATAGTGTGTCATAGCGGAGCCGACCTTATAAACATTCGAGCTTAAACATTTACATTAACCTACAGTTGGCCAAAATCATTAACACAAAGGTTTTTTTTATAATAAAGTGCTGAAAAATCTTATGTAATTTAGTGAGTAATTGATTGAAGGTGAAAAGTAAAAGCAAAACACTTACTCTATTGGTGAACTCCTGGTGCTAGCATAGCTGCTAATGCTAACTGCAGCCTGTATTCCGGGGGACTCTGTTCTCACTTAATGGAGTTGTATTGTACAGGTGCTTCCTGATTTACGATAGGGAAATGTTTCCACAAACCCATCATAAGTTAAATGTATCATGAGCTGAGGAGTTTAATGAGTGTTTGTAGAGCGTCTATACTGTATCATAGCAGAGATATGGAAAGGATACTATGATAAGTCATGATAAGTACGTTATTGTTTAAAACACTTACATTACCCTACAGTTGGTCAAAATCATTAACACAAAGTTCATTTTCTAATAAAGTGTTGAAGTGATTGAAAGGGAAAAGTAAAAGCAAAATGCTTACACAATACAAAATGTTGATGAACTCGCTAGCATAGCTGCTGAGCTAACTGCAAGCTGTGTTCTGCAGCATTCAATTCCTGTTTTGCTTTCAGTTTCCATTCGGTTTGCTCTTATAAACTAACCTTTTTTAGGATCCATTGAGACTTACTTATAATATCGTCCTTAAATTCTAATATCGGACCGATGCCATATATGGGCAAATAATATATTAGCTTCCGATATATCGTGCATCACTGGTTTGTCATGGTCGCATAGTAGTTTAGGTAATTTTGTTTTATACAGTAATATTAATTTAAACACAATATGAAAGCATGTAGTACAGTACTGTACTGAACAACACTAATTGTTATCTTTGTATCTTTTATACATCTTGAAACGCCTACCTAAAAAGAAGAAAGTAGAATGATGGTGTGTGTTTCTGCCTTTCAAAACTGAGATTCTCTTTTATGTCAGCAGGTATCGGGAGGGTTCGCTCGTACTACTTTTCTGGCATTCAGTGAAGTAGATCTATATAAGATGGACTTTTATTTCCTATTCTAATTCTTAAGACCTCGGATGTTGATCGGATGGACGTTAAACAGCTCATACATGTATATTAGATGATAGTTATATTACCTGACCTCAGTAACAGTTGTGTTTAGACCCTAACATTTTTGTGTTTCATTATAAAATAGGCATAGTGTTAATGATTTTGCCCAACTGTAGGTTAATGTAAGTGTTTTAAGCATCTTTAAGGTTCGCCCCACTATGATATATACTGGTCCTTCTCACAAAATTAGCATATCATGAAAAGGTTCTCTAAACGAGCTATTAACCTAATCATCTGAATCAACGAATTAACTCTAAACACCTGCAAAAGATTCCTGAGGCTTTTGAAAACTCCCAGCCTGGTTCATTACTCAAAAACCGCAGTCCATGGGTAAGACTGCGGACCTGACTGCTGTCCAGAAGGCCATCATTGACACCCTCAAGCAAGAGGGTAAGACACAGAAAGAAATTTCTGAACGAATCGGCTGTTGTTCCCAGAGTGCTGTATCAAGGCACCTCAGTGGGAAGTCTGTGGGAAGGAAAAAGTGTGGCAGAAAACGCTGCACAACGAGAAGAGGTGACCGGACCCCTGAGGAGGATGTGGTCCAAAGTACTTTTTTTTTGGATGAAAGCAAATTTTGCATGTCTTCGGAAATCAAGGTGCCAGACTCTGGAGGAAGACTGGGGAGAAGGAAATGCCAAAATGGTCTGAAGTCCAGTGTCAAGTACCCACAGTCAGTGATGGTCTGGGGTGCCATGTCAGCTGCTGGTGTTGGTCCACTGTGTTTTTTATCAAGGGCAGGGTCAATGCATCTAGCTATCAGGAGATTTTGGAGCACTTCATGCTTCCATCTGCTGAAGAGGAGATGAGTTCATTTTTCAGCACGACCTGGCATCCCTGCTCACAGTGCCGAAACCACTGGTAAATGGTTTACTGACCATGGTATTTACTGTGCTCAATTGGCCTGCCAACTTTCCTGACCTGAACCCGATAGAGAATCTGTGGATATTGTGAAGAGAAAGTTGAGAGAACACAAGACCCAACACTCTGGATGAGCTTAAGGCCGCTATCGAAGCATCCTGGGGCCTCCATAACAGCTCAGCAGTGCCACAGGCTGATTGCCTCCATGCCACGCCGCATTGAAGCAGTCCATTTCTGCAAAAGGATTCCCGAACCAGTATTGAGTGCATAACTGAAGATAATAATCTGAAGTTGACTTTTTTTGTATTAAAAACACTTTTCTTTTATTGGTCGGATGAAATATGCTAATTTTGTGAGAATTTTGGGTTTTCATGAGCTGTATGCCAAAATCATCAGTATTAAAACAATAAAAGACTTGAAATATTTCAGTTGGTGTGCAATGAATCTAAAATATATGAAAGTTTAATTTTTATCATTACATTACGGAAAAGAATGAACTTTATCACAATATGCTAATTTTTTTTAGAAGGACCAGTACAGTATTTATTAAACTCGAGTTTATTAAAGTCGGTTTGTGATCCCTTCAACATACGAAGGCTTTATTGGAATGTAACTCCATCATAAATCTGGGAGCACCTGTATACAGTACAGGTATAAAAACCACTTTTATATACATATTAGTGAGTTAGTGTGTTGGAGAGTCCAGTGTACTGGAATGAGGTATGACTTGTACTCATGAAAATAGGCTCCTGAGATCAAGAACCAGTTATATTAGGATCGTGGGGTATAACTACTTTCTCTTCTGCAGGAACAAAAAACGGCTACTGGAAGCGTGACCCTGTTTCCTCTAGTGGAAATGCAGAACTAGTTCCAAAAATGTTTCAGCTGAATAATCTGCATGAACAGCTATTTCATTCTCTTTCTCTGTTTTAGACTGCTCATGTGGTTTGTGTTTCCGATACAATAGTGCCCAATTAGTTAATACGATTGGATTAGACACATAGTCCACCAGCCAAAAATTTCCAGCCACCAGCATCCTGTAGACCGCGTCCTGTGAGCACTGATGAATTGGATGATTGATGATTAGAGGATGACTAACACAAACTGTTAAGAGATGAGCTACTCTCTCTTTACATTGACTATTCAAATAATACCTGATCTGTAGTGGTCCTAAAGGGGACTGATAAAGTATATAGACAGACAGATGTTATAAGAGGGCCTACTATCTGTAATTGTAGAACTACAAAGAGCAGTGACCACTAAAACTTAAATAATGAATAAGCAGAATATAAACTGAAAAATATAGAACGTCTAAGATTGTAATATATAATAGGCTTAGCTTTTACTAGCAGATATGGTTAGCTCAAGAATCGGCAAAGATTGAAAGAAATGGTTATGAAAATGATCTTTTTGGCTACTTTGATCCCAGAGGCCCCAGATCCTGTCTTGGAATTCATTGCCAAGAGGTGAGTAAATACCCTGAACCTCAGCCACACCTCTTTGAGACAAGGCGCCCAACTCAGCTGAAAAGCACAGCCAGAATCTGAATCTGGGTCACCGTGCACTCGAGCACCACAAAAGTATCTAAAAACATTGCATTAATTCACTTTCATATCCACTTAACCCAATTCAGAGTTGTGGGGGCTCGGGCTTATCCGGCAGCACAGGGTGGAGGGGAGATGATAATTTCCTAACACATACAGTGGTGCTTGAAAGTTTGGGAACCCTTTAGAATTGTCAACAATCAGGTGTGAGTGGGCACCCTGCTTTATTTAAAGAACAGGGATCTATCAAAGTCTGCTTTTCACAACATGTTTTGGAAGTGTATCATGGCACGAACAAAGGAGATTTCTGAGGACCTCAGAAAAAGAGTTGTTGATGCTCATCAGGCTGGAAAAGGTTACTAAACCATCTCTAAAGAAGTTTGGACTCCACCAATCCACAGTCAGACAGATTGTGTACAAATGGAGGAAATTCGAGACCATTGGTACCCTCCCCAGGAGTGGTCGACCAACAAAGATCACTCCAAGAGCAAGGTGTGTAATAGTTGGCGAGGTCACAAAGGACCCCAGGGTAACTTCTAAGCAAATGAAGGACTCTCAGATTCATCTGTCCATGAACTGAATCACAAGAGAAGGTGGGTCATGCAGCAAAGCAGCGACCCTAAGCACACAAGCCATTCTACCAAAGAATGGTTACAGAAGAATAAAGTTCTTGTTTTGGAATGGCCAAGTCAAAGTCCTGACCTTAATCCAATCGAAATGTTGTGGAAGGACCTGAAGCGAGCAGCTAATGTAAGGAAACCCACCAACATCCCAGAGCTGAAGCTGTTCTGTACGGAGGAATGGGCTAAAATTCCTCCAAGCCGGTGTGCAGGACTGATCAACAGTTACAGGAAATGTTTTGTTGCAGTTATTGCTGCACAGGGGGGTCACACCAGATACTGAAAGCAAAGGGTCACATACTTTTGCCACTCATTAATATGTAATATTGGATCATTTTCCTCAATAAATATGACCAAGTTTAATATTTTTGTCTCATTTGTTTAACTGGGTTCTCTTTATCTACTTTTAGGACTTGTGTGAAAATCTGATGATGTTTTAGATCATATTTATGCAGAAATAGAGATAATTCTAAAGGGTTCACAAACTTTCAAGCACCACTGTACCTTTGTAATGAGGGAGGAAACCCACCTAGACTATGGAAAAAATATATATACATTTATCATCTACGCCACACAAGGAGGTCGGGTCTCTTTTTGGGTCCACTTTCCTTTGGGGTCCTTTTTGGGTTCTTTCCACTGTTGCTCTAGGCTTGCTCAATTTATGATTGGCTTTTGATATTAGAACTTTTAAAATTGTAAAGTTGCTTTGAGACAATGGTCCATTGTAAAAAGCGCTATAGAAATAAATCTGACTTGACTGGAAAACATGCTACTCCACAAAAACATATCAAAAGCTTTTAATCTATTTTTAGTGTTAATTTAATCTGATGAAACACACGTTCTTTTTAAAGGGAGTGGCAATGATTCTGAAGCTCACTCTATGCTTGACGATGAGCATTATTAGAGCTGGAAACAGAGTTGTGTGTTCATCTGTACAGTTTGTGAGAACATGTCCAGCATTTAGCAGACACCTTAATCCAGAGCAGCTTACGCCTGATGCAACTGATACAAGCTGAGCAATTGAGGGTTAAGGACCTTGCTCAAGGGCTCAGCAGTGGAAGATTGGGAAGACTTGAGCCATCAACCTTTTGGTCAATAGTCCGGCGCCTTAAGCTCTGCGCTGCCACTGAGAACACTACCATTATTGTGTTTCTCAAGCAGCACAGTGGACTTTGCAGGTTCGGGAACGGCCATAAAACCCGAGTTTATGGCACACTGCAGAATTGTCAGCTTGTAACAAAGTCTTTCTGACGAGCTGAATCTAATTTAGCAGCTGCAGTTTTATTGCACGCCTGTCCCGGGGTCTTCAGAGACACACCACAGACAATGAAATCCTCTAAATAAGAGCTGCTGCGCTCAAACTCTTAAAGCGTGTGACGGTGTCAGACTAATGTGATATCAGTGTGGCTTCATTACAGGGACCATAATGCTTTCAGTGACACTCCCCTGGTCTGTGGAGTGATGGCGTGCTGCGGCTATAGACAAGAGCACACACACCACTACTGAGTGGAAAGGTTACCATGGAAACATGATTCTATAGATTTGTGTGTGTGTGTGTGTGTGTGTGTGTGTGAGAGAGAGAAAGCATTAATACAAGTCTACAAAAAGAATATAATGGAGAACTAACTCGGCTATTGAAAAGGGCTTGGCTCTGTTCAATAAGCCTTTATATGACTCATCTAACTAGATACGAGTCCGGTCCAATTTTCTCTCGCTCTCTTTTTTCCTGTCTTTCTTTGTGAGTTACGTAAGGGCATGAGAAGAGATAATCAGGTGGGAGACACAATCAGGAGATTCCATTTGCATTTGGGCTCTGTTGTTGACTCCCTCTGCTGCCTTCTCCTCCAAATTCAGGGCGAACCGAGGCCTCGTTAGAGACAAGGCGTGTCAATATGAACTGACAGATCTTTCAAAGAGATCAGAATCACACTGAAGAGTGTTAACCAAAGTAAAAATGCTTGTTTTTCTTGTTTGGGTTGGAACTTTCCATAGGGACGTGACTAGTTTTTTCCTAGATTCATTTTTTATTGCCTTTTCCAGACAGCATCTACTGGCTTTGTAATACCACCATGGCATAGCCTGGAGGAATAAAATTAAGATCACAGAGAGCACTCGGTGTGAGCTGTGAATCTGCCCTAGAGCAAATACACCAGATGGTGCACCGTTACACAAAAGTCTGGTGGAGTTTTTGGAAACAATTACACAGATTTCCTAAGGCACTCCTGACCTGACCACTCCCAGTCACAGGATGAAGGTGAGTTGAAATGTTCTGGGCTAAATACAGCTGATGGTGATCCATGAATACATTCTTAGACATCCACAGTAACATCAAGTCAAGGGAAAAGTTATTGCTGTAACACTTTTTACAGTGCAGTATTGTCTCAAAGCAGCTTTACAAGTATCTAGGCCCAAAGCCCTACTTATGCCAGCCCAGGTTGACAGTGGCAAGGAAAAACTCCCTAAATGTTAAGGAAGAAACCTTGGGAGAACCATGACACAAAAAGGGACCCAAACTTCTTGGACAGCCTAGTTTTTATATATAAAATTAAATTAAATTAAATGACGAGAACTGAAATCGATGAGTATCGAGCAATTTTTCCCATAAGGAATAATGTAAATTGAATGAATTCGTTCCAGACCCCCAGAAACTCCAATGATGAATCGGGTAAAAAAAAAAAAAAAAAAAAAAACCTTTCAGTGTCTTTATTCAGAAATATAACATTAAATAACAGAGCAAATAAGTGCTTACAATAAATTAATAATAATAAAATTAATTTATTAATAAATTAAAATAACAAATTAAATAATAAAGAAAAATAAGTGTATCTCTGATGCAAACACTACATACAAACTCATTCAGGCTCTTTCTTTAGGAACTTTGCATTGCAATCCAAAAATGTTAGCATGTCAACATGCTCCTGGCTAAAGCTGGCTCTCTTTTTAGAGACTATATTTCCTGCCGCAGAAAATAGACGCTCAGACAGTGTTGAAGTAGCAGGAATGCATAAATAGGACTTGGCTACCCTGGCCAATATAGGATATCTGTCTCTGTTAACTACATCACTGTCATTATCCAGCTAACAAGCATCAACCGTGCTGTGTCCGTTCGCATAGTGTGAGTGCGCCGTTACGTTTCCTTGCTTCGGAACGGAGCAGGCTTGAGATGTTGTGGTGACTTGCGCTGTTGTTGAGCTCCCTTCATCCTCATCGGTCACCGCAGCAGCGGCGTGGGTCACCATGGTTTCCTGAGTTTGTTCCGTTTTGAAGTGAGGAAACGTGTTTTCGTTTCGAGGGCTGTATCAACACCGTGCCGCTTCCGTGCCAGGTCAAATCACTTTTGCAAAGTTTACACGTTTCACATTTTTTAGTTGTGTGAAGCGTCAATTCTTAACGCTAACTTGTTTTGAAGATTCAGCGTCCACACCGGCTCCGCCTCGCTCCGTTAAATCGCTCGTTTTTTTCCCCCCAGCATTGATAAAGTGCCGCAAGTAACATAAGCGGATATGATAAGGCGGGGGACACATAAATCATGCGACACAACGAATCGCTAATGAAATTTGTTGTCGACACTTTCAATAATCGATTATTATCGATTTTATCGATTCGTTGTAGGAGCCCTAGTCTATAGTGTGTCTGCTGAGCTGATAACTGCTAAGCTAACTGCAACCTGTGTTCTGGAGCATTCAATTCCTGTTTTGCTTTCAGTTTCCATTCGGTTTGCTCTTATAAACTAACCTTTTTTTAGGATCCATTGAGACTTACTTGCAGTAAGAATACAGTACTGTATATGTAAAAACAAAGAAGAACACGATAAGCACAGCAGAGATCTTCATGAATCAAGTTTCAGCTGGAACGAGTCACACGACTCGACCCGAGGTGGTCGAGAACCGAGGTACCGCTGCACCTAAATTTCATTTATAAAAATGTAGATGGAGTCTCACTCTTCTGTCTGAGGTCCTGCACAGACCAGGGTGCCCCTGTCTTCACTAAGATCCTTAAGAGATCACTGGAGCTATGCGTTGTACCCTTCTGTTTCAAACACTCCACTGTAATACCTATGCGAATCATGAGCAGTGTATTGTTACACTTGTAGTGTTTGTAAGTAGCTTGTGGTTTAATTTGAGCTATGGCGTCTACAAATTTCTAAAAAAATAAAATATAATGAATGAAATTGTTTGACTGGTCATGCAGAGATGGACGTCATGGATTTTATAGCCTTGGTTGGGTTTTGGTGGTCAGATGCACATTGGAGAGACGGACTCTTTTGCAGTTGTTTACTATGTGGCTACACTGCGTCTCGAACCTACTCATGATGTGGTTTGAGCAATTGGATATAAATACTCATTGGGTGCAATTACAAACACATTTTTGTGGGTTATCTAATCTGGATACGATCCTGATACAACCTGGAACAACCTGAATCAGAGAATCAAAGAGCAATCAGGCTGTCCAGGGCCCTGTGAAAACATTTTTTTTCCTCCAAATGTTCCACATGATGCACCATGACACCGGTAATCTGCTGGAACCATAATAATAATCAAATGAATTCATTTTTAAAGTGGTAACCTACAGTAAATGGTTTATCTGCTCCATAATAACATCCCTAGGCATTCTGAATTAAGGTCAGCAGTCAGTGGACCAGAACCTTTAGTCGTCTCTGAATTCTGCTGTGAGACAGGCTCGTTGGGTCTCAGCCAAGTATAATTTGTGTGACCATCTGTTGTGTTGGTAGCGTTTGGCTACCCTTTCCTGTTACGCTTGGTCTGAGGTGCTTCAAACAGCCACATGAGCCTCAGGAAATCCTGGATTGTTTTTGATTGTTAGCTAATTATGAATCAAGGAGTCGGGATAGTACAGAGGCAGGAGTAACAAGTCTGGAAGAGTCTGTCCCAACAAAATGCAAAACCAGTTGCATTTCAAACTGAAAACTACATACCAAGGATCAGTGGTGGGTTTTTCAAAAGATTGATGGGTCAAGTCCCAAACATTGCAATGCGAACATTGGGTTTAACTCTAAATTGTTTGGATTGTATCTTGTAAGATTGGATCATTTGGAAAACGCTCTGTATAAGGGTGTGTGCTGGACATGTGAGTTTAATAGAGGTACGCGCTGTTCAACGACCATAATGACCATCTGATCAACGTCGGTTCACTTTAATGACGGAGATCTTACAGTTATAATAAAGTATAATAGGAAATAATTTGTCTTTTAACTCCTTGCCTTTTGTCTGTAAACAACCATTCAACACTGCAGATTTACAAGCAGAGGCAGGAGTCTAGCTTGCTTGTAAATTGGCATGTGGACTAGAGACTGTTTTTACTCGGTTGATGTGTTTAGAGACTTTTTGTGTAAGCTCCTGATGTTTGTGTGGATGACTTTGCTCTACTTATTTATAACAAGCTGTAAATGGTGTTCATAAGTCTGTGCCTCTCCTATTGTAAGTAGTACTCTTTTATTTGCCATACAGTGGTGCTTGAAAGTTTGTGAACCATGAATTTTTGGAGAGCAGTGGCTTTCTCCTTGCAACCCTGCCATGCACACCATTGTTGTTCAGTGTTCTTCTGATGGTGGACTCATGAACATTAACATTAGCCAATGTTAGAGAGGCCTTCAGTTGCTTAGAAGTTACCCTGGGGGTCCTTTGTGAACCTCGCCAACTATTACACCACTTGCTCTTGGAGTGACTCTTTGATCGATGTTGGTCCTACCACTTCTAACCACTCCTGGGGAGGGTAACAATGGTCTTGAATTTCCTCCATTTGTACACACTCTGTCTGACTGTGGATTGGTGGAGTCCAAACTCTTTAGAGATGGTTTAGTAACCTTTTCCAGCCTGATGAGCATCAACAACTCTCTTTCTGAGGTCCTCAGAAATCTCCTTTGTTCGTGCCATGATACACTTCCACAAACATGTGTTGTGAAGAGCAGACTTTGATAGATCCCTGTTCTTTAAATAAAACAGGGTGCCCACTCACACCTGATTGTCATACCATTGACTGAAAACACCTGACTCTAATTTCACCTTCAAATTGACTGCTAATCCTAGAGGGTCACATACTTTTGCCACTCACTAATGTGTAGTATTGGTTCATTTTCCTCAATAGATACATGATCAAGTATAATATTTTTGTCTCATTTGTTTAACTGGGTTCTCTTTGTTTACTTTTAGGACTTGTGTGAAAATCTGATGTTGTTTTAGGTCATATTTATGCAGAAATATAGAAAATTCTAAACGGTTCACAAACTTTCAAGCACCACTGTATAATCTCTCTCCATGTAACTATATAAACTGGTTCACATTCACACATAGAGTCTCTGTTTCATCTGGCTGATCTTCCGTGTTGTATCGTAATTCTGTCTTTCTATTTTGGCTTCCATCAAACAGAAGTATCAGTTCCATCATACCATCCTCTTAAGAGTTCTACCTTTCCCCTACATAGGTCATAACAGTACATTACTGTACTGTACTGTCTGTAATTATTGTGAATTTCCATAAACTACAGAAGGTTTAGGCTTCCACTTGTGTTTTCGGCCATATCTCTGACACATTTACATATCGTTTGCACAGCGTCTTCTTGTGAAATTTCCCATTATATTTAGCATAAAATAGCAGTTTGTCACTGCATGTCATCGCCCATTTTGGTCAACGTCCTGTTTCACAGAATGTAACGCTGTCGTTAAGCGCCGCACACCTGTGTAGTTACAGGTAGGGAGGATTTCATTTGTTTTCTTTGCAGGTATTTCAATTTTTTTTCAGTCTCCAGTCAGAGTAAAGTGAATAAAGACGACCCGCAAGTGAGTTGATTCCAACAGGAAAGCTATCTCGATGCCTTAAACACAATGACGTCTTAAAAATAGACTCCTAAAAATACAACTCAGCCGCAGTTTGCATGTGGTTGCTTTTTGCCACTGGTAAAATTGTTGCATCCCAAGAGGTTTTCCTTTGGCGAGAAGTTTAGGAGTTCTGCAGTCACCCCGTAGTTGGGTTCATTGTTGAAGTTATGTAACTCATTCCCAGTTTAGCAGCTGCCGCTGTGGAGCGAGCGAGCTTCAGGGGAGCAAAAAGTTTATTTTCATGCAGCTCTATTGAATCCTCTTCCTCTTAATTGTGTTTGTGCTGTCATAAATCATAAAGCAGGACAAACCACGAGTAGAGAGATGCCATTGAATCACACAGCATGATGGATTCTCCCTGGTTTCTGTGTTGCCATGGTAACTGTTCACGTGTGTGTGTGTGTGTGTGTGTGTGTGTGTGTGTGTAGTCTTGTCAAAGACATCATTTTTCTTGTTAGTCTGTGCGTGTAGGTTGGGCGGAGCTGTATGCGGAGGAAAAACACCTCCAGTTACCACAGGCGTAAATAACGGAGTATTGCACTGACCTCAATCCTCTCCCATCAGGAAGTGTCTTGACACTGTGTGTGTGTGTGTGTGTGTGTGTGTGTGTGTGTGTGTGTGTGTGTGTGTGTTTGGGGGTGGGTGCTCTGATGTCTGTTGGCTTTGCGGTGCTGAAGGATAAGGGGTTTACTTTAATCTGTATGCAGTGGTCTGTGTGTGTGTGTGTGTGTGTGTGTGTGTGTGTGTGTACCTTGTTCTGCTATACGAGTGAGGACCAAATGTCCTTACAATGACAGGAAAACCTGGACTTCTCACTTCGTAGGACCATTTTTCTGGTCCTCACTACTTTTTTGTAATTTTTTATTTTTTTTATTTTTAGAAAAATTGCTTTTGAAACTTTTATTTGAAAAACTAAAAGAGCCAAAGACTTGCCTATGAATTTGTGTGCATGTGTGGTCGTTTATATATCATTCTGGGGACCAAATGTCACCACAAGGACAGAAATATCTGACATTTATTACCTTGTGGGGACATTTTGCTGGTCCCCATGAGGAAAGCTGCTTTTTCTTTTTTTTTTTTTAACAGAAACTTTCTTTTAAAGAACCAAAAGATAACCATTAGGTCACTGACTTTAAGGTTATGTGTAAGTGAAGCTGTAGCATTTAACCTCTGCAGTAATCATTGTCAGTGGAAAGTCCCCACAAGGATAGTGAAACGTGTGTGTGTGTGTGTGTGTGTGTGTGTGTGTGTGTGTGTGTGTGTGTGTGTGTGAGATAACTGGTCAGCCATTTTACAAAGGCTATATTAAACCATATTATTCAGTTTTTCTCTCTTTTTTCTTGTAGAACATCAGTTGAGGGAATCGGGTCTAAATGTTAGGAGGGTCCAAACATCTATTGGTGACATCTGACATATCGGGTCTAATCCATAAAACACTGATTGCCTTGGGAAGGAAGATGTGTAGAAATAAAGAAATCAGCATGGGCAGCCGACACTAATTCCACAGGGTTTGCCCGGTCATTAGGTCTCAAAGGTGTGGCCACTTTATTAAGCCTTTATCTATGCTGTGTGTTTCACTGTACACACACTCACACTATATCAGATGTATCACAAGGCACCGGTTTCACATGGCAGTGTGATGGTGATTCACCAGTGGAAATCCTTTTCAGTCCAGGATTAGGACTAATCTTGGTCTGGATAACCAGCCCATTGTGTTCATCTGCGGTTTGTGCACTTCACTAATCTATTAAGTATGGCTTTTAGATAATGCTCATGTAATACTTTTCACTTTAACACACTGCATGTTCAAGGCATGCTCCATACTTAGTACTCATGAGGTGTTTTAGAATTAACCAGCGCTCTGTCCTGAACTTTATAATATTCATTGTTCCCCATGTGAAACAAGATTTACATTTACAGCATTTAGCAGACGCCCTTATCCAGAACGACTTACAAGTGATACAGTCTTACAATCCAAGCAATTGTGGGTTAAGGGTCTTGCTCAAGGACCCAACAGTGGCAGCTTGGCAGAGGTGGGATTTGAACCCTGTACCTTCTGGTCCATAGTCCTGTAGCTTATTCACAGTCCCAGCAAAGATGGAAGATGGAAGATTATGTAGTGCGCTGTTATCACTGACAGTTAGTGTGGGTTGTAGGACTGGGCGATATGGTAAAAATATTATCACGATAATTGGACATTTTCATGATACACGATATTTATCACAATACATGTGATTGTTGAAAAATTGATTCTTAAAAACTACAATTAATCAGGACTAATTACACTCTTTATAATGAAACATGCAGTTTCAGTTTCCTTAAGCACTGACCATATCCGGGATATGATATAAAAGCATATCGCCTTTCACGATAACAAAATTTATCATGATACTATTCAAATATTATCCCATGCTTAGTAAGTGATTTTTTTCAAAATGTGCCGCACTTCATCCGGTGATTCTTAAGTATCAAGTCCTGCTCTTTGCATTGTAGGGTTTTCCCTCCCTAACTCGCCCATGATCAGTTATTTGGTTTGTTGATGAGCTCATTAGTTGAAGCTGGTGCATTGAGAGCAGGGAATTGTTCAGAGCAGGGGGCCTCCAGGAAGGGGGGTGTTTCTAATTTGGCAGGAGCTACCCCCAACGGAGCATCCCTGAAAACTACATTTGTTTTTGGTTTGCATTCGCACCGCCAGTAGGAACACTGTGACATTGAAGTGATGTTAGCTATACAAATTCCGCTTGTACAGCTGAAAATTGCGTTGTGTCTCCTGCGTCATTTATGGGCTCAGTAAAGCCTGGTCTTCACTGTCGGTCCATTTTGTCTGGTTTTTTTGTTCTTTGTGAGAAGATTGATGTTTATACGTACATTTTAGCATAGTGGTTGAGCTCAACACAGGCGCTTGTATCTGGACCAATCACTATACCCTTGTGTCACTACATCTGGACCAATCACCACATACTTGCGTCAATCAGGGTTCCTATGCGCTGAGAAGGGACCATGCCTAGAGGTATGAGCCAAAACCTAACACCCAAAAAAAATGTTTTCCAGCAGAATGTGAAATGTCACTTTGAGGTCAGGCACTGATGTTGGACGATACATCCTGATAGTCGCGGTTCTAGTTAATCTCAGTGGTGTCTGATGGAGTCGAGGCTCAGTGCAAGCCTGCCAAGTTCTCCATCAAAGCTGGCAAAGCATTCCTTTAAAAAAGATGTTGAACTGACTTGAGGAGGTGGAAGCCTATTAAATATTAGACTGAGGAGTCACTGAGGTTTTCAGTATAACCTTTTGTTTTGCCAGTTTTTCTATGGAGCTTCTTGGCAGCATGCTTCGTTTTATGAACCTGTTAGCAGTGGGTGTGGCTGAAATAACATGGAACACTAGTTAACAGTGGTGTTCACAAACGTTTGGCCATATTTCTAGGGTAGATGCTTTTATTTGCCCTTAAGCCGTGGTCACATTAGACTTTTGTGGGTGGCTTGGTGGTGCAGTGGTTAGCGCTGTCGCCTCACAGCTCTGGGGTCCCTGGTTCGATCCTGACCCTGGTCGCTGCCTGTGTGGAGTTTGCATGTCCTCCCCGTGTCTGTGTGGGTTAACTCTGGGTACTGTTTCCTCCAACAAGCAATTATCTGTGAGCAGCAAAAGGACGTCTCCATCACTTTAAAAAACCAAAACGTTTTGTTCATCTCCATTTTTTTTTGGCATATACATTTTTGAGATGAAAACATTGCATCTGAATATTTTGCGTTTTTGATGGCTTCTGCTTCACAGCCTTTACGTTCAACTTTAAAATCAGTGAATACGAACAGTCTGGTAAAGATGTAAGTATACTGTGCATGGCTGTGCTAAACAGCTTGATATTATCCGCTCCTGAATCCGTCTTTACAGAAGCATTAAAGGGCTGATTCATCGTGTTTGGTCTTTATGCTGTCCAAATATTTATACTCTGACAAAAAGTCTCATATAGAGCTCAAGTTATTCCCGAAACAACCTGGGATTTGTAATTCCGGTTGAAATTACATATAAATTCTTTTGTAGTCTTTTCTATATACTGTATGTATAATCAGGAATATCTTCCTTGTTTATTTTAATCCTTTGTCTCTCACATGAACAGGTTACATTCAGCTGGTGTAGACTGTGAGAAACGTCAAAATGAATTCATCCATCACACTGTAATTATCCAAGACGATATGAAATGCATGTTTTCACTTGCAAAGGCAAGTACTTGCTGATGTTGTGGTGATAGCAGTAGGTTGATACCAACATACTTGGTGTATGAAGTCTGTCCGGGCGTGGTGCCTGTGCTTTTGTTTTAGATTAGGATTGAGAAGTATCCACTTTCTCATACTGTCATAGCGTCTCTAAGTATTACAGCGGTGTACGGATGTAATGCACAAATGTGCATTTATGGTATTCGCATCATACTGCTCAACCCTCTTATACACTCTCACCAAGAAGGAGTTGTTGGGATCGAATGAAACTTTGTGTGTGGATGTAATGATGATGTATGTAAGTGATTATAATATTGGAGTGAAAGGATAAGTTATTGGGGAAAACTGTACAATTGAAAGGAGGCCCTAGGAACTTTGTTGGGCCGTCTCTAGCCTGGATACAAGATGAGATACGGTTGGTCATAGAGGTAAACAGATTCCTGTGGTGTCCTGTGGCATATATGGCCACAGATGTTGCAGCTGGGCCTGTAGATCCTACACAGTCGTAGGTTGCCAAAGCTGGCGTCCCGGCTGGTCCCATAAATGCTTGATTGGCGATAAATCTGTCGACCGGGCAGGCCAAGGAAGTGTTGCAATCTGGCGGAGACATTTCTGGGAAACCCTTGCTGTGCTTGGGCGAACATTATCCTGTTGAAAATTCCAGTTGGAAGTCCTGCTAGGAGAGGCAACACTTGGATGTCCTGGACATATCGCTGAACTATTAGTGTCCCTCGTATCACTACTAGAGGTACTAGAGGAATGCCGTATGTTTCACTGTTGTGAAACTCAGTTTGATGCTTGTGGAATTCATTGTGGTACGCATTTTGAAGCACTGGTTTTTGGACACTCATTCATGTGTTCATTTGTGTACCGTTGTGTTTGATAAATGTCGTTCTGGTTACCGAATTCTGCCTGTTCTGACCTTGATTACTGCTTCCGACCTTTGGACTTCTATAGCTTATATATTCTCTAGAGTTGTCTGTGGTGAAGGGTTGTAGATGGATGTTTTCTCCTTTTCCCTTTACCCTTTTCCTATTCTGACATGCCTAGTCTTGAGGCTCAGCCATTTAGAAGATTCCCTTATCAAGAGTGACTTATAACCGATGGAGCCTTACAATCCAAGCAATAGTGGGTTAAGGACCCAACAGTTCCAGTTTGGCAAAGGTAGTATTTGAATCCTGGACCTTTTGTGCCATTGTCCAGTATCTTAACCACCAGGCTACCATAGTCCTGGCCTAAGCCTGTAGGTAGTTTGCATGTTCTCCCCATGTGTGTATGGCTTTCCTCTGGAAATAGGTTGGGTACGAGCGACGCATTACGGGCGCCATGACTAGACTTACACCCTGCCCCCACCACCGACCCTGAATTGGGTTAAGCGAGTATGGAAAATGGATGGTTGGATTATTTTAGGCTTAAACATCTCATTTGACTAGATTTTTCTGCAGCGAGGATGACCTCAAATGTGACAGGAAGATTAATTGAATCTGCAGGGGGGCTTGATTGTGTGTTGTACTTTCTGATGCTCTGATAATCTCTCTGATTAATGGCATTAATTTAACACCGCTGGTGAATTTGAGACGCGGCCAGCATCTGATAAGGCATGAGCAGCCTACAGACTGAACTTGTACTCATGTAGTTAACATAATCACATTTAATCTGTCCTGTCATGATTTTTACTACCGTGCTGCGCTTATACACTTTTAATGGCACGTGAAGTTAATGGAATTTGGTAACTGTGCCAACCACTGTTGGGCATTAGAGCGAGGATGTTAAATCTCAGTTGCTTGGCCTTTGTGATGCGAGTATGTTCAGTCACTGAATTAAAAGGTGTTGGCTTAAATGTGTAAAAATTACTCGAACATTGTGAAGAACTTCTAATCATCGGTTTTAAGACAAACAAAACTCGTGGGCGGCTCAGTGGTAAAAGATCTGGGCTACTAATCAGAAGATTAGAAGAGTCTCAAATCCTGATTAGTAGCGGAGCCTTACTGCTGAACCACCCACAGGGTATATCCCAAATCTGCCAAGCGTACATTTGGGCACTTGAGCTATGTCGTAGCTATTATGACGATAGCTACTTTTTCATTCATCAGCGGGCTTTACCTGTGTAAATACCCAATAGAATTTGCTCATTGCGCTTTACGTTAACCTCAGAGGCAAATGTAGTCAGAATCAGTTGTGATAAATGGTGCACTGTGTGTACGGCTCATAGCTCCGAACGATTGGATCATGGTAGAACAGGCTAAACAGCACCATCACGTCCATGTCTGCACATGCTCACTGCACATTTTTCCTTTCATTCTCGTGACTGTGCTGTCGTTAGAACTCATAGCTACCGATAGGATCCTGTTAGAGTAATACTTGCTCGTTCAGGCCCAGGTGGCTCTTTTTGTTTTTTCTTCAAGTCCTTGTGCCAGACAGATGAGGCTCTGCCCGTGTTTAAGTGACGTGAGTGCATTTCACTTAGTGCGATTATGAACTCCACTGACAGCGAGTGTCACTGATCAGATCGATCGGTCTGAGCTCTGCTGAATCTCTTGGGGTTTAGTACACACTGAATTGAGGATGGAAATGCAGCTTGGGATAAATGTACTCACTTAAAATAGAGTCGCAGCCCAATTTTGGTTGCCAAATAGAGATAAAAGACTGGAAGATCCTGCAAAGACACGGTGCCAATTCAGATGGTTGAGAGAAATGGGGTTTGAAATTTGTAGACCCAAGATCCTGCCAAAGTTTCGTCGAATTATCATTACCGACTAAATCCCAGAAAATGGATCATTTTCCATCAATATCGCACAGCCCTACTTCACCTTGAACTAATAAAGAGAAAAAAACTTTAAAGCACCGACCTCGGGAAGTGGTGAGAGAAATAACTTGTTGGGACTGTGGTGGCCTAGTGGTTAAGCTACTGGACTATGGACCAGAAGGTCCAGGGTTCAAATCCCACCTCTGCCAAGTTGCCACTGTTGAGTCCTTGAGCAAGACATTTACATTTATAGCATTTAGCAGACGCCCTTAACCTTGTGGGTTAAGGGCCTTGCTCAAGGACCCAACAGTGGCAGCTTTGGCAGAGGTGGGATCTCTGGACCTTCTGGTCCATAGTCCAGTACCTTACCCGCTAGGCCACCACAGCCCAGACCCTTAACCCACAATTGCTTGGATTGTAAGACTGTATCAATTGTAAGTCGCTCTGGATAAGGACGTCTGCTAAATGCTGTAAATGTAAATAACAGGCACGTTACGTTTCTAGGGGATAAAAATTCACTACAACCCCAAGCAAGAACTTGAAAGAAAATGGAAAAATGCACCAACAGCTGGTTCTTCTGTCATATAAAACATGAATAAGTAAAGATGAAACCTTCTCGCTGAAACCAGTGATGACTCAAACAAGCCGGCATTTGATAAAATATATGTTTCTCTTGGCAAAGCTCTTGCAGACTACATACAAGTAGTGTGAGCTGGATGATGTCTGAGAGATAAATCATTTATGTCCGAGTACGAGCTGTTTCTTGTGTACTTCAAAAAGGATTTAAAATATTCAGTGCTGCATTTCTCGGAGTGATAGTTCAGAGACGAGGGAAGAAAAGTAAAGCCACCTCCAGGTTTGATCTGTAGCTCTTAAGCTACTAAAAGTGATAGTTCTTCCTTTTCTTTTCTTTCTTCAATCTCTTTTATTGTCACCGAGGGAGTAAAGTGGATGTGATTGATGCCACGTCTCTGATAACAGGATCAGTCTGCCGGCTGCGCCGCCACGTTTCAATTTAAAGCTCAAAGACACATGGGCCACACTAGGCCAGTCTATATTAAATTTTCTGCTACAGTGCCATTTAATTCGTTTTTATTTTTACTGGCGGAAACTCGCTAAGGCTCAGTGGAAATAAAAACTCCGCCGAGCACAAGTCCCAGAGTAGTATGGGTGGATGAGTAGAAGAGCTGACAGGACAATCACCAGTCCATCAGTCCTGCTTTCAGTGGCTTCTTTCAGACTCGAGACCAGAGCAGTTTTTGCAGGAGTCTGTTGTGTTAACTGTCTCCTTCCCCATCCCTGAGCTCACAGATGGCTTAGATTGGCTGGTGTCACTCTAATTAATTGGGGCCTCTGGGAACCCTTGGTCCCCATAGTGGTGCTCGTTATGCCGCTTTGGACTTCTGACTCTTTCAGGCTTGCCCCAGTGACCTATGAGAGGGCAGACCTTTTAATTCTGCTGCCTTAATGAGTGTCTTGAGTTTTGTTGGGTAATGTATCAGCTTTTCTTCACGCCTGAGCAAACCTGATAATTAACTTGAACTTGTCCTGGGGCTGGACCTGATGAATCGCTGTGTCGATCTGTCTGGGTTTGTGGTAACGCTTCCCTTAATTACAGGTCAGTTCACGGGTCGGAGGTCTCGTGTGAAATGGGTCAGTGTCCCGTCAGTATTGCAGTTCAACAGTTCGCCAGGGATCATTTACCTGCTGCTACAACAGAGACCCATGACGGCTCTTTGAAACGTTGACAAAGATGGTGGATGCACACACTTCTAACACGGTTGATGTGTTTAGAGACTTTTCATGGAAGGTACTTGTGTGGATGACTTTCCGCTGCTTATTTGTACCAAGCTGTGAATGGTGTTCGTCAGTGTATGTGCCCGTCCTGTTGTAAGTAGTTTGGCCAGCTCTACCTGTATATACTTTCTAACCTATAACTATATAAACTGGTTCACATTCACTCGGTGAGTCTCTGTTTCCTCTGGTTGATCCCCTGTGGTGCTCAGTTCTGTCTGTTAGTGGATTTTTGGCTTCCTTCAAACAAAAATGTCAGTCGATTCGATCACTCGTGCGTGTTCACTGTTCACCGGTATCTCTGATGCATATGTGCGTTGTTTGCACACAGTTTTCTTGTGAAAATACCCATGTTAACATGACAGTAGCCTAAAAAGACCAACGACCTGTTTCACTGAACATAATGCGGTTGTTAAATGCCGCATAACTGTATTTATAATATTTACTAGGGATGCACCGATATTGAATTTCTTGGGCCGATACGATAACCGATTTTTAGCACATTTTTATGTCCGATACCGATGTTAAAATCCGATAATTTAACCTTTCTGCATTTCAAATACAGTAAATCATTTTTGCAATAAAATAAAATAATAATTAACTATAAAACAGTTAAGTCAGACCTGGCGATTACTGTAAAGACAAGGTGCAGTTCACTCAAAGGAAAAATGGCTAAATTCCATTTTATTTTTAACCTTCCTTTAAAAAAGGTAGGAAAGTTGTTTTTGTTTTTTGTTTTGTTTTGTTTTTTTGTTTTTGGGTCAACCAGCAACAAGAACATTTACATTACATTTACAGCATTTAGCAGACGCCCTTATCCAGAGCGACTTACAATTGGTACAGTCTTACAATCCAAGCTATTGTGGGTTAAGGACCTTGCTCAAGGACCCTACAGTAGCAGCTTTGGCTGAGGTGGGATTTGAACCCTGGACCTTCTGGTTCATAGTCCTGCACCTTAACCACCTTAAAGAAAACTTAAAGAAGTATTCATATGTAAATGTTATAAATATCAGTTATAATATCGGCTAAAATTCTAATATCGGACCAATGCCGATATCTGAAAAAAGTCCATATATCGGCAGATGATATATCGTGCATCACTAATATTTACATTTTTCAAAGGTAAAATAAGGTATGTTGTTATAGAGCTGGGTGATTATAAAAAAAATCTAATTATGATCATTTTTTTCATATCAGTCGATATCGATATGTAACACGATTTAAATCAAATCACTATTTCTGTCAAGCTTCAAAGACTCCTTTTACTCCTAAGTGAGATGTAAAGATATAATTTTAAATTTGTTTTAAATATTGTTTATTTTCTGTCAGAAGTGGAACACGACAAATGTACTGTAGACCATTATACAACTGTATCTCAAGTAAATACAACATGTATATATAATAAACTTATTTTAATTCTGACCAGTCAAAGCTTTCAGGGGAACACAAGCAAAATGGACAACTAAATACTCTGGTCAATTCCAAATAAATAATATAGCATTTGTGATATCACTTAGCGGTTGGTGATATGGTAAAAATATCACAATATTTAAACACATTTTTAAAATACATGATTTATTTCCGTAGCACTTTTTGCAATGAGGCGTTGTCTCAAAGCAGCTTTACAATTTTAGATTGTCTTCTAATATCTAGGGCCAATCCCAACCCTAGGGCGACAGTGGCAAGGAAAAACTCCCTAAACGTTATGAGGAAGAAACCTTGGTAATGCATCAGTAGCAAAAAGATTCTCAAAAATTACTATTCAAATATGATCCCATACATTTACATTTACAGCATTTAGCAGACGCCCTTATCCAGAGCGACTTACAATTGGTACAGTCTTACAATCCAAGCAATTGTGGGTTAAGGGTCTTGCTCAAGGACCCAACAGTGGCAGCTTGACAGAGGTGGGATTTGAACCCTGGACCTTCTGATCCAGAGTCCACTACCTTAACCGCTAGGCCACCACAGTCCCTACACTCTTTATAATGAAACTTGCAGTTGGTCAGTGTTCTTTAAGCACCGACGATATCCTTGATATGCTCAGATAAGCATGTCGTCTATCACCCCTATGTTATGTACAATGGCTTTGTATTAGGCAAAACAACTAACTGCAGAGAGAGAGAGGGATGGAGAGATAAATAGCTAGCTATTGAATTCACTGAAGCCTGTCAGAAGTACCTCTGTGCTTGTGTATGTGCCTTCATGCACTGCAGACTAAACAGTGCAGTCAGTCTTCAGAACACTCAGTGGTAGTGACAGACTGACCTGCTTTAGCCCTGTTCCCAACCCCCATTTACACTGACTGCACCCTGTGACCAACTCAGACAAACAGTCTTGCCCTCAAGTCCTTTGCTTTGCCAGCATAGTGCGACCGGTCGCCGTGTCTGAACACGTCACGTCTCTGGCCTCAGGCTGCAGCTCTACTGTCTGGAATCTGCAGCCCATTTTCTACCGGGCAGTGCTGCTTGATTGCACCTCATCAGTCTCTCAGTAAACTTTCAGGCTGTTTTGGCCCTCAGACCCACTTTCACTGCCTTATTGACTGAACAGTTGCAGGGAAATGAAGGCTGCCAGCAGGAAAACAATGGCTTTACTGTTTGACTTATCAGCGCTTCCAAGCCCTTGTAGTGAAAGTGGTGATGGCTGGCTGGCAGCGGTGGTGCTGTGATTATTGTCAGAGGACGGAAATGCGTAATTAATTAACAGGACACCACCACCTGGTTTATATTTGTCCTTATACAGTACTGTACTGTGCAAAAGTCTTAGGTCACCGTTAGTTTAGATCATTGTTTAAGCAATGGTATAAGAACCATATACATGTAGAGTGGTGCTTGAAAGTTTGCGAGCCCTTTAGAATTTTCTATATTTCTGCATAAATATGATCTAAAACATCAGATTTTCAAACAAGTCCTAAAAGTTGATAGAGAACCCAGTTAAACAGATGAGACAAAAATATTATACTTTTGTCATTTATTTATTGAGGAAAATGATACAATATTACATTAGTGAGTGGCAAAAGTATTTGAACCTTTGCTTTCAGTATCTGGTGTGACCCCCCCAATAACTGCAGCTAAACGTTTCCTGTAGCTGTTGATCAGTCCTGCACACCGGCTTGGAGGAATTTTAGCCCATTCCTCCATACAGAACAGCTTCAGCTCTGGGATGTTGGTGGGTTTCCTCAGATTATCTGCTCGCTTCAGGTCCTTCCAAAACATTTTGAATGGATTAAGGTCAGGACTTTGACTTGGCCATTCCAAAACATGAACTTTATTTTTCTTTAACCATTTTTTGGTAGAACGGCTTGTGTGCTTAGGGTCATTGTCTTGCTGCATGACCCACCTTCTCTTGAGATTCAGTTCATGTACAGATGTCCTGACATTTTCCTTTAGAATTCTCTGATATCATTCAGAATTCATTGTTCCATCAATGATGGCAAGCCGTCCTGGCCCAGATGCAGCAAAACCGGCCCAAACCATGATACTACCACCACCATGTTTCACAGATGGGATAAGGTTCTTTTGCTGGAATGCAGTGTTTTCCTTTCTCCAAACATAATGCTTTTCGATTTTGGTCTCATCCGTCCACAAAACATTCTTCCAATAGCCTTCTGGCTTGTTCACGTGATCTTTAGCAAACTGCAGACGAGCAGTGGCTTTCTCTTTGCAACCCTGCCATGCACACCATTTGTTGTTCAGTGTTCTTCTGATGGTGGACTCATGAACATTAACATTAGCCAATGTGAGAGGGGCCTTCAGTTGCTTAGAAGTTACCCTGGGGTCCTTTGTGACCTCGCCAGCTATTACACGCCTTGCTCTTGGAGTGATCTTTGTTGGTCGACCACTCCTGGGGAGGGTAACAATGGTCTTGAATTTCCTCCATTTGTACTCAGTCTGTCTGACTGTGGTACAAATGAGTGTTCACAAACTTTCAAGCACCACTCTGATTGTTTGTTAGGCTCTTTATTAGAATACAACCAGAAAATACAGGCAAAGTGTTTATGCAGTGTTAACAAACTGGAAGAAAATAAGAAAAAACTGCTGCCAGGTATTTAGGGTACCCACCTTTTGCACTTGAGCAATAGCAGCATCTGGCAGCTTCATCGAGTATGCCAAGTTGACCCTTTCCAAAGAAGCTTCATGAGGAATGGACTTTTTGGAAGGGTAGCAGCCAAGAAATGGAAGCGATCAGGGTGAAAAAGGTTAAGATTTGCTAAAAGATTGGAATGATCAGTGGAAAAGAGGATTATGGAGTGACAAACCCAAGTTTGAAATTTTGGGTCAAAACCAGTCGTGGACAATGTTATATATGATCATTATACCATTGCTAAAACGACAACTCTAATGGTGGCCTAAGACTTTTGCACAGTACTGTATATAATAAAGTTGGCATATAACGCATGTTGTTTATTTAGCTGTAATGACCAAATCCTGTGTTTAGACATTAAATGTCAGTGTTTATGCGACGTTAGGATGCAATTCATTTTGCTAAAGCAAACACAATTCAGTGAGAAATATTGGTAAGCTTATCTAAGCTCAAATCCCAGCTCAGGACAAGAACCTCAAACTCTTGGGCCAGTTGCCTTCACCTTATGCTGTAAATGTTAATGTGCTCGTTTATATGGTTACAAACATGACGACGTATATTTAGTTATTTATATGGAGTGTTATTTGCTTTTTTATTCTGGTAATGTTGGTCCAGCCACCAGCATCCTGTGAGCGCTGATTAAGGATTACAGGATGACTAACACAAACTGTACAACAAGTCTGTCTCGACTGTCTCGGACTTTATACCTACAAGGTGAAGCAATATGGTAGATGTGTCTAATAGAGTGCACAGTGAGTGTGAACAGTGTTTAAGAACTCCAGCAGCACTGTTGTGTCTGATCCAATTGAAAAAATGGACATGGAGCGTAGAAACAAGGAAGTGTACCAAATAAAGTTAGCATAAACACTATGTAGAATGTAGGGAATAGTGATTATGGGACTGCTTTGGGCGCACAACTATGGGTTCTTCACAGGGTCTGATTAATGGTGATATAAATGATGCACATTCAAGTATTATCAAGTTAATACATTATGAATGCCTCAACTTTGCGTTCCTAATCTATATACAGTGAAACGAAGGGTAATATGGAGTAAATGTTGGCTATTGTTTTTAAATGGTGCCCCAAAAGTTTCTTTATAAATGTGTTCATTTTTAAATTTGATTCCAGCGTTTTAGATGATGGTCATGATTACCAGTACGGTGGAACCTCAGAATTTGAATCTGATTAGTTCGGGAATTTCCCCATAAGAAGTAAAATAGGATTAATTCGTTCCCAACTCCAAAAATGGTTGTTTTTTTATGCTTGTTTTCATTTGTAATTAATGTTTAAAAGCATGAGTAAAGCAAAGGAATGTAATGCAGTGCATAAAATCATGTGTAAAAAATGAGGTGCATTGTGGTTGGCACTTTATTTACCATTAAGTGTTCTATCTAGGGTGCCGATGTTCGAAGTCGAAGTTTTTGTTCGAATTTCTGGGCAAAAAACAAACAAATGGACCATTTGTCCAAATTGTTGGAGTGAAGAAGCATCTGGATTCTGAGGATCAGCTGCATAGTCACACTTGTGCATCCCTTTTGAACATAATACATGATTAACACACTTAAATGATTAGAATCGATTTTGAAATCTGGTACGAGGATGGAATTAATGGGGTTTAATGGAATTGTCTTGTCTAAAAGTCAGTCTACTGAAATAATTACATAAGATCACTCATTAATGCAGATTGTTGTTAATTAATTCACTTGTAATGAACTTTTAGACCTGTTACAAAAGCCTTTTCAATAAAAATGAGGGCGGACGTGTGTGTGTGTGTGTGTGTGTGTGTGTGTGTGTGTGTGTGTGTGTGGGGTTGCAAGCTTGCAATTACATGCATGCGAGCTGTGTTTTGGCATGGCTTGTGACCTTTGGGTAATTGAGTGGGCTGCATGTGGGCCGCATGTGAGCTCGGACTGGTGTGTTGATGCCTTGTGCTGGTGGAAGTGAGGAAACGGGAGGGAGAGGAACAGAAGGTGAAGGAGGGCTGCAGAGTGGAAGGGCAAGAGAGGCCGGAGAGAAAGAGTGTTTTGTGGGGGAATAAGAGAGAGAGGTTTGAGAGCTAGTGAGAGGAGGAAGGACTTCATGCTGCTTTAGTTCTGCTTTTGGCACAACGGCCGCCTGGTGATTTTGGCAGGAGGCCACAGGCTGTCTTTTCTTTTGGGATTTTCCGTACTCGGTTATATATGAGAACAGCTGTGTGTACGTGTGTGTGTGTGTACGTGTGTGTACGTGTGTGTGTGTGACTCGCTGATGAAATGTGTCTTCTTTTCCTGCCAAAGTGTATACATGTACATGATCGTATGTTTTTGCCTCCTGCATGTGTAATCAGATGGTGTAGCTGTAATCATCTGCTCTAATAAACACCGTCTCATTTAGTGTGTGTGTGTGTGTGTGTGTGTGTGTGCGCGTGTGCGCGTGCGTGCTTGGGAATGTCATGTTTATATTACATTGTGGGGGCCAAATTTAAAATCTGAGATTTCATACGTGTGTGGACATCATGCTGGTCCCCACAGGGAAAACTGCTTTTTTTTTTTTTTTTTTTTTAAACAGAAACTGCAACTTTCGTGAAAAAAAAAAACCTAGTAAATCAAAAGATCTCCATTATAGATTACTGAGATGAACATTTGAGTTAGGTGTAGGGGTGGCATTAATTGGCTACAGTAATCACTACGTTAATGGAAAGTCCTCACAAGGGCCGTGAGACGTGTGTGTGTGTGTGTGTGTGTGTGTGTGTGTGTGTGTGTACACATAATCGCCCTATAATTGCCCCTTTTTAAAACAAAAATGGCAGCTTTCTTTTGAAACACCAAAAGATTCAAAAGATCTCCATTAGTGAGTTAAAGGTTTGAGTTGGTAATCATTAGGTTAATGGAAAGTCCCCACAAGGATAGTGAGACAAACGTGTGTGTGTTTACACCCTGTCTTCCTATAATTGCAGGGACCGAACGTCCTCACAATGATAGTAAAACCTATCAATTTTGCTTTTTTAATTGTTTTTTATTATATGTTATTTGAAGAACCCCACCAGGATAGCAAGGTGTGTGTGTGTGTGTGTGTGTGTGTACACACCTTGTCTTCCTATATTTGTGAGGACCAGATGTCCTCACAATGATAATAAAACCTGGCAGTTTCAAATTGTGAAGGAGTTTTCCCTCTCCTCACTTCTTTAATTGTGCTTTTTTTAAACGAAAACTAAACTTTCCTTTGAAAAACCAAAGAATCAAAAGATCTCCATTTAGGTTAGTGGGTTAAAGGTTTGAGTTAGGTGTAGGTGTGGCATTAGTTAGCTACAGTAATCAGTATGTCAATGGAAAGTCCTCACAAGGGTCGTGAGACAAATGTGTATGTACCTTGTCTTCCTATACTTGTGTGGACAAAAATGTCCTCACAATGATAGTAAAACCTGGCAGTTTTACTTGTGAGGACTGTTTTGCTGGTCCTCGCATCTATAATTGCCCCTTTTTTAAACAAAAATGGCAGCTTTCTTTTGAAAAACCAAAAGATCTCAATTAGGTTAGTGAGTTAAAGGTTTGAGCTAGTAATCATTAGGTTAATGGAAAGTCCCCACAAGGATAGTGAGACAAACGTGTGTGTGTGTGTGTGTGTGTGTGTGTGTGTGTGTGTGTGTGTGTTTACACCAATAACTGCAGGGACTGGATGTCCTCACAATGATAGTAAAACCTATCAATTTTGCCTTTTTAATTGTTCTCTTGTTATATATTATTTGAAGAATCCCACCAGGATAGCGAGGGGGGTGTGTGTGTGCGTGCACCTTGTCTTTCTATACTTGTGTGGATAAAAATGTGCTCACAATGAGCGTAAACTTGTGAGGACTGTTTTGCCGGTTCTTGCCTCTATAGTTGACCCTTTTCTAAACAAAAATGGCAGCTTTCTTTTGAAACACCAAAAGATTCAAAAGATCTCCATTAGGTTAGTGAGCTAAAGGTTTGAGATAGTAATCATTAGGTTAATGGAAAGTCCCCACAAGGATTGAGAGACAAACATGTGTGTGTGTGTGTGTGTGTGTGTGTGTGTGTGTGTGTGTGTGTGTGTGTGTGTGTGTGTGTACTCACTCTGTCTTTCTATACTTTCAGGGACCGAATGTCCTCACAATGATAGTAAAACCTTTCAATTTTGCCTTTGTAATTGTTTTTTTTATTTGTATTATTATATATTATTTGAAGAACCCCACCAGGATAGCTAGTCGTGTGTGTGTGTGTGCGAGACAGATTTAAGTGTTCTGTAGCTCCCCATCATCAGGCTCATTCAGCCTTCTCCAAGTCAGGAAGAGGAGGCTGAGCAGGGTGACGGTGATGCAGAGGAAACCATGGGATCCTCTGTTTATCTGGATGGAATGTTCTGAGCCATTGAAAAGCACCAGAACTTTGGCTCGAAGCTCCCCGACAGATTTAAGCTTTCCTTGTTTGATCTAGAATGTTTTATACTGGGAAATGAGCAGAGTTTGAGCTGGTAGGCTGGTGCTATGGACCTGTGGCATTGAAATGCACCAGAGCTTTGGCTCGAAGCTCCCTGTCTAGTTTGTGTATTTCATCTAGGAATGGGCGATATGAGGATATTTTATCATATCACGATAAGTTGTTACAGTGATACCCAGTATATTTTCTGAGCATATCGTGGATATAGTCAGTGCTTAATGACCACTGAGCAACTGCATGTTTGCATGTTTCAAGAGTGAAATCAGTCCTGATTAACTGGATGAAGTGCAGCACATTGGGAATAAAAATCACTTTACTAAGTATGGGATACTACTTGAATGGTAGTTTTTAAGAAGCTGTCACTAGTGATGCATTTTGTCTGTTATAACGTGTCCTATCGTGATAAATATCGTGTATTGTGAAACTAGCTTTTAATTTTGTAATATCATATTGGCACCATATCGCCCACTTCTAATTTCATCTTTAGTTTCTTTTACCTATGTAGGAGCATATTTGGAGTAATTGGAGTAGTTATCTGATTATTCAAGTGGTCATGTAAACGGGATGCTCCGATTTCTCAGATCCGATTAAGGTCTAGAATTCGGATTAAGAAATCCGATAAAGCTGGATTTGAACTCAGTAATAGGATTTCTCAGCTCATGTATATCCTTACTCTGGTTTAATTCTGGTTTCTTAGTCTGAGCATGAATGCAAACATAGCAACTAGCGGAATTGAACGTGTTGCCAGGTCTTCTAATTCGCTTCTTTTGGGCTTGTTTCCATAGACCTGGTTGTTTGTTTCTCTCACAGAATCTGTCAGTAATGGGACTGTGGTTATGATACTGGACTATGGACCAGAAGGTAAAGGGGTCAAATCCCACCTCTGCCAAGCTGCCACTGTTGGGTCCTTGAGCAAGACCCTTAACCCACAATTACTTGGATTGTAAGACTGTATCAATTGTAAGTCGCTCTGGATAAGGGCGTCTGCTAAATGCTGTAAATGTAAATAATGGAATTAAATGCAGCACTGGCAAAGCAGCTAGAAGATGCATTTTGGGAGACTATGAAACACAGTATATGCTCAAGGAAATGAATAATTTCATATTTAATTATTAATGTTTGAAGTTTACGTCACATTCTTCTGTGAAATTAGTGGCTGGTTGCAACATTGAAATCCGATTGTTGCCCAAGACAAGTAAACCCGGAGCTTTAGCATTATCTGATTACCTAAGTGCATGTAAAGTCAATCAGATTACTGACGAAATCTGATTTTTCTGCAGTTATCAGATTAAGTGCATGTAAACACACTCACTGACAAGTAGCTGATCGGTTAATCTGTTGACTAACTGATGAGATGTTTCAAATGTTGCAGGCAGAGCTTGGTTTCTATGTCTGTCTAATCTGTTGACTGAGTTTTTGTGTATTAGTAGCTATGGTAGTACATGACCTCCTGTGTCTGTGGTTTATTTTGGTTTAAAAAGAAGTACCAGAGTGCTTTAATATCTGAAAACGCAGAATGAATCAAAAGCAGACTTCTGATGCTACTGACATCTGATGGGATGTGTATTTTTTGAGGATTTGCAGCCGCTTTCTAAATCTGTTCCTGAAGAGAAATGTTCATCTTCTCTAAATGTCTCTTTACAGCAACGGGCATCTGGCAAGGCTTTGTTCGAGTTGGTATGCGCTCACCTCAATCTCATCGAGGGAGATTACTTTGGGCTGGAGTTCCAGGACCAGCACAAGATGATGGTGAGACTAATCAGCTCCTGAAACACAACACACAATATCAATGCTGTGTCAGTGGAAATCAGTGTAGGCTTAATATCTCTGTTCACTGCGTTCATTTCTAATGCCTGTTGTGTATTTGACAGGTTTGGCTCGATCTGCTGAAGCCCATCATGAAGCAGATCAAACGTAAGAATCTTTTGTTTTTCTTGCATCTGGACTTTTGCATACTTCGGCGTCGATTTTAACTCAGGGTGTCTGTTTTTGTGTGTTAAGGGCCAAAACACACAGTCCTGCGCTTTGTGGTGAAGTTTTTTCCTCCTGATCACACTCAGCTGATGGAGGAACTGACCAGGTAAGGCACGTCTAAGCTGCTTGTTATCATTGGTGCACAACCTCCGAGTTGTGTTGGGTTGACAATCGAGTACATTAGTAAGGCGTCACCCGGCAGAGCATCCTGCGTTTGTCTAGTTTTAGCTTTTTCACTTTGTATTTGATCCTTACAAGTGTTATTAAATCTGTAGGGCAGTAGTCATTGGCATTGGTTAAGAATTTTGATCGATTTGATAATTGACAGCCAATCAGAAGCAATTTATTTGTTGTTGTGACAGTTGCATAGACAATATTGTGTGTGTGTCCTCAGGTACTTGTTTGCTCTCCAGATCAGGCAGGATCTGGCCACCGGTCGCCTCACCTGCACCGACAGCAGCGCCGCCCTGCTGGTCTCTCACATCATTCAATGTGAGTGTGTGTATGAATAGGTTTGAACTGTGTGTCATATCTCCATAACCAGACAGTGCATTCTGTTGAAGCCTACAGAATTGTAGAATCTTTATAGATTAGCAATACTTAAAAATATAGACAAAAGTTTGCGGACATCCAAGACAAAAAAGAAAAATCTCATGTATTTTAGTGAGTGATGGATTGAAAGTGAGAAGTGAAAACACTTACTTTACTGGTGAACTCCGGGCACCAGCATAGCTGCTAATGCTATCAGAGGCCTGAGCATTAAGTTCCTGTTTCCCTTTCGGTTGGCAGTCAATACAACCCTTTTTAGGACCCATGGAGACTTATTTGCACTAAAAATATGAGATTCACTTCACTGAGCACTGGCTATTGTGAATCTGAATCACTGTGTACTGAATCGTGCGACTCGACTCATACAAGTTTAAGCAAGTGCGCAGAGTACTGAGCAAACGACGAGAACCGAGTCAAATTTTTCTAATCAGAATGCATCGAGAACCAAATTCGACAAGTTCCGAGGTGGTCGAGAACCGGGGTACCACTGTATATGGGTTAAGTAGATTAATTACATTAATAACGTGGATAACAACCTTATTGAACATTTTATACATATGAAATCGGATCTTGTGTGAATGGATATTATGCAGAGCATGCTTATGCATGGATTAGTAAGTTATGCACCCGGTACTCCGGTTTCCTCCCACATTCCTAAGACATGTTAGATCAGTTGACATCTCTAAAGTGTCCCAGTGTAATGAATGATTGTGTATGCCCTGAGGTGACTGGCACCCTGTCCTGAATTGGTTCCTGTACTGCCCTGTCCTGTTGACATTTGTACAGGACTTAAAAACATCTAAATGGAAATGAATCTGCTTTTTCTTTGGACGGACAAAGTGCTTGTTGCCATGGCTACTGTATACCTATGGAAATTCCATGAACCTAATCCATATCCTGTATTCTCTTCTAGCCTATTGTGCATTATGAAATCACTTCTATAGGAATAATAATGAAGCCATGTACAGTAATACAGACCTGCGGCTTTATGCTTGAACAATGCCAGCTGCTTTATGAACTTTGCGTGCATCGCATGGACCTTTGTGTTAACGTGGCTAGCACTACAGCAGTGCCATTTAGATCCGTGTGTTTGGTCCATCCAGTTTTTCAGCGGCCCCTCCCTCTCCCTCGATCCTCTTCCCGTCTCACGCTGTCTGTTCTTGTCTCTCTTCCTCCCTTCTTGTTTTCTTTCTGTCTGTCCTTTGAATTCTAGCTGAGATTGGAGATTTTGAGGAGGTTCAGTGCAGGCAGCACCTCCTCAATAACAACTACATTCCTGACCAGATGGCTCTTATGGACAAGATCATGGAGTTCCATCATAAACATGTGTGAGTGAGGCGTAGCCATCAGGACTGTCTCATCACAAGACTCTGTAAAGAAGTTAGCCAGTTCTAAATGCAGCAGTACCATATAGGGTTTGTGATTAGAGAGGTTTTTATGTTCTAACATCTGAGCAAAGGTTTGGCTGAAACCTAGTACTAATCTGTTATCTTTTTGAGATCTTAATACCACACTGTGTCTAACACAAGGCTGTAACTAAAGCAAAAATTTCACATTGACATAAGTATTCAGACCCTTTATGACGCTTGAATTTTAGCTCCTGGTCCTCCCATGTCTTTTGATCAGATGTTTCTGCACCTTGATTTTAGTCTACCTGTGGTAAATTCAGTTGATTGGACATGATTTGGAAAGACACACACTTGTCTATATCAGATCTCACAGCTAACAGTGCATATCAGAGCAAAAACCAAGCCATGAGGAGGAAAGAACTGCCTGTAGAGCTCAGAGACAGGATTGTGTGGAGCCACAGATCTGGAGAAGGCTACAAAAAAAACTTCCCAAGAGCACAGTGGCCTCCATAGTCCTTAAATGGAAGAAGTTTGGAACAACCAGGGCTCTTCCTAGAGCTGGCCACCCCACCAAACTAGTTGATCGGGGGGGAAGGGCTTTGGTAAGACAGGAGACCAAGAACCCAATGGTCACTTTGGCTGAGCTCCAAATACCCTGGGTGCAGATGGGAGAAGGTTCCAAATGCTCAGCCATCACTGCAGCACTCCACCAATCTGGGCTTTATGGCAGAATGGCCAGACAGAAGCCTCTCCTCAGTAAAATACACAGGAAAGCCCGTTTGGAGTTTAAAAAAAAAACACCTAAAAACTCCAGATGAGTTTCATGCGTCTTTTACTTAGGAGAGGCTTCTGTCTGGCCATTCTGCCATAAAGCCCAGATTGGTGGAGTTCTTTCACTTTCTCATTTCGGGTTATTGAGTGAAGATTGATGGGGAATTTTTTTTTAATTAATTTTCGCACAAGGCCTCAACATAACCAAATGTCAAAAACAGTGAAAGGGTCTGAAGACTTTATAATGCATTGTATCTTCATGCTTCTTCTACATGTTTAGAAGCAGGTTATCTGACAGTAAGTTGTCGGGTATCTTTGCTTCTTATTTACATTTACAGCATTTAGCAGATGCTCTTACCCAGAGCGACTTACAACTTATACAATCCAAGCAAGTTTGGGTTAAGGGTCTTGCTCAAGGACCCAACAGTGGCAGCTTGGCAGATGTGGGATTTGAACCCTGGAACCCTTCTGGTCCATAGTCAAGTACTTTAACCACTATGCTACCACAGTATTTATATTTAGTGATGTAGAAGATGAACTTATCCATGGTTGTTTACAGCTGGTACTTTTTACATTAAAATGTAGATTTATGTCATTGAGCAGACACCCTTTTCCAGAGCAGCTTACAGCTGATACAGTCTTGCAATCCAGGCAATTGTGGGTTAAGGACCTTGCTTAAGGAATCAGCAGTGGTAGCTTGGCATCGGTGGGATTTGAACCCTGGAGCTTCTCCACAATCCAGTACTTTAACCGCTAAACCTCCACATGCCTATTGGCTTCAGGACCATGCAACAGTTTTGGCAATGGAGGCAGTTTGGCTTGAAACATGGACCTTCTAGTCCATAGTCCAGTATCGTAACCGCTGTGCCACCACAGTCCCTGTATCCTTTGAAGTATTACTTGTTTTAGGTAGTCATATTGCCTCACTAGTAGATCATTGTGTTTGCTGAATTAAGAACAATACAAAAAGTAATCTTATTTATATCACTTATATTAAATGTGTATCTACCTTTTGGCATTTTTACAGTGCATTGTTCTAAACACCTATCATTCTATTAGATTCAGCTCCAGTAATGTTTGCTGTGATTGTGTTTGTGTCTCCATTGTGTTTTTGTTCATCTAGTGGCCAAACTCCGGCGGAGTCCGATTACCAGTTGTTGGAGGTGGCACGCAGGCTGGAGATGTACGGCATCAGACTGCATCCAGCTAAAGACCGAGAGGGCACCAAACTCAGCCTCGCTGTGGCACACATGGGAGTGCTGGTCTTTCAGGTGGAGAATACAAACCACAGTCTTTATTGTATTTATAAAAAGGTAATAACATTTACAGAATTCAGAAAACATGCTTGTCCAGATTGGCTTACAGTCAAGCTGAGCAGGTGAATTTGGCAGAGCCGGGATAGGAACTCAGTCTTTTGATTGAGTCCACCACCAAGCCACCCACATCCCGAGAGACGAGGCTGATTATTAGACGTCCATGTAATAATTCAGTATTCACGACCTGATTTTGGTCACTTTTGCAACTCAAAGGTTGAAATGGTTAAGAACAACAGGAGTGGCTCAGTGGGTGTACTGTTTGTACATTGACCAAAAGGTCGCAAGTTCAAGTCTCATCTCATGCCAGGATGCAACTTGTGGGTTCTATTTTGGTTTCATCTGACCACATGATATTCTCCCAGTTCTCTTCTGGATCATCCATATGCTCTCTGGCAAACTTCAGACGGGCCTGGACATGTACTGGCTTTAGCAGGGGGACACGCCTGGCACTGCAGGATCTGAGTCCCTCTCGGCGTAGTGTGTTACTGATGGTAGCCTTTGTTACTTTGGTCCCAGCTCTCTGCAGGTCATTCATCAGGTCCCTCCGTGTAGTTATGGGATTTTTGCTTACCGTTCTCATCATCATTTTGACCCACGGGATGAGATCTTGATCTCTCATCCTGATGAGATCAGATCGAGGGAGATTATCAGTGGTCATCTCATGCAGTTGCATTTTTTGAACACCAGAGGACTGTCATGCTCACAGATGCATATCCTTTTCTCAGGGAGACTCCTCCTAATTTCTTTTTTGGTTTAAATTTCACATATTTAATACAAGAGAAGTAAACATTATTTTCAGTTGTTCTTTAGAAATACAAAAGGAGTATTTTTACTCAGTCATTTATGACTTTAGTGTAAACAATGCAAAGCAATGCACATTTTCCTGTACATGTTTTTCAACAACATAATGAGTCGCCTGCAATTAAGACACAATTTTTTTATGTGCAATAGCTTCAAAGTAACAAACTGTTTTAAATGCAGGGGATTTACGCAAGTTTTTTTTTTTTTTTATGTACAAGAAAATGTGCATTGCTTTGCATTGTTTACACTTCTGAGATGATAAGGATTTATTGATTGAAAATTGTGGGAAATTGAATCATGAACTCAGTAGCAGGAATCGATTCATGAGCAGAGTGTATCGTTACACCCCTAGTATTATGTAAGTTTATGTGAATTACTTAGCAAATCGTTGATAATTCTGCTAAGGAGAATAAAGCGGTCCATGACCTGTACTCTCACACTCATCAAACCGAGTAGTTATATTGTGGTCACTTTTATAATTGGAGCTGACGGGTGTGGTGTGTCTTCCTGCAGGGTCACAACAAGATCAATTCCTTTAACTGGGCAAAAGTACGCAAGCTCAGCTTCAAGAGGAAGAGGTTCCTCATCAAACTCAGGCCTGACCTCAATGTAAGTTCTGGCACCTTATGGCACGGTTTTGTAGTAGGTGTATTCTAGTTTGTCTGAGAAGTTATACAAGACCAAACTATAATTGATCTATGTATGCTTTGCAAAAGGTATTTGTTATTTATAATTCTTTATTATTTTTATTATTAAGGGTAATTTACATATTACTTAACCCATGCATTACTTTGCCAAGTACATTAGCTGATATAGACTTTTAATGACACGTGACAGTGCAGACTGTAGTACAAAATATTTTATTAAACACAAAGTAGAGAAGTGAGCACGTAGCTATGAAACTATGGATGAAGAATAAGAATAAGCTATGCAGCTGCCTGGGGCAAACTGTGAGAGGAATCAGAGCATAGTGAGTTGTGTCAGCGTGCAGCCAGACGAGCCAGCGTGCAGAGAAATGAGTCAGCGAGAGAGCAGCATAAGCAGGGAGTATGCATAGGTGTTAGCCATTGGCAGGCCTTAGGATCCGTGTAAGCACTGTGCCCGTGGAGGGAGTGTGATGCTCTGGATAATGTTCTGCTGAGCAACCCTGGGTCTATAGAGCGTAACAGGGACCTACAGTGGGGCAAAAAAGTATCGAGTCAGCCACTGATTGTGCAAGTTCTCCTACTTAGAAAGATGAGAGAGGTCTGTAATTTCCAGCATAGGTACACTTCAACTATGAGAGACAAAATGAGGGGAACAAATCCAGGAAATCACATTGTAGGATTTTTTAAGAATTTAATTGTAAATTATGGTGGAAAATAAGTATTGGGTCAATAACAGAATTTCAACTCAATACTTTGTAACAGAACCTTTGTTGTCAATGAAGGGGCGGCACAGTGGCTCGGTGTGTAGCATCGCCGCCTCACAGCAAGAAAGTCCTGGGTTCAATCCCAGGGTGGAGCGGCCTGGGTCCTTTCTGTTACTGATGGTAACCTTGTTACTTTGGTCCCAGCTCTCTGCAGGTCATTCATCAGGTCCCTCTGTGTAGTTCTGGGATTTTTGCTCACCGTTCTCATGATCACTTTGACCCCACGGGATGAGATCTTGCGTGGAGCCCCAGATTGAGGGAGATTATCAATGGTCTTTATTCACACCAACCTGCTGGCGTATTGTAGATTCACATGATTTACTATTAAATTCTTTAAAAATCTTACAGTGTGACTTGTCTCTCATAGTTGAAGTGTACCTATGATGAAAGTTACAGACCCCTCTCATCTTTTTAAGTAGGAGAACTTGCACAATCAATGGCTGACTAAATACTTTTTTGCAACACTGTAAACATCGCTACGGGACACATGGTTGATGGATGTAGGTTTTATACAGTTGGATTAAGACTAGTCGTGTATGTTTTTCGACTCTGCAGCAGAGTGCATATCAGGACACACTAGAGTTTGTGATGGCGAGTCGGGACTGTTGTAAAGTCTTCTGGAAGATCTGTGTCGAGTATCATGCCTTCTTCAGGCTGTTTGAGGAGCCCAAGCCCAAGCCTAAACCTGTTCTCTTCAGCAGAGGATCATCTTTCAGGTTCAGGTTTGTGTTGCTGTTTTCGGCACCCTTCATTTATCACACAAAGTAAACAACATCATCCAGGAATGAATACTGATATACAATTGATTCCTACTGTCAGCATGCAAGTCTTAATGGACAATGGTTCAGAGAGTGACTGTGTATTTAACATTACTTCTTATGGGAAAGTTTCCTGCCCTGTCCTGATCCCTTTCTGTCTAACCCGTATACACTTTAAAACACCAACATCTCTATCAGTCATTCTTGTTGGCATGGTATTGTGATATCGGGGTCTTTCTGAGTCACCCTATTTAATCGTTTGTACTACAGCCTCCTGTAGCTGAAGCTCTGTGTACAGATGAGATGTTTTCCTGTCTCTAACTGTGGTGTCTGTTCTCTGCCCCTCAGTGGTCGGACTCAGAAGCAGGTGATGGATTATGTAAAGGAGACAGAGTTTAAGAAGCAGCCTTTCAACAGGTGAGACCGAAAAGAAATGCTTGCCCAACTGTTTATGGCGACTGTTCTGGTGCAGATCGCGGCCTTTTATTAAACACAGGTACTAATTCTCTGTCATATGTAAATTTAGCAGACAAATAACATTGGGAAGATGAGCGTAAGACATTCATTAAAATTCATAAGTAAACTACAGTGACTCTGTTCACTGGGCTAAATAATGCACTGATTTCTGATATGATTTCTTTAACTCTCTCTTTACTCTGACTTTGCATTCTTTTAATTGTTCGATTTAGCTTCTGTGTATTTGAACTGTTACTATAAACATATTAATCAGATAACTTGGTATAGTTCTTACATATGACATCTAGGCTTCCCAAAGAGGTCGGGTCCCTTTTTGAGTCTTGGTCCTCCCAGGGTTTCTTCCATATAATACAGAGCACTAGAGTTATATGGGAGCTTTGACTGAATCATTTTGTTATTATTGTGTTTGTGATGCAGTAGTTAAATAGGATGCTGGGTCCAGCCAAATGTGCTGCTGAAAAAGGATTTGCATTGTTTTGATTGATACTAGGTTTTATTTTATCAGTGTATACTGAAGCAAAATTCAAAAGAAAGTGTAATAATTGTTTGTTTATACAGTTATTGTGTAGAAGTTACTTGTGAAGGGTGAAGCTGACGTGAAAGTCAGTGTTTTCAGGACTAGAGCTGAGCTATGCTGTGTTTGTTTGTGTGTGTGTGTGTGTGTGTGTTGCGTATCTGTGTGTGCATGCGTTTTGCAGGAAACACAGTAAAGTTCAGCATGACAGCAGTCTGTCTCCACTGCCTTCTCCTGTACAGTCACAAGTGCCAAACCAAGTAAGTCTGACTCCCACACGTTTCCTACTGAACCATTTCAGTTTGAAAAGCAACGTTGAATTAATTGATTGACAATTCCAATGTCAATTCTACTTAAATTAAGTTTGAATATGTTAGAATGATTCATTTGTATGTTTGATATGGCATTGTTTTAGCATTGATATAATGACCATATACTGTATAAGTATATCTCAGTCTCTTTATTAGACCTGAAAATGCAGGAGATTTGTAGGTAGTATTAAAACTCGAAAAAAAATCCGAAAATACAGCTTCTATAGGTTTCTAGGGAAGTATTTAGTGTGACCTCGCTTTATACTTGAGCAAATGGCAGCATCTGGAAGCTTCCTCTGGATGCCAAGTTGACCCTTCTACAGTCTGAAGAAGCTTGATCATGAATGGACTTTTTGAAGGGCAGCAGCCAAGAATCCACTTTGTCGGAAGGGGAAGAGGGTGAAAAGGCTACAATATGCTGAAGCTCACAAAGACTGGAATGAAGATCAGTGGAAAAGAGGATTATGGAGTGTCCAATCCAAGCGTGAAAGTTTTGTGTTGTATGTGGTCATTATATCGTTGCTTAAACAACAAATCTGATGGTGGCCTGAGACTTTTGTGCAGTACTGTATTCGCACTGAGAACTTTATTAGGGACACCTACTCATTCAGTTCACATGTACACATGCAGTTATCTAATCATGAAGATACAGACCAGCAGCTTCAGGTCATGCTCACCTTAACCATCAAAATGGGAGCTCAGTGATTTTGACTGTGGCATCGTTGGGCGGGTTTGAGTATTTCTATAACTGCTGATCTGCTGGGATTTTCACACACAACAGTCTCTGGAGTTTAATCAGGACAGAGCAATAAAGAACAAAACATTCAGTCAACAGGGAACAGCCAGATTGGTCCGGACTGACAGAAAGGCTACAGTAACTCAGATAAGCACCTTGTACAGCTGTGGTCAGCACAAAAGCATCTCAAAATGCATAACACGTCAAACCTTGAGGCAGATGGGCTACAAAAGACGAATGTAGTTCCCGTGGGAGATCCGTTGGGGGTAGTTCCTAGCAAATTAGTCCTTAGAACTGTGGTGCGAAAGTGCCTATAGTGTTCCTAATGAAGTGTTATCTCTCTCTGTCTCTCTCGCTCGCTCTCTCTCTCTCAATCTGTGTGTCTCTCTGTCTGTCTCTCTCTCTCTCTCTATCTCTCTCTCTCTCTCAATCTGTGTCTGTCTCTCTCAATCTGTCTGTCTCAATCTGTCTCTCTCTCTCTCTGTCTCAATTTGTGTCTCAATCTATGTCTCTGTCTCAATCTGTGTCTCTCTCTCTCTCTCTCTGTCTCAATCTGTGTGTGTGTCTCTCTCTCTGTCTCTGTCTCTCTGTCTCAAATCTGTCTCTGCTCTCAAATCTGTCTCCTTTGTCTCAAATCTGCTCTCTCTGTGTCAATATGTCTCTCTCCTCTCTCTCTCTCTCTCTCTCTCTCTCTCTCTCTCTCTCTCAATCTGTTTGTCTCTCTCTCAATCTCTCTCTCTCTCTATCTCTCTCAATCTGTCTCTGTCTCTCTCTGTCTCTCTGCTCTCTATCTCCCTCTATGTCTCAATCTGTGTCTCAATCTGTGTCTCTCTGTCTCAATCTGTGTCTCTCTCTCTGTCTCATTCTGTGTGTGTGTCTCTCTCTCTGTCTCAATCTGTCTCTCTCTCTCTCTCTCTCTCTCTCTCTCTCTCTCTCAATCTGTGTGTGTGTCTCTCTATATCTGTCTCTCTCTCTCTCTCTCTCTCTGTCTCAATTCGTGGTCTCTCTCTGTCTCAATCTGTCTCTCTCCATGTCTCAATCCGTGTCTCTCTCTGTCTCAATCTCTGTCTCAATCTGTGTCTCTGTCTCAATCTGTGTGTCTCTCTGTCTCAATCTGTCTCTCTCTCTCAATCTGTGTGTGTCTCTCTCTCTCTATATCTGTCTGTCTCACTCTCTCTCTCTCTCTCTCTCTGTCTCAATTCGTGTCTCTCTGTCTCAATCTGTGTCTCTCTTTGTGTCAAATCTGTCTCTCTGTGTCCATCTGTGTCTCTCTCTCTCTCTCTCTCTCTTCCCCTCTCTCTCTCTCTCTCTCTCTCTCTCTCTCTCTGTTTCAATCTGTGTCTCTGTTTCAATCTGTGTGTGTGTGTGTGTGTGTGTGTGTGTGTGTCTCTCTCTCTCTGTCTCTCAGCCTGAGGGGCGGAGCTGGAAGGAGTCGGCGCTGGTGAGCTCGGAGGATTCGGCAGCGTTGCGGATTCGGGGGAGCCCTCCCTCCTCGGCCCAGCAGAGTGACGGCGTGCTATCCGAAGCGTGCGCCAGGGGGCGGAGCGACGAGCTCAGCACTGCAGGTGTCGCGTCCTGTGCCTCCAAAGGCAGCAGCTCCTCCATCCCGTACATTGACTGCAGTGATGCAGAGATTAGTGAACTGGAGGTCAGAGGTCGGGTCAGCAGGTCACGCTCTCGTACGCCTCGCAGGTGTGGCTCTGTCGGCCGGGGCTCGGAGAGTGACACGCCCCGGCAACGCGAGTCCAGCCTAGACCATGTTAGAAGCAGAGATTCCCCATCCTTCTCTCCTTATCTGGCTCAGACCCCGCCCTCTCATTATCCCAGCCCCACCCAACCCTCAAGCCCCGCCTCCCATAGCCAGAGTTACGACGTATACGAGTGGTCGCTGAGTGGGGGCGGGGCTGCCGTACGAGGAATTCTCCATAGCACGTTATTGGACGAGCTGGCCACGCGGAGCCCCAGACCTACCCGCCACCTCCCGGGCACCAGGAGCCTGACCTCAAGCCCCGCCCTTTTCTCATTTCATAGAACAGGCTCGCTCAGCCATGCCCGATTCAATGGCCACGGGCAGCACGATGCCGACGGTGGCTTAGTCAGCACAGGGCGGAGCTATAGTCTCAGGTCGGCTCCTCAGGAGGAAAGAGCCGGGCTCTTCAGCAGTTGCTCTCCCATCACTGGGCGCTCCGGAAACGCGGCCAAGTGTCAGAACGCGGCTAACCGCTCCGAAACTGACCCGCTGATCCTGAGTCAGCCGCGGCCCGTTCTCTCCCGAGCTGACCGAATGGCCGCTCTCGAGCGCCGCATGCTGGCCAATGGGATCTCTGCGCCGGGCCTGGCCAAGTCTGGCTCTCCGCATCGGCGCCATGGAGCCATGCAGATGATCGATGGCTCGACGAGCAGTGGCACAGACACCAGTGACTCGGAGGAAATGGAGTCTCTGGGCTCCTACTGCCAGGCACTGGGCTTTGCCAACCCGGCCGCTCATAGCTCCTCCCCAGTTTCCCGCCTCCCCAGAAACAAGCTGTCGTTCGGCAGCCTGCAGCTGGACGAGGACGGCGATGGAGCCGGGGTGGATTTCAGTGATGAGGAGGGTTTATCTGTGAGTTAAGTGCTGTAGGAGGTTCAGACAGGTCAGAGGTTCAGTCAGTGGTGTGTGTGGTCTCCGGTGTTGGTTGGCTCTCCCCTCGCCCAAGGATCCGCTCCTGGTGCTTGAGGGAGGCTGAGTGTGTATGTCTGTGTTTCACTCCCACTGAGGGAAACGTGTGCACTAATGAATTTCACCGCCGTCTCTCTGTAGAAACGAGGGTATAGTTAGCAAATCGTCCGTTCCGTGCCATGTCCGTGACCGGACCACTCACTAACGCTGTAGATAAATGAAGCAGCTGCGTTTGAATCGGTGTCGAGTGAAGCCAGGAGTCAAAGCAGGCTTCTGCTGGACGTGATGCTCATGGTCTGGGAGTTTTCAAACTCAGCCAGAGGCCTTCATGTGTTTCACTAGCGCAACAGTCATTTAGAAAACGTCACTTTCAACAGAATAACGCACATCACCTTTAGGAGTCTTTAGATTAGCTACTTAAATGGTGCCATTTGAAGTATTTGGTTGTGGCACTTGGCTTTTTTCATGTTTGTAGAACGTGGTCGTGTTTAGGAAACTAAAGAAGAAATGTGTTTGTGTTGTAATGATTGTAGCGACACTGTTTGTATAGACTTTTGTAATGCTGGACACTTATCACAGTATCAGACTGTAGACAGTTTAACTATCGCCGTTCATTAATTTATAGAAGAAATGCTGCATTTTTAAAGTTTGGGTGATTTGTGGCGATTTTGATTGATATCCGGGAAAATAGGAGCCCATGATATGTTATTTGTACCTGTAAACTTTTGTAGCTTGTCAGCGTCCTTGTGAACGCTAAAGGCCGTTGTACACCGAACACGAAAAAGCTACGCAAAAGTGCGAAAAATTTGTATGCAATTTTCTTTTTTCTACTCAAAACTATATACATCTGGCGTGACGAGAATTTTTCCTTTTGAATTTGCTGCCTGGTTTCAGTTTTTGGAAAATGCACGGGAAAATGGTCCACTAAAAGGACCATTCTGGAGGAGAGGGAACAAGAGAGGACAAAGGAACGTGAAGACAAACATCTTACTACTAGTCTTAGAGTTGTGTCAGGCGTGAAAAGGCTGCCATTGGAGAGGCAGACTGAAAATACAGGAGCTGCTTCATGAGGTGAAAGTTTGCAAGAATTGAATAAAATAATATCGCATTTTTGCTGTTCGAAACGTTTGGTGTGAGAGAGATCGGCATTCTACGTGAGCTCGTCCGAAGTAATCTCACAAAAAACATCACGTTTGGTGTGTGACGGCCTTTAGAGTCCTGTTGAATGTGATTTGGCAGTGCTGGTGCGGTACCGCCCTGTGATGTTCCACTTGTGTAGCAGGTGTTGTAACACAGATTAACGCAATCTAATCTTAAACTGGTATCTCGGTGTGTGTTTGGATTCTTTTACGTTTCTCCATAGGCGTATTTTCACCTCTGCAATAACCAGTGTTGGGGAAGTTACTCAAAAAAGTAAATCCATTACAAATGACTAATTGCATCTTTCGAAATGTACTGGGGATTACTCCCTGTAAAAAGTAATGCTATTGCTCATTACCTCGGAGTTACTTCCTAAAACCCATATCGAGATATTCGTGTTAAAATTGGAATTTTTCATGTTTTTTAGAAGGCTTTTGCACAAATCTGGCCAGCACATGTCGTTGAGGTGCAATGTTTCGAGTGTTTTTAACGGAGCCATTTTTTGAATCGGTTCAAATGATTCAAAGCCTCAAAAGTCTTGGTTATTCCATTATTATTTGGTTTAATTTTTTATATATATATATATATATAGGACCCAACAGTGGCAGCTTGGCAGTGGTGGGATTTGAACCCTGGACCTTCTGGTCTAGAGTCCAGTACCTTAACCGCTAGGCTACCATAGTCCCTACTGTTATTTGCTACTGTACAAGCATCCAAAGCCTAAACATATCACTCCCTCCAGGAAAGACACAACACCATGGTTCTTTAGTTAAAAGCACACTCTGGGTAACGAGCACACACACTGTAGAACCAAAATATAAACATGCACGATGGAGTATAAATAAATAGACATACCTCACTGGCTGCACACGACCAAGAGGGAATGATTCCACTTGAATAAACACTAATTTCCAGAACAGGCAAAGCAATATTACTTTTTAAACACTTTAAAGATTTAAGTAGGTAAATCTAGCGTAGCACTGCCAGTAGGAAGTCACAGCAGTCAAATGACTGGCACTTCTGGGTGTATATATAGGTCAAGCACAAACTTTTCCATTGGACATCTCTTCTTCTGGCCATGTCCAAAAAGTGTCCATGCATAACACAGACCATGACACGTTCCTGCTTATGCACGTAGTTTATGCGAAGTAAATGAAAACAATGCAAACAAAACAGCAAAGTATTTCATGCATAAAATTTCTGGCAGTAAAACAGGTGCTAAACCTTTTTAGAAATCTGACCAGCGTCTGGAGTTAAAATCAAGTCAAGCCATCTTCATTTCTATAGCACTTTTTTATGATGGAGCATTGAGCAACTTCACGATTTTAGATCTTTATCTTCTAATATCTATGGCCAATCCCAAGTTGAGCAATCCTATGGCGACCATGGCAAGGAAAAACTCCCTACACGTTATAAGGAAGAAACTTTGGGAGGACCAATACTCAAAAAGGGACCCAACCTCATTGGGTGGCGTGGATGATAAAAGAGAGTTACAAGACAAATTTTTGTTTCCTGCTATAATTTGTTGTAAAGCAAATGGCTGTTAACCGGCGCTTACCTGTAATATTTTTCATTCAGAAACAAGTAACACCAGTAACGTTTTTTATTAATCAAATAATCAATGTGATTACAACAACTTGCACTGTAATGCGGTTGTCCGATTACTTTTGTCACAGGAAAAAGCCATTTGAGTAGCACTTTATCCCCAACACTGGCAGTAACTGACATGACTTTAGTTCTTTAGGCATTCCATCGCTCAAGAGTACAACCGGAGCATAAAATATAGTGAAGTGAAGCTTGTTCTAGTCTGTGTCAACCCACCTTTGGTAAAACCTGCTTACAATCGATTTTTAATGCTTATATTAATATCAGCTGGGTTTGGCCCAATTGGAAAAGTTGAATGTAAAAGTTTCTGTGAAGGATTTTTGTGTGGTGTAGTGTGTACAGACATTTTAATAGCAAGCTGCTAACAGCGAGTGGGAAATACACAAGCGTCATTCCCTCATAACAATAAAGAGAAACTTCACTTCAGTCCCAACCTTCTGCACTTTTGCAGTTTTTAAATACGTAGTTTGTATCCCTTTTTCATTTTAAATGGTCGCTCTGGTTTGATGGTGCTGCAATATAGAAATCTAGCACTCTGCTCCCTCAGTGGCTAAACCCTTGGTGGAAAAGTGCATCATGTGCCCAGTCCGAGTATGGGATGGGTGTTTGTGAGAAAGGCTTTATGTCTGTTGATTATCTTACAATGACGTCCTTTACTCTGGTTCTGGCAGTCTATCTACAATCCAGTGTAGAGAGTAGGACAGTATTACAGCGTCACGTTGTCGGAGCAATGGTGTCCGTCGTGTTTGCACCTGCCCTTCCTTCTCTCACTAATTTCTTTGACTCTACCCCAGTTGGCCTGGTCCAACCCTCCCAACCCACACTCTGTAAAACACCCACGACTCTCCCCGATGTAACCAGCTTGGCGCCTTGTGTGTACTGTACCTTCCATTTCAATTGTTGGGTTCTGTTTCCTTTCTGCTCCCGCTGGTTCTGGGTGTGTTCCTGCACAGGTCGAGGCTGCTTGAGCTTGTCATTTCCATCACTGTCATTTATGATCAATAAATGCACCTGTTGTATTTTCTTTTTCTTAACTGTTTATACTGGAATGAATGAACGACCAAACGGATGGCTGCGGGATTTGCCTTTGTAACACTCTTAAGACCGGGATTACACCAGCTATGGCGCTGCGCATACACCAAGGGAATGCACCATTGTTTACGTACTTGAGTCGTCACTAGTACCAATATAGATTCGATTGGGTTATATATTACTATGGCCAAGTCCCATGAAAAAAGCAGACAATAAGATTTATTGGTACTCTCTATCTGACTGAATATAAGGCAGTAGGGCTGCTGTGGACGCAGGATTTCGTTTCACTTGTTTAATCAGTTACACTTGGTCTTCAAAGTCTCCTATTTGGCTTAAATGAAGACCTAAGTGTGAAGAGCCCTAGGCTTGAAGATTAAAAGCCTGCTGAATTGGTCATGTCTTGGCCTAACATGCTTTGACATCACTACTGTGCTTATTCTGGTTTTAATTGGTTATTTTTTTATTTTTCTCCAATTTGGTGATGCCCACCGTGTGCCAACCCCTGTGCCGTGGGAGGAGCGCCTTACCCCGGCATGTGCTTGCATACATCCTGCGATTGCTGACCACTTCTGTTTCATCGGCAGAAGGCAAATATGACTAAACTCTCACCATATTCATCCTCCATCTCTGCCGGCATTTCTGGCCTTCCATCCTTCAGACATGGCCAGTTGTTTGTGCAATGCTCGACCAGCCACAGGCACTGCCAAGCCTTTAGCGTGGGTGATGGACTGGCAGACTGGGACTGATTTGTCCCAGTCTCGGGTTGGGATGCCAGAATAGGGAAAGGGGTAAAGGGAAGGGGAGAAAATAGCCAGCAATACCCATCACCACACACTCCAAAGAATACACAAAAGCTACAGTGCCAAAACCATTAGATTTGTTGTTTTAGCAATGCTATAATGACCAATTCTCAACAATTGGAACCAAAAGCTTTGGTTCGTCACTCAATAAGACTATTTTCCACTTATTTTCATCCCATTTTTTGTGAGCTTTAGCATATTAGTCTTTGAACCCTGTTCCCCTTCCGCAAAAGTGCTTTCTTGGCTGCTACTTTTCCATAAAGACCATTCCTGATGTACAAACTGTAGAAGGGTCAACTAGACCTCCCAATGAAGCTCCCAGATGCACAAGTGTTAAGGGAGGTCACATTAAAGTCTTGCCTCTGTTTTTTTGAAGCTTTTATTTTTATTTTGTTCCAGGTTTTAATACTTTTCTGGTTGTATTATAATAAGAGACTGAGAAATAATAATGTATGGTCATTATACCATTTCTAGAACAATAGTATTTGTAATCTAATGGTGGCCTAAGCCTTTTGCGCAGTACTGAGTCCGTAATCCACGGCGAAAGCGAACAACCGGGGTCAGATCGGGCAGGGGTCGGGTCCAGAATCACAATAGCATGTTAAATAGGGGTCAAAAATAAAACCAGAAGCACATCATCAGTGACCTCTGACACGCCCAGGCTCACACGACGCATCCAGTCAAAGAGAGAAACAATTCAAACCTGCGTCCGAGTGCCTCCGGGTCAGGCCTTGATCTCTGTAAAGCAGCTTGGGGATGCTGCAGTTCATGACTTAAGAAGTAACAACGTTCTACCCTAGTAAATCCAGAACATAAGCACAGTGTACACAAGAGGCTTAAACATTAAACCGCGCGCTATGTAAACAGCGCTTGAAAATAACCATGACACAAGTCACTGTGCTGCTGGCGTCCACTGTTTGCGTTCAGTGCGGCGTGCAGATCGGCGCTGTGTGTATGCGTAGTTAAGAGCGAGTGTAATCCCGGTGCAATGCTGGTCTCTAAGGCTTGTTTTTGCATGCGTTCCCTTCTCTCACTGTCCTTTTGAGCAAAGCCTTTTTCCAGCACTGCTTTTTGTTTCCCATATTAATGTATGCAAAAGTGACATTGGAACTGTGATGCTGCTCAGAGCGTGTTTTTTTTTTTTTTTTTAAACACAATCACCTTAAACTTTAATGGTCTGATGGCATTGTTGTTCACTCACACACACATGCACACGACCGCTCATTCGTTCTGTTTCTCTCTCACACACTCACTCGGCATCTATCGGCTTTCGCAATTGACTCTGGAGCACTGTGTTGTGTTTTCCTTTTTATTCTCTCAGAAACTTTTAACGCTGTATACATCTGTGCACTCGTGTCAATAAAGTTGGCCTTTATGAATTTGGGCTCGAGAATCTTTTCTTAAAGATTGTAGTTCATCACCATTTAGATTGTAGTCCCCCCCTCCCACACATTCCCGTTTAGAGCCGTGTTCGTCTGTGCTGGTAGTGCATGAGCCAGTGTTGGTGAATGTATGAGTGTGTGCATACATTCGGAGTGCTGTGTGTGGTGCATGTGTACGTAGGCTGTCTGGCGCTTGTCCACCATTGCACTGGAATGGGATGTGATACGTGTGCCGTACGCTCTCTTGGCTGTTTTATTTAACATGGCTGCGCTGCAGACAGGGAGCACAGGAGGCGCTGTCGGGCAAGTACCGAGTTCTCTCTCCTGGGCGTTAGGGATAGAGACTGGAGGGTAGCTACTCAGAGTGGGTTTATTTAGGCACTTCATCATCCACACACACAACACGCACACATAAAACATGCAGCTGCTTTGCACTGACAGACATCAGGGAAAGCATCAAGCTCAAGTCCAGGATAAAGACACTTTCGTTCCTGTTTTGCTTTATTGCAGTTTTAGAATTCGTAGGAATCAGAATCCTCTAATGATTGCGGTGTTATGAGTTCCAGCGCTCAGATCTCTCTCTTTCTGTGTAGATGTGCCAGCTATGTCCATGTCTCTGGTGAACGGGCATCGCCGCGCGGACGAGCTGAACGGGGCGAGTCCGAGCTCTGACACGGAGCAGCCGTCTCCCCTCACCTCCCCCCTTCTGAACGACGCCGGCGGCCTGCGCACCGACGAGGAGGAGGATAACAGGCGGAAGGTGAGGGCGTGATCGCCATTTCCAGTTGCTCAGCCATGCATTAGTAGAAGAGCTGTGAGATTGCTGAAGGAGCCACCCTTTGTTCCTACACTGGCTGTCCATCATATCAGCTCTGCTTACCATATAGGAGCACTTGGTGTATAGGTCTGTGATTCCAGACTGTAGTCCATCTGTTTCTCTACATACTATGTTGGCCTCCTTTCACTATGTCCTCTAATGGTCAGGACCACACCAGATCCTGTTTGGAATTGGTGGCTCATTCTCAGCAGTGACATTGATGGTGGTGGTGTGTTAGTGTGTGTTGTGCTGGTACGAGTGGGTGAGCCAGCAGTGCTGCTGGAGTTTGTGTTCACTCACTGTGCACTGTACTACCTTATTGCTCCACCTTGTGGATGTAAAGTCAGAGACAGTCGGGCGTCTGTGGTTGCGGGTTGTGTTTGTCGTCCTCTGGTCCTTCATCAGTCCTCACAGGACACTGCCTACAGGATGCTGGTGGCTGGATATTTCTGGTCAGTGGACTCCAGCAGCACTGCTGTGTCTGATCCACTTGTACCAGCACAACATACACTAACGCCACAGGAATGATCCAGCACCATAATTGTTTCTGACCATTGAAGGACGGGGTGAAAGGGGACTAACAAAGTATGAAGACAGACAGGTGGACTACACACTCGGTGTGCATTTGTGTGTGTGTGTTTGTGTGCATGTGTGTTTTGCGTGTGTCCGTGTGCGTTTGTGTGCGCGTGTTTGTTCGTGTGCATGTGTGTTCATGTGCATTTGTGTGTTCTTGTTCTTGTGAGTGTTTGTGTGCTCATGTGTGTTTGTATTCGTGGGTTCGTTCGTGTGTGTGTTTGTGCATTTGTGTTTTATCGTGTGTTTGTTTCGTGTGTGTTTGTTACGTGTGTTCGTGTGCATTTAGGTTCGTGTGCATTTGTATGTGTGTTTCATGTGTTTTTGTTTGTGTGTGTTTGTGTGTTTGTTTCGTGTGTGTTTGTTACGGGTGTGTTCGTGTGCGTTTGGGTTTGTGTGCATTTGTGTGTGTGTGTGTTTCATGTGATTTTGTTTGTGTGTCTTCGTGTGTGTTTGTGTGTTCTTGTGTGTGTTTGTTACGGGTGTGTTCGTGTGCATTTAGGTCCGTGTGCATTTGTATGTGTGTTTCATGTGTTTTTGTTTGTGTGTGTTCGTGTGCGTTTGTGTGTTCTTGTTCTTGTGAGTGTTTGTGTGGTCATGTGTGTTTGTGTTTTTTTTGTCTCGTATTTCGTGTGTGTTTGTTTCATGTGTGTTCGTGTGCGTTTGGGTTTGTGTGCATTTGTGTGTGTTTCATGTGTTTTTGTTTGTGTGCGTTTGTGTGTTCGTGTGTGTTTGTTTCGTGTGTATTTGTTACGGGTGTGTTCGTGTGTGTTTGGGTTCGTGTGTGTGTTTGTTTCGTGTGTATTTGTTACGGGTGTGTTCGTGTGCGTTTGGGTTCGTGTGCATTTGTGTGTGTTTCATGTGGTTTTTTTGTGTGTGTTTGAGTGTGTGTGTTTCACAAGTTTGTGTGCGTGCATGTTCATGTGCGTTCGTGTTTGTGTGTTTGTATTTGTGGGTTTGTTCGTGTGTGTGTTTGTGTGCATTTGTGTTTTCTTGTATGTTTGTTTCGTATGTGTTTGTTTCATGTGTGTTCGTGTGCGTTTTGGTTTTTGTGCATTTGTGTGTGTGTTTCATGTGTGTTTACTACGTGTGTTCATGTGTATTTAGGTCCGTGTGCATTTGTGTGTGTGTTTCATGTATTTTTGTTTGTATGTGTTTGGGTTCATGTGCATTTGTGTGCGCGTGTTTGTTCATATACCTGTGTGTTTGTGTGCATTTGTGTGTTCTTGTGAGTGTTTGTGTGTTAATGTGTGTTTGTATTCGTGGGTTCGTTCGTGTCTGTGTTTGTGTGCATTTGTGTCTCCTTATGTGTTTGTTTCGTGTGTGTTTGTTTCATGTGTGTTCGTGTGCGGTTGGGTTCGTGTGCATTTGTGTGTTTCATGTGTTTTTGTTTGTGTGCGTTTGTGTGTTCGTGTGTGTTTATTACGTGTGTTCGTGTGCATTTAGGTTCGTGTGCATTAGTGTGTGTGTTTCATGTGGTTTTGTTCGTGTGCGTTTGTGTTCTTGCGTGTGTGTGTGTTTCGTGTGTATTTGTTACGGGTGTGTTCGTGTGCGTTTGTGTGTGTTTCATGTGGGTTTTTTGTGTGTGTTCGAGTGCGTGCGTTTCACGTGTTTGTGTGTGCGCATGTTCACATGCGTTCGTGTTTGTGTGTTCATGTGTTTGTGTGTCTTAGTGTTTATGTCCCGTGTGTGTGTGTGTGTGTGTGTGTGTGTGTGTGTGTGTGTGTGTGTGTGTGTGTGTTGCTCCTCCTCCTAAGAAGTTGTCCAGGAAGACAGCTGGACGTGTATCTGGATGTACTTTCCTATTGTAATTAAGTGTTTTCTGGTCATGTGATGCAGAGATTCCCGACTGACAAGGCTTACTTCATTGCCAAAGAGCTGCTCACCACTGAGAGGACCTACCTGAAGGATCTGGAGCTCATCTCCGTGGTAATGACCGGATGAATCACACACTCTGTGTGTGAGTGTGTGAGTGTGTGAGTGTGTGAGTGAGAGACAGATGCACTGTTAAATGGCCCTGAGTCAGACACACCTGGATGTCTTTCTGCACATGGACTCGGTGATTGAAGGATGGAGTGACTCCTGAGCTCCATGTGCCTGATCTCTGTCTAAAAGTCTGGCTCATGCTTTGTTGAAAGAGCCACCCAAAACAAACAAACAGCCTCTTTTGCTGATGGGTTCTCAGCACCATCCAAAGTGCTTACTCTGAGAGAGCACACGGTGGCACGGCCAGTGGTCAGCCGGGTCACCGCACGGCTCCAGAGATGGCCGGTTAGATCCCGATCTCAGACTCTGCCCATGTCCCGTGGGTTTCGTCCTACATTCCACAGAGGAATTGGGTTTACTGGTGGCTCTAGATTGCCCCATGTTTGGTGTAGTTTCAGTGTAACCTTGTGCTGTTAAATGGCCATTGATGCTGAAAGCCACTTTAAATAAACTCAATCAACAGACAAAAGGATTAATGCTCTATATATTGATTAGGAACATAGACTGATGTAGGTACACTAAATAGAACATTATCCTCTGGCTGTTGTGTGATGTGTATGTGTGTGTGTTACTCATGTGTTAATGTGTGTTTGCAGTCATTTCAGAATGTGCTGGCCAAAGAGGAGAGCGCTCCCGAATCGCTGAGGAACTTAATAAAATCCAGCTTTGAGCCTCTGCACACCTACCATTCAGAATTCCTCAAAGAGCTGGAGCAGAGACTCGCACTGTGGTGAGCACCACACACACACACACACACACGTTCGTCCTGCTGTCCTTGTGAGGACTTTCAATTGCCATGACTGACAATGACTACTGCAACTAAGTCATGCCACACCTACCCCTTACCTTAACCTCAGAAACCTGAAGCAAGTCTTTTGGTTTTCCAAATAGAAGTTGCCATTTTTGTTAAAAAAAAAGCAGTTAAAGAAGTCAAACTGCCAGGTTTTCCCATCATCGTAGGGACAGTTGTCCTCACAAGGATGGCAAGACACAAACACACACACACACATATGTACTGCTAGCTTTTTTTCATAAACACTAACCTGGTCTGTGTGTGAACACTACCCAGAGCTTAAAACCTCACACGTACACACACACTGACATCAGGGATGCTGCTGTGGTTTCCTTGGCAACAGCGTATCCTCGGAGGATGACCTGCTTGCCTCGGGGTTCTTTGGTTGCCATGGCGCCTCATGTGGGCCGACTCCCAACGGAGATATGGCAACACTCGGAGATGCGCTACGTTCCTTAACGTAATTATCATCGTAATGAAAGGACGAAAATCTTTAGCTAATAATTGGGACAGCAAATCTGATTTTTATTTTATTTTATTTTTTTTACTTTATGATGCTGTGTGGCCATCTTTCACTTCTCCAGCACTGGACTCGTCAGGTTTATACAGATATGCTTGTGGTGACAGAAGAAAAAGGATGTTCTTAAGTCGTCATGACTCCAAACTCAAGCTCTTTATTAAATGCAATGGCAAAAAAAACGCCTCATCTCCTGATTTTGATCTAACCAAATTCTGCCTCCAAGCAAGCTTGTGGGAGATGATCTGTGCTCGATTGTGAGCAACTATCGTTACTTTTTCTTCATAAACAAGGGAGGATTAAACACACAGCCTGTTAGGCTTGGTGAAGACAAGATCGTAGATCAGATAGGCAGGATCCCATTAACACAAAGCTGGTACTTGGTGACGGAAATCTATTTAGTGCTGAATACAAAATGAGCCCAGCATTATTGTTTTTAACTCATGGTGAGGAAAGCTGCACTTCATGGGGGGGGATCAGGGGGGTACTGGCTGCCTGCTGTAAAGGGCGGAAGCTGGAGCTGTCTGATTTCACCTGAATATGAAGTTCAGACGTCCCTGAGAAGGTGGGAAAGTGAAAGTGGGAAAACACACGCACACGTTTGTCTTGCTATTCTTGTGAGGACTTTCCATTGACATGAATGACAAAAGTATTGCTGCAGCTAATTAATACTACACCTACACTTTCCCCGAACCTTAACCTTATCCTCAGTAACATAAAACACATATTTAGGCTCTTTTTGGTTTTCAAAGAAACGTTGCTAAAAAGCTTGCTTTTTAGAACATTTTTCTAAAAAGCAAGTAAAATGGTGAGGAGCAGAAAAATGGTGAAGATTCCAGGTTTTCCTCTCATTGTAAGGACATTTGGTCCTCACAAGTATAGCAAGACAAGGTGTACACACACCCACGCACACACATTTATCTGAGTGTCCTGGGGGGACTTTCCACTGACATGTTTACTGTAGTTAATTAAAGCTACACCTAACCCTGTCTTTAATCGCAGTAACCGAAAGCAAATCTTTTGACTTTGGTTCTTCCGAAAAAAGTTGCAGTCTCTGTGAAAGGAAAAAAGGCTATATGTATACATGCATGCACACACACGGAGTATGCAGTCATTGAGTACACCTGCTGGTGATCCAGAGAACTGCACACATCACCTTAGCTTTCTGTGTTGTGTCCGTTTAAAAACCAGATGAGCTGTGTGCGTGTGCGCGCGCTGCCTAATGTAAAAATAACTAGTTGTGTTTTATGAATTTTAGAGAAGCAGGAGTTTTTCTTGCTCTTTAAGATTATGTCTGATTTCACTTGACTGTGAAGCTGAGCTGTGCCTGGCAACTTGAAGTGAAAGTGGAAATACACACACACACAGAGTACACCTGCTGGTGATCCAGATTACTGCACAACAACGTAACTCTGATTTGTGTCTCTTTAAAAACCCACATTTGCCGTGTGTATTTGCAAGTGTCTGTCTGTCAGCCTGTGTACAGTGGGACAAAAAAGTATTTAGTCAGCCACTGATTGTGCAAGTTCTCCGACTTAAAGATGAGAGAGGTCTGTAATTTTCATCATAGGTACACTTCAACTATGAGAGACAAAATTAGGGGAAAAAAATCCGGGAAATCACATTGTAGGATTTTTAAATAATTTAATTGTAAATGATGGTGGAAAATAAGTATTTGGTCAATAACAAAAGTTCAACTCGATACTTTGTACCATAACCTTTGTTGGCAATGACAGAGGTCAAACGTTTCCTGTAAGTCTTCACCAGTTTGGCACACACTGTAGCTGGTATTTTGGCCCATTCCTCCATGCAGATCTCCTCTAGAGCAGTGATGTGATCTGATGACGATATGAGTCCCTCTCAGTGTAGTGTGTTACTGATGGTAGCCTTTGCTACATTGGTCCCAGCTCTCTGCAGGTCATTCATCAAGTCCCTCCGTGTAGTTCTGGGATTTTTGCTCACCGTTCTCATGATCATTTTGACCCCACGGGATGAGATCTTGCGTGGAGCCCCAGATTGAGGGAGATTATCAATGGTCTTGTATGTCTTACAGTTGCTCCCACAGTTGATTTATTCACACCAACCTGCTTGCCTATTGTAGATTCACTCTTCCCAGCCTGCTCTTTGGTCTTGGCCATGGTTGGGTTTGGACTCTGACTGTTTGAGGCTGTGGACAGGTGTCTTTTATACAGATGATGAGGTCAAAGAGCCCAAAGGCTTGCTTTAGGTTTCTGAGGTAAAGCTTTGGGGTAGGTGTAGCATTAATTAGTTGCAGTAGTCATTCATGTCAATGGAAAGTCCTCACAGGGATAGCAAGACAAACGTGTGAGTTTTTAAGTGAAAAGTTGAACTGTACCTGCGAAGTGAAAGTAGGAACACACACACACTTCTATATATGCACACCTTTGTACCATATTTACTATATTTGTGATTGGCGATGCGTTACTGTGCTTAATGCTAACCTTATCCTAAGTAACACACAAGTTTTGTTTTTTATTTTCAAATAAGTGCTTTAGGTTTTATGTTTGTGAGAACCAGCAACACACATACAGCAGTAACCAAACACTGACGCCCCTGCTGGTGGGCCAGAGAACTGCACATAAACCTGTCTCTAACTTGTAGGTTTAAACTTAACCATTCATTCATTCATGTTGTCTCTGCTTAAACTAAACCATTCATTTGTTCATTCATTTCATCTTTGTTTAAACTACCCCCGCAGCAGTAAATGATTGTGTACTTATCTTTGTGTGCAGGGAAGGCCGCTCAAATGCCCACATTAAAGGAGATTACCAGCGTATTGGAGATATTATGCTGAAAAACACCCAGGGACTGAAAGTAAGGCTTGGCTATCCTATAAACACCTTGTATTGAAATGACCACAATATACTGTTATGCAAAAGTTTAGGCGCCCCTTGGTTGCTTTCTCGATGAAAGGAGGTGAATACAGGCTTTGAACCATTTGGTTTAGTAATGCCTCTTACTGCACCACGGATCATCTGGTGCCCGCCTGAGTCATCTAATGTTCGAACTGAAAGCGTATGCAGTATGGTAAATCCTTTTTAACGCGTCATTTGTGAAACCCTTCTGTGTGTTTTGTGTGCGCGGCGGTAGCTGCTGACCGCTCAGCTGCAGAAGCACTCGGAATGTGTGAGCGAGCTGGAGAAGGCTTGCCGTGCGTCATGGCGGCTGGAGAGCGTGTGTCGTGACTTTGAGCTGCAGAAGGTGTGTTACGTGCCATTAAACGTCTTCATCCTGAGGCCGCTGCACAGGCTGCTGCATTATAAACAGATCTTGGAGCGATTGTGCAAACATTACCCAGCCACCCACGCCGACTTCAGAGACTGCAGAGGTGACGAGTCTTTCACTTCATACCACAAATAAACACTTGGGCCGTATCGGGGCAAGGTCATGCCAAGCTGATGCTGGGAAAGTAATGCTGTTTAGTCACTTTTAGTCGTTCGCTTTCGCTGTGATGAATGACAAATCTGAAAATGAGATAAGAATTCAAATTCTAGGCCGTGTGAGTGTGTGTCCGCATAGGGGAGCAGACGTGCATGGTGTCTTGCCTCTACCTATACCGTCCGTTTGCTTTCGAATCAGTCAGAAAACTAAAATCTGCCTATGTGCATTATGGAAATGTCATGCTGTGCAACATTTAGATATCATTTGCATTCTCTTTATAACATCTGATGCAGTTGCATTTTTGAGCACCAGAGGGCGCACTCATACAGTTTATCTTCTGTTCAACAATGGAAACTGGATGTATTTTAACATACTTGGATATGCAGGTTTGCGCCATCTAGTGACTGCGTATATACCTTTATTGGTTAGAGATTAATGAAAAGATAATGTGCGAGTCAGTTAGGCAACAGAGGGCATTTTGCTCTTGTCATTTGGAGGTACAGCGTGTTACAGCAGGCTTGCTTACCCTGTGCAATAGAGAGTTAAGGGCCTTACTCAAGGGCCCATCAGTGGTGGCTTGGCAGTGCACCACCGCAGTCCTTAAGCACGACTCTTAACCCTCACCTTGTAACTACATTAGAGCAAAGTGTTTGTTGCTGTGAGGCTTTCCGAGTCTGTGCTGTAGTATTGATAAGTTCATGCTCATGTTTTTCACAGCTGCTCTGGCCGATGTATCTGAGTTGGAGTCTGTGCTCCACTCCAGCATGCTCAAGACCGACAACTACCAGAGGCTGCTGGAGCTGCAGAAGGACCTGCTCGGCGTGGACAGTCTGGCCATCCCCACTCGAGAGTTCATCAGACTGGGCTGCCTGAGCAAACTTTCGGGGAAAGGCCTGCAGCAGCGCATGTTCTTTTTGGTAAGCTTTTATATCTACCCCTGTGTGTTTACGCTTAAAAACACCACAATCAGGTTTCGTTTATCTTCATTTGTACATCACTCTGATCAAAGTGGTCTGACTGGTCTTTATATTGGTCTGAACTCATTGTGTTTTTAGACATGCAGAGTGATGTGTTACTCTGCATTGGAGCATGTTTGTGCCTGATGTGTGCAGATGTTCTGTGTATAACAGATCCTGATTCAGTCTTTTTTTTCGTGTTTTTTTTTAAATCTTTTTTATCCATAAATACCTGTGTACTAATATTGTGTGTGGTTGTTTATAGTAGTTTACAGATAGTAATGTTAAGACATTTAAAAAGTAATAGAGATGCAGTGAAATTTCAGCCACCTGCATTTTTCAGCCAAAAAAGACATGTGATGATAACCAAAAATGGTGTCAGTCATGGCCATAGAGAGTTAATCACAGACTGCAAACAAGAGGTGGAACAAAGGCAGTGTCGACTGCTTCAGATAAGGGCTATATAAATACCAGAGGATCTGAGTAAGGAAATGCGGGACAGATAAAGTCAAAGTCAAAAGGGCTTTTGTCATTATATATTTCATATAATGAAATTGCAAAGCTAAAACCCGGGTTTATACACAAAACACCAGCACTTATTACAATAAGAGCAGCATAAAAGAAAACACAATACTAATATAATTTCTTCCAGACCCAGTTATACTATTGCACATTCCCAGATGTAATACTGCCCATGCATGACCTGGATACCACACATATGCTAAAACACTTTCGATGGCAGCTCTATAAAAAGTTGCCAAACGCTTCTGATCCAATTTATGTTTCTTTAAAACTCTTAAGAAAATGTAGTCACTGCTGGGACTTCTTTATCTCATCCTCTGTGTTTGTGGCCCAAGAAAGCCCATCCCAAATGTGGACCCCAAGAAATTTAAGATGATACACTCTCCACACAGACCCCACTTATAAGAAGAGGGGCATGAGTCACTCTAGATAAGAGGAAACAATATTCCAGCAAATGATAATGGTGTGAAAAAGTTCCTGGTTTCCTATTTCTTTGCATGTTTGTCACACTTAAGTGTTTGGGAACATCAAACCAATTTAAATATTACATTCACATTTACATTTACAGCATTTAGCAGATGCGCTTATCCAGAGCGACTTACAACTGATACAGTCTTACAATCCAAGCAATTGTGGGTTAAGGGTCTTGCTCAAGGAGCAAACAGTGGCAGCTTGGCAGAGGTGGGATTTGAACCATGGACCTTCTGGTCCATAGTCCAGTACCTTACCCACTAGGCTACCACAGTCCCAGATATTAGTCCAAGACAACACAAGTAAACAAAAAATGCAGTTTTTAAATGAAGGTGTTTATTATTAATGGAGAAAGAATCCAAGCCTACATGGCCCTGTGTGAAAAAGTGATTGCCCCCTAAACCTAATAACTGGTTGGGCCGCCCTTAGCAGCAACAACTGCAAACAAGCATTTGTGATAACTTGCAATGAGTCTTTTACAGCGTTGGAGGAATTTTGGCCACTCATCGTTGCAGAATTGTTGTAATTCAGCCACATTGGAGGGTTTTCCAGCATGAACGGCCTTTTTAAGGTCCTACCACAGCATCTCAATAGGATTCAGGTCATGACTTTGACTAGGCCACTCCAAAGTCTTCATTTTGTTTTTCTTCAGCCATTCAGAGGTGGACTTGCTGCTGTGTTTTGGATCATTGTCCTGCTGCAGAACCCAAGTTGGTTTCAGCTTGAGGTCACGAACAGATGGCCGGACATTTTCCTTCAGGATTTGTCACAGCAAGTCTTCCAGGTCCTGAAGCAGCAAAACAGCCCCAGACCATCACACTACCACCACCATATTTTACTATAATGCTGTTTTTTCTGAAATGCTGTCTTACTTTTACACCAGTTCAACATTTGTCTCGTCAGTCCACATAATGTTTTCCCCAAAATCTTGAGGATCATCAAGATGTGTTCTGGAAAAATTGAGACGAGCTTTAATGTTCTTTTTGCTCAGCAGTACTTCTTGTCTTGGAACTCTGCCATGCAGGCCATTTTTGCCAAGTCTCTTTCTTATGGTGGAGGCATGAACACTGACCTTAACTGAGGCAAGTGAGACTTGCAGTTCTTTGGATGTTGTTGTGGGGTCTTTTGTGATCTCTTGGATGAGTGCCGCTGTGCTCTTGGGGTAATTTTGGTCGGCCGGCCACTCCTGGGAAGGTTCACCACTGTTCCATGTCTTCGCCATTTGTGGATAATGGCTCTCACTGTGGTTCTCTGCAGTCCCAAAGCTTTAGAAATGGCTTTATAACCCTTTGCAGACTGATGGATCTCAATTACTTTCTTTCTCAGTTGTTCCTGAATTTCTTTGGATCTCGGCATGATGTGTAGCTTTTAAGGATCTTTTGGTGTACTTCACTTTGTCAGACAGGTCCCTATGTAAGTGATGTCCTGATTGGGAACAGGTGTGGCTAGAGACAGTGAACTCAGATGTGATAAACCATAGTTATGTTTTAACAAGGGGGTTATCACTTTTTCACACAGGGCCATATAGGTTTGGATTTTTTTCTCTTTTAATAATAAACTCCTATAAAAACTGCATTTTGTGTTTACTTGTGCAGGATAACGCACCATGTCATGAAGCTTAAATTATCTCAAACTGGTTTCCTGAACATGATAATGAGTTCACTGTACTCAAACAGCCTCCACAGTCACCAGATCTCAATCCAGCTGGCTGACTAGATAATTGCACGAGTGTGTAGGTGTACAGGTATTACTAGTAAAGTGCTTGGAGTGTGTGTATATATATTTGTATATGCTTGTGTGTACTATACACAAATCTGGAGCATCAGCTACCTGAATAAGCAGTCACAAACACACACTTTAGCTCTTACAGCCAGGAGGTTGCTGTTGCCTGGGTTTCCTTAAAGGCACATTTGATTAACTCTATCATCAGGTGAAGAATGTGACTCTACTGACTGGATGCTCCTTTTTGAATTAAACATTTCCGAGCCTTTCCTGGCTTATGGTCAGTGCAGCACACACACCTTCTTATAGGTGACTGATGATCGTCTTTCTCTGTGTGTTAGTTCAGTGACGTGCTCCTGTATACGAGTCGGGGGATAACGTCGTCCAATCAGTTTAAAGTACACGGCCAGCTTCCTCTACGTGGAATGACAGTAAGAGCATTCTGTTCTCTTTCAGTTTTTAAAGTTCAGTCTTGGTTTTAGACTTTCTTTCATTCCCAGTGTCCTATATGATGTGATTGTGTGTGTGTGTAGATCAGGGAGAGTGAAGAGGAGTGGGGTGTTCCTCACTGCTTCTCTCTGGTCACCCAGCGCCAGTCAGTGGTGGTCGCGGCGAGGTAATGCACATTACATGCATCATCTGACTGAAACCCAGTTATGAGCTGCTGTAGGTCATAATCAATAAGAAACGCAGCACCGATAATTAAGAAAGAAGCAAGGTCAAGGAGAAGGATTGTTCATTGTTATTAAACAAGCAAGTGCAGTGACAGCTCTCGCTTAAGTGCTTGATGAAGAGGTGGATCTGTAGGGCAGTGAGATATGAAGGCTATTTAACCTCCTGCATGCAGAGTGGTCCATTCTGGAAAAATCATGTCGTATCATTGCCAGATCATCCACCCCTACATCTGAATTTTATACATATAAGAAAAATATGCATTATTTTGCATTATTTATTCAGAAATAAATCATTTTTCTTTCATGATGTATGGCCTCATGTACAGTGGTGCCTGAAAGTTTGAGAACCCTTTAGAATTTTCTATATGTCTGCATAAATATGACCTAAAACATCATTATATTTTCACACAAGTCCTAAAAGTAGATAAAGAGAACCCAGTTAAACAAATGAGACAAAAATATTATACTTGGTCATTTATTATTGAGGAAAATGATCCAATATTACTTATTAGTGAGTGGCAAAAGTATGTGAACTTTGCTTTCAGTTATCTGGTGTGATCCCCCCTGTGCAGCAATAACTGTAACTAAACGTTTCCTGTAACTTGATCAGTCCTGCACACCGGCTTGGAGGAATTTTAGCCCATTTCTCCATACAGAACAGCTTCAGCTCTGGGATGTTGGTGGGTTTCCTCACATTAGCTTCTCACTTCAGGTCCTTCCACAACATTTCGATTGGATTAAGGTCAGGACTTTGACTTGGCCATTCCAAAACATTAACTTTATTGTCCTGTAACCATTCTTTGGTAGAACTACTTGTGTGCTTAGGGTCGTTATCTTGCTGCATGACCCACCTTCTCTTGAGATTCACTTCATGAACAGATGTCCTGACATTTTCCTTTAGAATTCTCTTATAGAATTCAGAATTCATTGTTCCATCAATGCAGCATCCATCAGATACCATCCATCAGCTGCAGCAAAACAGGCCCAAACCATGAAACTACCACCACCATGTTTCACAGATGGGATAAGGTTCTTATGCTGGAATGCAGCGTTTTCCTTTCTCCAAACATAACACTTTTCTTTTAAACCAAAAAAGTTCTATTCTGGTCCATCTGTCCACAAAACTTTATTCCAGTAGCCGTCTGGCTCGTTCACGTGAATCTTTAGCAAACTGCAGACGAGCAGCGCAATGTTCTTTTTGGAGAGCAGTGGCTTTCTCCTTGCAACCCTGCCATGCACACCATTGTTGTTCAGTGTTCTTCTGATGGTGGACTCATGAACATTAACATTAGTCAATCTGAGAGAGGCCTTCAGTTGCTTAGAAGTTACCCTGGGGTCCAGTGGTCTTGAATTTCTTCCATTTGTACACAATCTGTCTGACTGGGGATTGGTGGAGTCCAAACTCTTTAGAGATGGTTTTGTAACCTTTTCCAGCCTGATGAGCATCATCAACTTTTTTTCTGAAGTCTTCAGAAATCTCCTTTGTCCGTGCCATGATACACTTCCACAAACATGTTGTGAAGAGCAGACTTTTCTAGATCCCTGTACTTTAAATAAAACAGGGTGACACTAATTTCACCTTCAAATTCACTGCTAATCCTAGAGGTTCACATACTTTTGCCACTCACTAATATGTAATATTGGATCATTTTCCTCAATAAATATTTTGTCTCATTTGTTTAACTGGGTTCTCTTTATCTACTTCTAGGACTTGTGTGAAAATCTGATGATGTTTTAGGTCATATTTATGCAGAAATATAGATATATAATATATTCTAAAGGGTTCACAAACTTTCAAGCACCACTGTATAACTGTTCTAACCAGTAACAGTTTTTATTACCTAGTTGATGTTTAATGAATAAACTAAGCTCTCACTCTTGCTCCCTAGTTCTGTGTCAGAGATGGAGAAGTGGATGGAGGATTTAAAGATGGCAGTGGATCTGGCTGAGGACTCTAACGGTCCGTCAACAAGCCTGCTGTCCAACAGCAATGACGTCAGTAAGTAATGCCACATTATCACAATTTTCTCACATGTATACACAGTCACTGGCCACTTCATTAGGTACACCTCCTTGTTTCTACATGCATTGTCCATTTTATCCATTCAACTTACCATATAGAAGCACTTTGTAGTTCTACAATTACAAGTCCAAGCAGAACCCATACTAACACCGCCACGTCAGTGTTACACTGCAGTGCTGAGAATGATAAACCGCCAAAACAGTACCTGATCTGTGCTGGTCCTGTGGGGTCCTGACCATTAGAGAACAGAATAAAGGGGATTAACAAAGGATGTAGAGAAACAGATGGACTACAGTCTGTAATTGTAGAACTACAAAGTGCTTCTAGAGGAACTGATACAATGGACAACAAGTGTAGAAATATGAAGAGTCAATGCTGTCAGTGACCACTGAAATGAATATAATCATGACAAGATGTTGTGTGTCTCTTTGTCTTTGTGTGTATGAGAAAAAAAGATTGTGTACTGTTTAATGGTGTGTGTGTAACGGTAATTGTGTACTGGGCAGGGTGAGTGAGTGAGTGAGTGAGTACTAGATACTGTGTAATGGTAATTGGTGTGTGTGAGGAACAGAAAGACAATTGTGTGACGTATAAATGAGTTTGTGATTTGTGTGTGTTTGTGTATGTGTAATGGCGATTGTGTACTGGCCAGTTGTGCATGACTGTGTGTTTGTCTGTGCACTGTTACACCCCTAGTAGTTGCTTTTCGAGAGAAAGTATATTGTGTAACGTGTAAAGGAGTTTGTGTACTATGTAAGTGTGTGTGCGTGTGTGTGAGTATTGTGTAACAATGATTGTATACTGGTAGTTGCTGTGTGTGAATGACAAAGGAATAATGTGTAATGGAAACTCTGGTATTCTCTGTGTGTGTGTGTGTGTGTGTGTGTGTGTGTGTGTGTGTGTGTGTGTGTGTGTGTGTACGTTGTGTACCAATAATTGTATACTGGCAGTTGCTGTGTGTGAATGACAAAAGGAATAATGTGTAATGGAAACTGTTATTGTGTGTGTGTGTGTGTGTGTGTGTGTGTGTGTGTGTGTGTGTGAAGCGCGTGCGTATGTGTTGTGTACCAATGATTGTATACTGGTAGTTGCTCTGTGAGAATGACAAAAGGAATAATATGTAATGGAAACTGTTACTGTGTGTGTGTGTGTGTGTGTGTGTGTGTGTGTGTGTGTGTTGTGTACCAATGATTGTATACTGGTAGTTGCTGTGTGTGAATGACAAAAGGAATAATGTGTAATGGAAACTGTTACTCTGTGTGTCTGTCTGTGTGTGTGTGTGTGTTGTGTACCAATGATTGTATACTGGTAATTGCTGTGTGCAATAGACAGAATGAATATTGTGTAATGTGTAATAGAGATTGTGTTACTGTGTGTGTTTGTGTGTGTCTGTGTGTGTGTGTTCGTGTGCTTGTGTGTGTGTGTGTGTGTGTGTGTGTGTGTGTGTGTGTGTGTGTGTGTCCGTACATATGTGTTGTGTACCAATGATTGTATACTGGTAATTGCTGTGTGCAATAGACATAATGAATATTGTGTAATAGAGATTGTGTTACTGTGTGTGTGTGTGTGTGTGTGTGTGTGTGTGTGTGTGTGTGTGTGTGTTTGGTTGTGGGTTTTTGTTTGTATTGTGTACCAGTGATCGTATACTGGTAATTACTGTGTGTGATATACAGAATGTGTAATGGAGAGTGTGTAATGCTGATTGTGTGCATGTATGAGCATGAATGCATTAACACACTGAACTGTTCTCAGAGTCTGCAGGGGAGTGGGCATCGGAGGTCGAGTCGGAGGATGACCTGGCTGGGTCACGCACTTCCTTGGAGCGCCATGGCAACAGCTCGGCACATCACCGTGGCAACACCACGGTTCATGTGTGCTGGCATCGCAACACCAGCGTTTCCATGCTGGACTTTAGCATAGCGACGGAGGTACCAGGCTCACCACTGCATAACCGACTCTGTCTCTCTCCCCTCCTGTTGCTGTGTTTGGTTTTAGGACGCGTTGGTGTCTCCTGTCTCCTCCCATTTCCCCGTCCAGTGTCTCCTGCAGTGTGTTAATCCTGCCACTGACTCTGTGTGTGTATTCGTGCATGCCTCACTCGCTCATTCTCGCTCTCTTTCTCTTTCTGTCTGCCTGTGTCTGTCTCGTTGTCTGCGTCCCCTTCCTGTCCCTGTGAACCTGTCTGTCTCTTTACCCGACCTCCCCATATGTGTGTGTGTGCGCGTGTGTAGAAACTGGTGCTACGGTCAGTGTTTGTGTCACACGCGGACAGGGAGCAGTTCCTGTCTCGGTAGTGTGCTGGTACAGAATGCAGAGTCTCTCCTTTACTGACTGCTGCATCGGTCTGGAGGTAAAACACCCAGACTAAGTGTGGTTTCTTCATCCAGAACCCTCGAAACTCAGAAACTAGATTCTGATCAAACCCTATAAATATTTCTGTCAGTATCCAGACATAGAACCATTACATGCTGTTGAACCATTTCATTCAAAATGCACTTGGTTGGCTTGGTGGTAAAGCTTCTGGGTTACTAAATCAGAGGGTTAAATCCTGGCTTCACCAAGCTGCCACTGTTGTTCGCTTGATCCAAACCCTTAACTTTGTCTTGGTGTAAATTTCGTTGCTTTGTCTCAAAGAGTAGGCAAAGGTAGCCTAGCGGTTAACTGCTGGACCTTGGACCAGAAGGTCAAGGGTTCAAATCCCACCTCTGCCAAGCTGCCACTGTTGGGTCCTTGAGCAAGACCCTTAACCTACAATTGCTTGGATTGTAAGACTGTATCAATTCGCTCTGGATAAGGGGGTCTGCTAAATGCTGTAAATGTAAATGTAAAGAGTTGGAGGTTTTGATAATATCTACTTCATCTGAGTTTATTGGCTCTACCATTAAGACACCGACCTAAGATGTATCAATAGTAGGAGTGTAATGATGCATCGCGATGCTAAAATGTCACGATGTGCATCGTGGAGATTGGCCTGTTCATTACTCCATGTAATGCAATTGCATTTTTGGACACCAGAGGGCGCAAACACAGGTCATGCTCCCAAACGTATTTAAAGCTCCTTCTAATTTCTTTTCATTGCAGCAGACTTTTTGTTGGCATTTTCGTACAAGAAAAGTAAAAACGAAAACTTTTATACAGGAATAATATTTTGAACTGTTGTTATTCAGAAACAAAAAAGGAGTGTTGTCACTCGGTTATTTAATATATGGTACATATGAGTTACAATATGGTACATCTATAAGCTACAATAGAACATTTTATTTATTTTTATTGTTGGGACTGAAGTTATGGCTTTTTTGTGGAACTTAATCCAGAAAGTATGCATTGTTTTTGCATTTGTTTACACAAAAACAAAGAAAGAAAATCGAATCGTGACCTCAGTATCGTGAATCGAATCGTGAGCAGAGTGTATCGTTACACCCCTAATCAATGGTCAATAATAATGAACCTCTATAAGAACAGTGAAGAATCAGAACATGCGATGTGGCTTGGTGTTAACTTGGAATGACAATGACTGGCATCGTTTAATGGTACATACGCATTAAAGTAAGCCAATACGAGGACGTGTGCAAATAGAAATCATTTTAATTTCTCCTGGTCTGGGTCGTAGCTCATGGATGGGCGCATGTTGCCCAGGTGGGGTCCGGAGCCTGTCCCGGAGCTCACAGGGCATGTACACTGAGTATGTCACTGTTTCAGCGTCAGGGCCGGGGGAAAATCATACCCGAGTGAAACCTGATGTATCTAAACAAGGCAGATGAATCAGAATAATTCCCTCATTGGAATCAGCTTAAGCTGCTGCTAAAGTTTTGTCCAGAGTGCAAGTCAGCTCTCATCAGACTTGTTACACAGTTAAGTAAACAGGATCTGTAAGTGTTTGTTGTGTTGTAGGTAAACCGGTTACACTTGTGTATTGAGAATAAGGATGAAGTGCAAGTTCTGTAAATAAAGGTTCTTGTTTTACCTTTATCCTATGATGCTGGACTTGTGTGACACCCTGTATTTATCTCCCACTCGGCGTCATCTGCGCTGCAAACAGACCCAGCGTAGTTATTTTGCGGCCGTCTCGAAATCTTTGGGGTTTATTCTGAGCTTTGCAAAGTAAAATCCAGTCTTTGCTGTAATTGTGCTTGAGATGATGATCACCTGCTACAATTGTGCCTGCCTGGAACTGTGAAAGTCAGTCCTGTTGTAAATCCTTTGCACTGGATTTGTATCTGTTGCTATAGAACAGAAATGGCTTTGCTGTGGTGTGAATGTACCATTAATGTCTTGTACAGTGGTTCTTATTAGCCTTGTTAAGGCATTGGACGGGCTTTGTAAGTTTTGTGAAAGCTACTGACACAGCTCCGGACTCTGTCTGTGTGGAGTTTGCATGTTCTCCCCGTGCCCACGTGGGTTACCTCGGGAACTTTGGTTTAGTCCCACATTCCAAAGACGTGTTAGGTTAACTGGTCACTCTAAATGGCTCCCAATCTGACTAGAATCTGGAAGCACATTACTTGTGGTTAAGGTACTGCACTGTTGACCAAAAGTTTCAAGTTCCAGCACTGCCAGGTTGCCACTGTCAGGCCCTTGGGCAAGGATCTTAAATCGGAATTGCCCTTATTATACTTTGTAAAATTCCATCAGCTGTAAGAAGTGTTCATTTTGTTGACGAATGATTTTCGTCAGTTTTCGTCAACGACCATTTTTTTGTACCGAAACGATGACTAAATTAAAATGAATGAAAAAGATGAAAAACTAGGACGAAATGAATTGACACTTTTGTCAACGAATAAAAACGAGACTAAAATGTTTGGCAGAGACAACATCCAATCAGATCTGATTTAATTTTGTGGAAAGGCGGGACAAGTTGGGTAGCGATCCAATCAGAAATGCGGGAAGACCGTATAAGTAGCTTCTGTACTGGTTTCGAGAAACCAAGTCAGCAATGTTAACACCTGAAAGAAAGAGAACGGTCGATATATTGGCACGTTTCTCATTTAATGGCAAGGAAAACAACACTCTTTGTAAACCTGTGTGGGGCGACTATCTCACAAAAAAACACAACAAACTTGAAACGACATTTGCATCGGTCATCTTGAAACCGAGCTATCAGCACCTAAATGGCGCGGGCTCCTATTTTAGCGGTATTACGGTAGCGTCGCAAACGCACTCTAAATTCGTCATTTTCAAGGCAATATTTCAGCGAATAAAGTAGGGATTAAAATATGTTTCCAGTTCGCGACATGGATATATTTTACTTTGTCTAAAAGTGTTCATACTATCTTTAAGGAAAGTTTGGGTAAAAACGAATTATGAATAAATGCATATAGAGTATGCACATATCTTTGATCTTCTATGTTTAATAAAGCTCATAATATATCCTTTATTCCAACTCGATTCTATTCTACAATATCCCATGAGTGTCCACACCGAGTTTGAAGCAGATCTTTGTTGGAAATTCTGAGTTATAACCACTTTTGATGTACAATGTTATTATCAATGCATGCATGTAGGTGTTTCATTTCAGTCAACTGAGTCTACTGTAGATTTAGTTGACTATAATCTTATTATAAACTAAAAACAATTCAGATGACTAAATTATGACTAAAACTAAATCAAAATTTGCCATCAAAATCAACGCTGGCTGTAAGCCATTCTGGTGTAAAACAGGCAAATGTAAACATTGGTTCTATGAATGACCCAGAGCCTTAAACAACCTGGGTCAATTCCCAGTGCTGAATGTAAATAGGGAGTAAATATCCCTGTCTGTCTGAGTGTTGGGGTTATAAGTTCAACAGCATGTACAAAGAACAGCAGAGGTAGGAAGTGTCGGGCAGGTGCTAAATATCCCAGTGGATTCCTTTGGCAGGTTTTCACAACAGCATATGGAATTTATTGGGGTTTGTATTGGAATAGCTGCAGGTTATAGAGCACACACACGTTACACCACATGCTCATCCGTTAAGAATGTTGTATATTGTCACCATGTTTGTGGGAAGCACTTTTGTTTACTTTCTTCCTCATGTCTTGTAGAACCAGCTTTCTGGAAACCTGCTTCGGAAATTTAAAAACAGTAACGGCTGGCAGAAGCTCTGGGTTGTTTTTACCAACTTCAGCCTGTTCTTCTACAAAACCCACCAGGTAAACGCCATGTTCTCGCCGACTGTGTATTGTGTAAATATGTCATGTGGTGGAGGAATGTGTGCCCTGTGTGCTGCTAAAGAGTTTCTCTTTCGTACAGGATGAGTATCCGCTGGCCAGCCTGCCTCTGCTGGGTTACTCCGTAACTGTTCCGGCTGAGTCGGAGAACATTCATAAGGACTACGTGTTCAAACTGCACTTCAAATCCCACATCTACTACTTCAGATCGGAGAGCGAATACTCCTTTGAGAGGTAGAGCACGTGGTTTTGTATGAAAACGCAAATTTTTTAACAGGGTAATGGAAAGAAGTGCGTGTTGAGCAGTGCCTTAAAGCAACTTTGAGACATTTCGCTCATCGTCCATTTTATCAGTTCCACTTCCCATATAGAAGCACTTTGTAGTTCTACAATCACAGACTGTAGTCCATCTGTTTCTCTACATACTTTGTTCTTCCCCTTTATTCTGTTCTCTAATGGTCAGGACCCCCACAGGACCAGCACAGATCAGGTACTGTTTGGGTGGTGGATCATTCTTAGCACTGCACTGGCACCGATGTGGTGGTGGTGTTTGTGTGTTGTGCTGGTGCGATTGGATCACAGGAGTGCTGCTGGAGTATTTAAACACTTGTGTTCACTCACTGTTAGACACATCTACCATATTACTCCATCAAAATGTAGAGTCAGAGACAGTAGTCAAGTCAGATTTTTTTTCTATAGCGCTTTTTACAATGGAGCATTGTCTCAAAGCAACTTTATAATTTTAGATTATCTTCTAATATCTACGTCCAATCCCAAATTGAGCAAGCCTAGGGCGACAGTGGAAAGGAAAAACTCCCTAAGTGATATGAGGAAGAAACCTTGATAGGACCAAGACTCAAAAGGGGACCCGACCTCCTTGGGCGGCGTAGATGGTAAATGTAAGAATGAATCTAATTTATCCAATCAAATAAGTCTTATAGTGATAGTTCAAATAAAAGAATGTAAAATATGCACATCGGCATCATGTAGTCCGATAGAGTCACCCTAGGATCTTTAGTCTAAGCAGGAAAGTCCTTGGCGACAGTTTGTCAGTCATCTCCTAATCCTTCATCACTGCTCACAGGATGCTGCCTACAGGATGCTGATGGCTGGACATTTCTGGTAGGTGGATCACTTTCAGTCCAGCAGCCCACATCAGTGTGACTGCAGTGCTGAGAATGATCTGCTACCCAATGGTACCTGATCTGTGCTGGTCCTGGTGGGTCCTGACCATTAGAGAACAGAGTGAAGGAGACTAAACTACAAAGTGCTTCTATATGGGAAGTGGAACTGATAAAATGGAAAACGAGTGTAGAAAGACTGTGTACCTAATAAAGTGACCAGTGAGTGTGTGTACTGGGAGCTAATTGACTGTGCTGTTGTGTGCAGGTGGATGGATGTGATTCGCAGTGCCACCATTTCCTCCAGCAGAACTCGTTATCTCAGCCGCAAAGAGCCCTACTGAGCCGACAGCCTTAGGGAGCAACCGTGTGTGTGTGTGGTCTGGTCTTGATGATCAGTTTGTGTTATCTCTTTAAATCAAAATCACCTTTTGTGACATTAACGTTTTTTATCATGATTTTACACACCATGAAGCATTTCTTGAGCGCGTCCGGCAGTCTCCATGAGGAGTCCTGGTGCTTTTTTAATGGCGACCTGTCTGCTGCCACATCATATTTTTCTGCATACCTGCTTTTTTCTGCATTTTTACTGGGGCTGTATGCCTGTTTTTATAGAATCTCATTTTATAATCTCTAAGTATCTACGAGTCTGTGTGCACTCTGTTCACCATAAGTGTCACTTGTTACTTCATAATGGAGGCCTATCAATAATGGTGCCCTGGTTCTTTGATATGTAACTTCATATGTATTTTTATTTCTGCAAAAGGACTTTCTATGTTTTGATGATTCCTATTGAGTGTCTTGTCATCAGTCTACGTGCCATGTGGGTGTCTTTCCATCGATGAGGAGCCTTCATACCTTTGTGTTTCCGAATTTTAAGATGCACATTTCTACACACGATGTTTAGATGTTAAATTTCTGAAAGGAGAAATGTTAAATAATATTCACAGCGAGTTGTGTAAGGTACATCTGATTTATGTTTTTGCGTTTTCCTTTCCTTATACAAGTATTGATCATAACGTTTCTTACTTCAGGGTTGTTAACTTTGACACGGCTGCCATTCCGGATGAAAATCACAATCTACTTTATTGTTAATAGATTTATTACAGCCATACTTCACACACTACAGTCTATATTAAACCCCAACACTAAACGTATGAAGAATGCCATTGAGGAAGCAAAGCTTTAAGGTGTGGACAATATTTTTTAGAGACCCTTTTTCTCTGAAGACACATCTGCCTCACGTGAAGGTCTTGAATAGTGGTTTATCAGTGGGACTGGGATGAAAGAGTTTGCCATGTCTACATGAGTGTATATTGTTCTTTGGACAGAGGAAATTTTCATATATCAGATAGATAAGAGAAACGGAAAAGTTCTGTATGGATATGTAAGCAATAAAACACATCTTGAAAAATTCCATGTTTGTTTTGGTGGACTTTCCTCCTAGTATTAAAGACGAAGATGTCATAAAAATGTGACTGAAATAGCCTAGCCTTTGGTGGCCTAGTGGTTAAGCTGCAGGACTATGGACCAGAAGGTCCAGGGTTCAAATCCCACCTCAACCAAACTGCCACTGTTGAGTCCTTGACCAAGACCCTTAACCCACAATTGCTTGGATTGTAAGACTGTACCAATTGTAAGTCGCTGTGGATAAGGGCGTCTGCTAAATGCTGTAAATGTAAATGTATACATAATGTTTCCTCCAGACACTGGACCACGTTACTGTTTTGCACATTTCCTACAGATAATGCCATAACAATCATTGCTTTGTATTACCAAATGGTTTGCAGCCTGGCAGTTCACACATTGTGTAATTTCCAACTGCTGTCAGTGGAAGTGCAGATGATACGAGGGGTATTTATTCATTTGTTTGTTTGTTTATTGAGTTATTGTTTTTTTTTTAGCTGATTTCTCTTCTCAGTTTTATTTATTTCAAAGCTGGGTACTGGTGCTGTTGCAGAGCACATACACTGTGGACACTTCATTAGTTACACCTGTTTACCTGCTTGTTAATGCAAATATCTAATCAGCCAATCACATGGCAGCAGCTCGGTGCATTTAGGGATGTAGACATGGTCAAGATGACCTGCTGAAGTTCAAACCGAGCATTAGAATGAGGAATAAAGTTGATTTAAGTGACTTTGAATGTAGCATGGATGTTGGTGCTAGATGGGCTGGTCTGAATATTTCAGAAACTGCTGATCTACTGGGATTTTCACACACAGCCATCTCTAGGGTTTACAGAGAATGGTCCAAAAAACATCCAGTGAGGGCAGTTCTCCGGTCAAAATGCCTTTTTGATGCCAGAGATCAGAGGAGACTGGCCAGCCTGGTTTGAGCTGATAGAAAGGCAACAGTACCTCATAACTTCTGCAACTGAGGATGCGATTGCATCTCTGAATTGAAGCAGATGGGCTACAGCAGAAGACCACATTAGATGCCTCTCCTGTCCTTCAGCTGTCCTCAGGCAGCTGAGGCAATTCATTGACCACTCAAATGGCTTATACAATCACCAGATCTCAATCCAATGGAGCACCTTTGGGATGTGGTAGAACGTTAGATTCTCACCATGGATGTGCAGCCAACAAATCTGCACCAGTTACGTTCATGTTATCACGCTATCACGACCAAAATCTCCAATAAAAGAATGTTTCCATCACCTTGAATCTATTCCACGAAAAATTAAGGTAGTTATGAAGGCAAAAGTGGGTCTAACCACGTACTAGCGAGGTGTGTTGACTGTTAATGTACATATAGCCTACACACGCGCACATTTGAGAAACCAATAGACCTAACGCATGATTTTTTTTACGTGGAAGGAAACCAAAGTACCAACAGAAAACCCACATGGAGAACAAACAAACTCCACATAAGAAGCGTACGGACCGACAACCGAACCACAGATCTCTGGAGCTGTGAGGCGACAGACATTGTGAGGAAATTACAATCCTGTATTATGAGGTGCAACCTCTAGGTGGCAGCAAAATGCAAGTAATACATAATCCTTCGCCTTCAATTTGAGCTAATGGAAAATGCTCGGACTTCTCACTACGTAAAAATGTGGTTGTGGTTTACCGAACGATAGTTTCCAGTGAATGTAGTTCATTGGGACTGGTCACAGTGCTGCTAAATAAAAGTCTGGCTCTAGTAAATGCGTCTGTCTTGTTAAGTCCTTTTCTGGATCTGTTAAAATTATTTAGATGCAGCTGGTCTTAAGGATTTGAAGTCCAGTATCCCCGTCAGTGAACTTTCTACTTTACTCATGCACCTCGGTCTTTCATAGAATCGTCATTCCACTCATGTACGTGGTACCAGGAGTTAAATAATAAACATTTAACGTGTAAATAATGTACCATGACTTGTTTTAAAACTCGTTGTGAACAATACATTGATCATATAGGGAGTGGTCCATTGCCCTAACCGCCCATGGTGGATCAGATTAATTCTATTTATCTAGATGAAGTTACTTTCTCGTGTTAGAGCCTATTTCCACATTTGGGTTTAGTTAAATGTTAAAATCTGATTTGTGGAAAAAATATTTGGGCTGATTTCTTTCCATTTTGGGTTTGCTTTGACTTTCCATATGGGGAATAGCTTAGTGGTTAAGGCTCTTCCCTCCTTCGAATGGCTGTGTTTCGTAGAGGTGGCTCAGAAGTTAAGGTCCTGCACTATAAACCAGAAAGTTGAGGGGTTCAAGTTTCAGCACTGCCAAGCTGCCACTGTGAACACCTCAGCATGACTCTTAATCCTCATTCGCTTGGAATGTACCTGTGCGTTGCTCTGGATAATCTCCTTACTCCCCTAAATGTGAATCACAACTCAAATGCTCATCTTAAATGTAAGTCAAATGTATAAGGAGGTGTGCTGAATGATACATTATGAGGTCCTGACTCAAAAGACCAACATATGTTGTGTTTTGTATGTTGGTCACTGGTATATGCTGGTTTGGTGAGTTTGATGGTCACCATCATGGGACACAATGATAGTGAATATACTGGTCTTATGTATGGGTTGCTAGTGATAGTGCTTGGCCTTTTGGCCAGGAGTGTCCGGTCGGCGGACCGGCTGGGCTTCGGTTCCTTTGATCTTGAGTCCTTAGACTACAGGCAGAGCCAGAGATTCATAATCATAGAGTTTTGTGCTGAGCTGGGATGGGTTGTTATCGTCTTGCCTCTCAAGTGCCATCACTCAGATTTGTTGGTTGCTGGGCAGGTAGGCTCCACTCAAGCTGTTCTTCCATCATTAGTTCCATCCCTCACACCTTTACTCAGGTCACATCAGAGGGCAGTAACTCCTACCATCCTGGCTTTGAATTTAAATATACTGATCTTAGGTAACAGATGTTAGGACTGTGTATGTACTGTACTGGTCACCAGCATTGGACGCTCATGTGTTGAGAATGCTAGTGACCAACGTACAAAACATAACATGAGCTGTTTTTATAAATAATCGTGAAACCTTATTTTCTGGTGACAGTGTCTAAAATGCTGCATAAATTACTACTGAGGTTTTTCAGACAATACCTCTAACCCAGTCCAAGACACCAACTGTATAAAGATCAAGACCAAGTGGTTAAACATGGCTGACGAGCTGTGCCTCTTGGTTGGTAGGAATGAAAACCTTCAGCCTTTACACTTAAAACTGGCCAAAATAGGAATACTGGCACCAAAGTCCACCACTGAAGGTTTGGATGTGAATGTTTCCTGCTGATTATTGTAATCATTGTACACAATGTGGCCAAATGTTTGTGGACGCCTCTTATTCCACCATGCTTACTGTACAGTATAATAATTAGGGTGGAATTAGAGGTGTCCAGAAACCTCTGACCACGTAGTGTACAATGATTTCGGTTCAGTACAAGGTGTCCAACTTTTGACCACATATGGTGTATATAGTGTGCCCCAAAATGTTTATCCTGTTTTTGTCATGGTAAAGTGATTATATTTTGGATTTCAAAATAAAAAATTACTGGAGAGTAGCACAGGGTTAGACAGGCGGCAGCGGTTAGTAGGAAAGTGAGAAGTTGGGGCATGGGGGTGTTTGTGTAAGTAGTGTTACTGTGAATTATAATAGACAAACATTTAGTCTTTAATCTCTCTTTTGTGTTCAAATCAACAAACCCCCTTTTGAGTTTTTGTCACAACATTTGCACTTTCCTTTGAATTCCAGTGTTTTTCTGTGGCTGGTCAGATGTGACCACAGATGTTACAAACTTGAACAAATTACCAGATTACTGTAGCTATCATTAATTTAGCATATTTACATGCATTATCTGTACAAGGTCAAGAAGCCTTAGGTCTGTGGGATGTGCTAGACTAACAAGTCTGATCCACGGAGACCCCACCTCACAACCTCTAGGACTTAAAGGATCTCTTGCTAACTAACTCCTTGGTGCCAGATACAACAGGACACCTTCAGGTTTTGTGGAGTCCATGCCTCGATGGATCAGATCCTTGTTGCCATGAGGAGGACCTACACAATATTGGGCAGGTGGTTTTAATGTTCGACTGGTTGGTCAATACATCCAAGCATATGTACCACAAATCATAAAGGTACCGCAATAAATATGGCCTGATTTATGATGTTTTGATATTTATTATGACAATATCTTGTTTTTTAATGGAGGCAAAACAGTGACACGCATGACCTGATTACGTATCGCACACAGTTGCTTTGCAGAATATCTGATTTGTTCAGCAGCACCAAATAAGGTGTTATAAAACAAGGCAAATTATTTAAGGTGAACTTTGTCTCTTAGTAGAGAAATTCACAAGACTTCAACAGGTCTTTTTCATGCATAATATTATATAATCACGCTTAGAGGAAAACAAATAGCTTACATGTAAAATAAAAGAAAAGAACAGTTCAAATCTTGTGGTGAATGGCCTTTTGTGGTTCGAGTTTGTTTCTGTCTTGCTTCTCAGTAGCTCTGTAGTTCCTAATACAGTACTTAAGGGATTTGGTTTGGGGATTTAGGATTTCTGAATTAGTGGTTAGTAGGCCTCCACTGAGGTATACTTATAGTTAATATAAAGAGTGGTAGGTTCCACGGTCAGTAAACATGACAGAAGCATGAGAAACACGTTGTATTTTTCAGTCAAAGAAGCGTTCAGGCTCTAAATCTGAGTATTTCAGTCTTAGAAATTTGTTTTTAAGAGGGATGAATTTGGGGGTAGCATAAACAATAACATTTCTTAAGAGCAATACTTGAGGAGGAACGTCGAAAGTGCTACCAAAAGTACTGTTGCATTAAACATTGTTGCCTATACAGATAGGTATAGGCAACAGGTTTTAGTATGCTCAGCCATACCATGAATGGCCTGTAGATGGCACACTATATATGGGCATAGTCTTCCTAAGTACACTAAGTATGGCGTGATCTAGAATTATAGACTACAATAAGTACATATTTCAGAAGAATATATGGCTCAGTGAGGAGACAGGGAGGTTAGAACAGAGTGTGAGGAATAACATAAAGTGTGAGTCGGATGATAACATTAAACGTGACAAGCTAAGCAGTTCAGTTTAGATATTGGAATTTCCAAGCCTTAGGTGGAAAATGAAAGCTGTGAGCGTGAGAAAAAAGGTCTAAATATGGACCATTCTACAGAAGTTGAACATATTTTTAAATTTGTATGTTTTTCCCCCTACAATTTTTGTCCATATGATTTAATATACAGTTACTAGTTTACATTTACAGCATTTAGCAGACGCCCTTATCCAGAGCGACTTACAATTGATACAATCTTGCAATCCAAGCAATTGTGGGTTAAGGGCCTTGCTCAAGGACCCAACAGTGGCAGCTTGTCAGAGGTGGGATTTGAACCCTGGACCATCTGCTCCATAGTCCTGTACCTTACCCGCTAGGCTACCACAGTCCCGTGGTAGTAATAACTTGTCATAACATTTAGTAGTAAAAGTCCAGTGCAGTGAGTTTTTGTGTTATATTTATACTGTTTTGACATTTTTTCTATCTCTCAAACCTTTACCAAACACTTCATCACTTCATCAGTGACAATATTTGCAAATTTTGAGCATACCTTAAAACAGTTGTCCGCATAAGATCAGAACATTTTTGTTCATCTTGTACATATGTGTACTTCACTGAAAAAATGTAGACTAGTGACAGTTTTTATGTTACATACTGAATTTCAGGCATATTTTGGAACACACTTACTTTAGAACAAAGAGATCTTCTCACCACAGGGCTATGAGGTACAACGGTGCAATCTCACTTGCTGGTCAAAAAAGGGAGTGGCTAAAATAGGCCTTTGCCTGTAGACTAGTAAACGTTCCCCATTGCAGATTTGATATATCATGCGTAATATAAATGGGAATTTATTGGGAGTTTTGCAGAAGCTGCCACCCGGCAGAAGACACATAAAAGAGAATGGGTCCCTTTTTGAGTCTTGGTCTTTCCAAGGTTTCTTCCTTACAACGTTTAGGGAGTTTTTTCTTGCCACTGTTGTCCTAGGCTTTCTTAATTTGGGAATAGCCCTAGATATTAGAAGATAATCTAAAATTGTAAAGCTGCTTTGAGACAATGCTCCAGGGGGGAGGGGACTCTTTTTTCATAACAACATAGAGTATCCCATAAGTTCAAGATCATAGGGTGAATTCCTCCCGCTCCCCCATTTTAACTATGCTTATCCTGGTCAGGGTCAAGATGGGGTCTGAAAGTACTCCCTGAAGAGGACACCAGACCTTCTAAGAGCCCAGAAGGGGTGGCTATTACAGTTATGAGGGGAGACCCACCTGTCTGGTCTCCTCACCCTCAGAGGTTTAGTATATAGTTTTATATTTTTGCAGCTCATGATGTACCAGAGTAAAACGCTAGCCTGCCATTGCAATGACCCAGGTTTGAGGCCCCGGTGGTGCCTTTCTGCTTGTGCGGGTATGTAGGGCTGTGTTTAAGGAAGGGGAGGCCCGTCAGGAGATCATCCTCAAGTGCTATAGCAGTAATTCCTACTCAGCCCTGCCCCAACCTTGGCAGTGCTGAGACTTGAATGGTGACCACTAGAGTCTACATTTCAACTCATCAACTATCTGTTCTTTTCTTAAAGAGGAGAAATGTGAAATGATTGTCCATGGTAACTGGATATAGGATGTATTGCTCTAATCCCTTTGTTTTTGAAATACTGCCTAACATTGTCAAATACCAAAAAGCATAGATTGTTTAGTATGATTTGGTAGTTGTTGATGGAAGTGATTACCAGAGTGATACCTTTGTAATCCAAAGTAGGCACTGATTCTTTTCATTAGGCACATTTAGTATCGCTGTAACCTCACTCCTCTCAAAAATACCCATTGATGCTGATGTGACGTTAAAGAAATAAACAACATACAAGCAATAGGTACTTTTATTAGAAACAGCAAGTGCAAGCTGGTATCTTGCGTACCCCACATTGTCATACTGCACAGCTCCAGTAGACTGTGTGTTTATGCTTTGGTATCTGCTGTCACACAGTAATGAGCAAAGCCATATCGCCTAAGGCAGTGTCTAAAAACGTTTACTATTACATTCCCTGTCGACTAATAGTGCTATAAGTGGTTTGTAATGTCTAGGAAATAGTGATTAGTAGACCATGTTGGACAGAGCCCAAAAGTTAATTTGCCCCCAAAGGGTCAAGGAACAAAAACATGATTAACTGTGTTAAGAAAACAATATCGGCATTAATGGATAACCGTTGGCAGTCCTAGAAAATAACACAGGTCTAGACTTGGTTTTGGTAATTTTGTAATTAGGTATAATTATTCCTGTTCTTCATCAAACCTATAAAGAAAAACAACAGTTCTTTCATTCTGTTCTTTACTTAAAAGAGAGGACTGGAACTCACACTGGAACACTTTTAGAGAGGTCATTTGACTTAAGTCTTTGGAATGTGTCACTGTATACATATATAGTGAGTTTTTTCCTTAAAAAAATATTACTAGTGAGACAGATTCTCTTAGATAAGGGGAACGTGAACTGATTGTCTGGGGTAATTTCCCATAGCCTACAGGTGCTGTGGATATTAGCAAAAAAGAAATGTGGAGTTGTTCTCATTACATGGATGGATAGTTTTTTTTTTTTTAGTAATTTTGCAATTATTTGTAAATACTTGTAATTATTCCTGGTGATAATCAGACGTTAAGAACATATGTGGCAGGTAAGATTACGTGAGTTGCCCTTTAAAATACTCTACAGGGGTTTGTGTCAATCTGGCAACCCCGAATGGGTTTCTCCAGGACACTACGCCTGCGTTTTCAACTAAACGCGTGAAGCACGAGCGCCGATGGGACAGCGTTAACGGACTATGGGAAAATGGCCGGTTTTTTTTGTTTATGTAGAAGTACACACCGGAGTGTATTTGTGAACAGTTTTTCAGTCCAGCCGAGTTTATGATGACTTTTAAGCGCGTCAACATGGAGTGGCTTCGCAGGGACGTCCTGACGGCACTCGCGCGCTCTAACTAACGTTAAACTGCGCGGAGCTGAGAGCAGAACCGGGCGCATGGTGCGGAGTTTGCTCGGTTTATGTGGAATTACACACTTTCATTGGCGAGGAGAGAGTTTGAGAAGGTGTGACGCTTGACCATGTCGGTGCAGGCGCATCCCGAGACGAGAAAATTCACCCGGGGACTCGGTAAACCGGGAACAGCGGCCGAGCTTCGGCAGAGCGTTTCAGAGGCGGTCAGGAGCTCCGTGCTGGTGGTGAGTCTATTTAAATCATCTACTACATACTGTACGAAGTCGTGTGTGTGTGTGTGTGTGTTTTGACAGACTATACAGTAGAGCAAAAATATCATACCCCGATACTTAATAGGTGATATTGGCTCTGGACTAACTGTAGGAAGGTTGTGAGTTCAAATCCACCAAGATGCCATTGTTGGCCATTTATATCACCTAGTGTGTGTACACACACACATCTAGACAGTCTTCAATATTTAGTGCCATAATCCCAGCAGCTGAGGGTTCAAGCCTTTGCTCAAGGGCCCAACAGTGCAACTTTGTGATGCCGGGTTTGAACCCTCAACCTTCTGATCACTAACCTAGTACATTAACCGATTAAGGTTTTAGACTTCACCAGAAGTTAGTGACTTCAGTTCCTGGATCTACCACTGTTTGGACCTTGAGTCAGACTTAACCTTTACCATCTAAGCTCAGGTGCAAGTCCTGGCAGTTAGTTCATCACCATTAATTTGGTGAGGAAGTGACTCGGTGTTTAAGGCTCTGGACCTCCAATCGAAAGGGTGTTTGACCTTGACCCTGAACAGCTTGTTTGAGCAGAATTAAAAATGTGAAAAAAGTATTTAAAAATAATTACAGAAGGAGATAAATAATATAAATGGGGCAGCACTTTGGCACAGTGGTTAGGACTGCCGCTTCCCAGATCCAGAGATCTTGGGCTTCTCCTGGGTTGGTGCCCTATCTAGTGTTGGTTCCTGCATTGCACCATGTGCCCCCCACGGCCCTGAATTGGAATAAGCAGGTATGGAAAGTGAACGTGTCAGTAAATGATACAAATAGTTACCAAATTGGCAATACCATGTCCATACACCTGCTTCTTGATATAAGTGACAATAGAGCTGAAAAGTGTTTATCACGCATGCAAAATACTGCTCAAGAGCGACATTTATGTGATGTATAGTGTCATGGCAGTCACAGAGTATTGCTTTAAGGCTCCATGAGAAGCCTGGCTTCTGCGTTTTAAATTCATAACGATGGCAGAGTAAAATGTTTATAGAACATAAGGTTAATAAATATTGGTGGAATTCATTCATTAATTGGTGTGTAAAATCTCATTTGAAGCTCCAGACACAGAGCAAATAGACACTCTTTGAAGAATGTGTGGCACCGAGTGTCTATGGCGCAAACATGTATCTGTTCAAACTCTCATTGGAGAAATGGCTTAACATAGCCTGAGGCTGAGGCACAACCGAACACATGGGCTTCACGGGCAGTGATCGGAGTGGGGGCAGGTGTTTTATTTACTGAAAAAATATTAAACAGGTGCGCTTTTTATTTGTCCTGCCCTGACGTACAGCTTCTCTTATGATGATTGGTCGACCTCTCAAAGTAAATTGGGAATCAGGAACATGATTGACCTCTTAAACTTCAATAAATCCGTGCCGGTACATCTGAAAATGTATTTTCAGTTACAAAGAAACATTACTGAGATTTGTATTTATGGAAAACAGCTTTATATTAGGCAACACGGCTAACTGCAGCTGCACTGGAGGGGTATAAGAAATGTTCTGCTATGGCTGGTCAGTGTGAACATCTGAACATCTTTCCACCAGCCAGCACTGATATCACTTATACAGTTTTGTCTTATTACTCAGCTTTACTCTCTTTGTTTATGTCTTACCCAGCCTGCTCAGTATTGAGACCATTGCTGGCTACGCTATCAGGCGAAGTGTGCTGTAATGTTGGAACTTTCCTCAGTGGCTGCCAGGTTTTTCAGTTTCCAGTCGTGTTTTGTGACGGCTCACTTATTTTAACTTCCATCACAGTGCGAGTAAACCAGAGAGAGACACTTCTGAGCTGTGTTTTTCGGTTAGAACAACCTTTAAATCTGCAAACACGGAATTACCAAAATTATAGAACATGAATCTTAATACAGTGAAACCACAGGCTCTAGAAGGAATTTGTGTAATGATAGTCATGTGATTATTCTGTTTTTAAAGCATCCAGTTTTAAATTTACATTCAGCCATGTAGCAGAGGCTCTTATTCAGTGCGACTTCCAACTGATACGATCATACAGTCTAAGTAATTGTGGGTTAGAAGCTCATTGCTGATGGGCCACTCAGTGGTGTCTTGGCAGTGATGGGGTTTCGACCCTCAGCCTTAGGGTCAACAGTCCGGTACCATAACCTCTGTGCCAGCACAGTCCCCGCGATTGTCCTGGAGCCTGCTTTAGGTGTATTCTTAGTACAGAGATGACCACGACTCTTTTGAATATCCTGTCATTCCCAGTCTGTCAGAATCTGAGAGGAAATGGATGAGAGACATTTCCTGCCTAATGCTAGAGTAGGAATCTCTCAGCGTGTCAATGCATGTCAGTCTGAGAGCTACAGCTGTGCTTTCACACGACTGCTAACAGCGAGGGAAAATCCCTCGTGAAGCTCGTGTTCGTATCGTAGTGATGCAGGTATAATCGGGCGCAGGGGTTAATAGTTTTAGCATTGACTGTGAGCGTTTGAGTTTCGTTGAAAGCTGTGTGTGCAGGACCAGAAGCTTTGTACCACATGAACATGCATTTAATTTGGAATGCAGCACATTAAACGACTAAAAGATAAGCTTTTTGTTGAGTAAATAAAGAACTTGCACCCAACCCTGTTGTGTTTGATAATTGCACAAAGTGTTAGGTATGGATTGCTGTTTTCAGTGGAAACGCTGCTACAAAGGTGACACAATAGCAAATGATGAAATGCTTTTTATTAAATATTAAACCATAAACTTCAGTTCAGCTAAACCTGTTACATTGAACATCTAATACATAATATTGCCCGATTTTCTTTGGCCAGACAAGGACTTAAGAACTTAATCCAGTGGTCCGGTATCAACCAGCCAAGCCTTGTTCTTCTAAGTTTTCTTCCTTAGGCATCTCACGGTTGTTTGGGTCTGAACTCGGCTTTCTCCTACACTGCTTTTATGGCCCAGAGCTGTATGAATAACGTGAAATTGAATTGATATTACAGTGGTGCTTAAAAGTTTGTGAACCCTTTCGAATTTTCTATATTTCTGCATGAATATGACCTAAAACATCATCAGATTTTCACACAAATCCTAAAAGTAGATGAAGAGAACCCAGTTAAACAAATGAGACAAAAATACTTGGTCATTTATTTATTGAGGAAAATGATTCAATATTACATATTAGTGTGTGGCAAAAGTATGTGAACCTCTAAGATTAGCAGTTAATTTGAAGGTGAAATTAGAGTCAGGTGTTTTCAATCAATGTGATGACAATCAGGTGTGAGGGGGCACACTGTTTTATTTAAAGAACAGGGATCTATCAAAGTCTGCTCTCTTCACAACCACGTGTTTGTGGAAGTGTATCATGGCACGAACAAAGGAGATTTCTGAGGATCTCAGGCTGGGAAAAGATTACAAAACCATCTCTAAAGAGTTTGGACTCCACCAATCCACAGTCAGACAGATTGTGTACAAATGGAGGAAATCCAAGAGACCATTGTTTCCCTCCCCAGGAGTGGTCGACCAACAAAGATCACTCCAAGAGCAAGGTGTGTAATAGTTGGTGAGGTCACAAAGGACCCCAGGGTAACCTCTAAGAAACTAAAGGCCTCTCTCACATTGGCTAATGTTAATGTTCATGAGTCCATCATCAGAAGAACACACTGAACAACAATGGTGTGCATGGCAAAGTTGCAAGGAGAAAGCCCACTGCTCTCCAAAAAGAACATTGCTGCTCGTCGGCAGTTTGCTAAAGATCACGTGGACGAGCCAGAAGGCTACTAAAAGAATGTTTTTTGGACAGATGAGACCAAAATAGAACTTTTTTGGTTTAAAAGAAGAGTGTTATGTTTGGAGAAAGGAAAACACACTGCATTCCAGCATAAGAACCTTTTCCCATCTGTGAAACATGGTGGTGGTAGTATCATGGTTTTTTGGGCCTGTTTTGCTGCATCTGGGGCCAGGACAGCTTTGCCATCATTGATGGAACAATGAATTCTGAATAATATCAGAGAATTCTAAAGGAAAATGTCAGGACATCTGTCCATGAACTGAATCTCAAGAGAAGGTGGGGTCATGCAGCAAGACAGCGACCCTAAGCACACAAGCCGTTCTACCAAAGAATGGTTAAAGAAGAATAAAGTTCATGTTTTGGAATGGCCAAGTCAAAGTCCTGACCTTAATCCAATGGAAATGTTGTAGAAGGACCTGAAGCGAGCAGCTAATGTGAGGAAACCCACCAACATCCCAGAGCTAAAGCTGTTCTGTACGGAGGAATGGGCTAAAATTCCTCCAAGCCGGTGTGCAGGACTGATCAGCAGGTACAGGAAACGTTTAGTTGCAGTTATTGCTGCACAGGGGGGTCACACCAGATACTGAAAGCAAAGGTTCACTAATATGTAATAATTGGATCATTTTCCTCAATAAATAAATGACCAAGTATAATATTTTTGTCTCATTTGTTTAACTGGGTTCTCTTTAGATCTTTTAGGACTTGTGTGATAATCTGATGATATTTTCGGTCATATTTATGCAGCTATATAGAAAATTCTAAAGGGTTCTCAAACTTTCAAGCTCTACTGTACCATCCTTTTCTGACCACTTTAGCTCAGAGTCAGTAAATTAGGGACTTGAGATAGTGATTCTGTGACCTGAGTCCCCATTTCTGGTTTAACTTGTATGATCTGTATCATTCATGATGAACAGACACTGACTAAACTGATCTTGTTCACTGATACTGTTCATAACCATGAATGTAAATAAAGACAATTGCATTAGCTGTCTGTTGTCTCCCTACCAGCATATTGGCAGAGCATCTGTTGCGTTACCAGTCTTGCTAGCTTTTTGCCAGACCTGGGTGCTTAAGGTTTCCATTTCCTCCCTTCCGTCTTAGACACTCCATCCAAATTACCTCCCCTGCATAAGACCGTGGAGTGTTAATATGCATCCAGTAAACAGGAGGGTCTGGGGAACCTGACTTAGACCTTATGTGATTAGAAAAATTCAGCTGGTGATTGTCATGTAACAACATATAATAGCTGATTTTAGCTTTTCTAATGCGAGTTAGTCAGTAACCACTCTGAGGTAGAATATACTGTAGGTGACTCTAACTACACAGTTACTGACTAAAGCTTACCTACAATACTGTGCAAAAGTATTAGGTGCTGGACATAACAGCTGTAAGAGAACAAGAACATGCCCACTCTAGCGCACATGCTCATGGTGGTTAACTGCTCATCTGCTCAATCTGTAGATAACAAACAGGACTTTCTGACTGGCCTTCCTTCCTGTCTGTTAATGTAACTCCAAAAAGGGCAGGAAAGAAAACACAGAAAGGAAATCCAGTCACGCCACCGTCATGGATACCCATGTTTGAGTCTAGGAGGTCCCACTTACCTGGGTGGGCACTACAGATGCATTCAGTAGTGTCTGAGGGAGGAAAGGACAAATGGGGATCATCCTGGTATGGCAACGGAGCCCTGGTGACCTCTCGAGGGGCCAGCAGAGATCGAGAGCCATCAGAGGGACCAACAGAGGTGGAGCTTAGTCTGTTCCTCCATGTAGCTTCAGTCTCGCTGTTCAGATTCACTGTCTGCCAGTAAAGAGAAGGTGTTGACTGGCCCAGTTTATGTTGAAGCATTTGTTGGATTACAACCCTCCTCAGCAGGGTGTCATGCAACACAGAGTCAAGAAGATGGATATGTTGGGTGGGATTGTGGTATCCTAACGGTTAAGGTACTGGACTATGGACCAGAAGGTCCTGGGCTCAAATCCTACTGCTGCCAAGCTACCACTGTTGGGTCCTTTTGCCTGAAGTAGGGGTGCAATGATTAATTGACTTAGTCGACTAAAATCGACTACCCAATCAGTTGGCGACTAATTTAATAGTCGAATATTTAGTGACATCATTAGGCACGTTTCTCGCTCTAACTGGGAAGGTTTTTGCATTACTGCTTAATGGAGAGTTAACAGAAGCGCAATGGCAACCCCGAGAACAAAATCCTGAAAAGTGTGGGAGCATTTCAGTCTGATAAAAGGTTGTCCGTTGTACCATTTGAAAATCTGACCATAGTTGGCATGGGAGCACGTCCTCCATGTTGGAGCGTCTGAAGAGCAAACCTGTTGGTGATAGTTAGCTAATGCTAAAAGCCAACCTACATGTACAGCATTTAGCAGACGCCCTTATCCAGAGCGACTTACAATTGGTACAGTCTTACAATCCAAGCAATTGTGGGTTAAGGGCCTTGCTCAAGGACCCAACAGTGGCAGCTTGGCAGAGGTGGGATTTGAACCCTGGACGTTTTGGTCCATAGTCCAGTGCCTTACCCACTAGGCTACCACAGGTCCCACAGACCTACTTCATGGTGTGAGCTTTAATGTTTTCTGTTTTGAAATGCATGTTTTTTTCAATCACTAATGGTGTTGGAAGTAACTAGGGGTGGGCGGTATGGTAAAAACATTATGGTACGATTATTAAAGACATTATCACAATGCATTGGATCGCTGACAAAATGCATCAGTATCGGCAGATTCTATAAAACTACTGTTCAGTTATTATGCCATACTTAGTAAAGGGATTTTTATTGAAAATCTGCTGCACTTCATCCAGTTAGACAGGACTAATTACTCTCATTATAATTAAACATGCAGTTGTTCAGTGTTCAGAAAACCATATTGTCTATCACGATACAATAAAATATCGTCATATTGCCCACCCCTAGAAGTAACTAAGATTCACGATGAGCTTGTTCACGTTCCAGTTTTAAACATTGTGTTGTTGTTTCATCATTGTTTTAATATGTCATAGGCACAGCCGTGTCACCTCCTGTGCTCACGAATATTTGTTTTAAGTGGTCTGTACAGGAGCCAGAATTTTCCCATAGGAAATAATGGAAATGGGTCTCTCGTTATCTGAATCTTTGTCCTCAAAAGTGTTTCTTGGAATGAGGTAGATAGACTTTCTAAGTCTTGGTCCTCCCAATGTCTTCCTTATGACATTTATGGAGTTTTTCCTTGCCACTGTCAGACTAGTCTTGCTCTGTTAGGGCTATGGGCCTAGAATAGATACTTATAAAGCTGCCTTAAGACAGTTGTCTGTTGTGAAAAGAGATATAGAAATACAATTGACTCGATTTGACTTTTGATGTTGACTAATTTGGACTCGCCAACATGAAGGCGTGTACGGGTCCCGTGCGACAATAAAGGGAATGGTTTATTATTCGCACATCTCAGTGTGACCATGTGTTGTCCTGACTGGTAGGTCAGACTGGCATCGGTTGCTAAGATACAGAAATGGACACCGTTCAAGCTCTTTGTCAGAGAAACGGAATCCTTACAAACACACACACCTTGCCGCCTCTCCCTGTATGATTAATTTAGCATCCTGTTACTACAGAGCGCGTGCTGAGGCATAGCGCAGAGGTCGAGGTGCATTTTGGGGTCAGAGTAAGGCCTATGGCAGGCATCTTCTCTGACTTTCTGTATTTTGAACTGCGTCTGGTGGTTCTTGTGCAAAAGCAGGTGAAGGAAGTTGACGTTTGCTGCTTTGGTTCGTTGAGCCTGTGCAGTGTAGTCATTACAGCTGCTTTTTTAATGGCTGTGTGTGAGTGGTGACAAAAGCACCGTAGGATAAACAAATTGCTGTAACATGGTGAGTAATGTGTTTGTGGTAAACGTTTGTGAAAGCGCATACTGAAGGGCCTCAGTGGGTTGGGAAAATGTGTGTCTGATTAGCAGCAGCTCACACACACATACATTCCGACATGAAACATGTAAATACACAGAGGGTGAAATGCGGCTCTGTGTCAGAAGAAGAAAAGAGAGATTGTGGGGATCTTCTTTTGAATGGAGCTCGATTGTGGCTGCGAACACAAATGTATTGTGCCTTTCCTGTATCTTGGCCATTGTACTGAAGTGACTGTTAGGGACTCTGGTCTCTGGCTTGCACAGGGCCGTCTGATATTGAGGGGTTCTAGGGGAAGTTTTACCCCCTTCTTGAGCTCCTCTATCCTGATTCGGGATACATTGGTTGTGAATGGGGTGCCAGTCTATCCCAGGGTTGGGCAGGGCTGTTGTGGAACCGTCCATCTTTAAACCGTGATCAATGCGGTGGTGGGCTAGCAGGTTGTCCCTGTTTCACCCAAGCATCAAAGCAACATGTTTTATCACGGCTTGTTCTGTTCATGGTTGTGAGAGTTGGGTTCGAGAGCCTATCCCGGAGCTCACTGGAGGGTGCAAGTGCATTGTAGAGTTCCGCGAACCTTTGCGTTACAAACCCAGCCAGGGTTTGAACTCAGGTCCTCGTGGACTTTTACTTCAAAGGCACAGCAGCCCCTGGGTAAGGGTGTACTGTGGTGCACTGGCATGGTGTATAACTGGCATGGTGTATAACGCCTGGCAATAATGATGGTTTGTTTGTTTGTTTGTTTATTAACTTCACTTTCTTCAGCATCAAGGGCCATTCAACCACAGACAGAAGGGTTACATCAACACTCAGTTATATCGAAGCTAGTATCATATATGTACTAGTGGTCGACCGATATGGGTTTTTAAATATGCCGATATTTAGAGAGCAGGGTGACCGATGTATTATGCCGATATCACATTTTTGTTTCTGCAACTGATAAAACTAATAACAGTAAACGAGACACCAAATTGCTGAACTTGAAATGAACGTTTATTTAAGCTATCTTCCTTAAGCTAGTCTTTTCGATGAATAAAGAAATGAAGGTTTTATTGGTCTTAACTGCGACATTTATTACCAGATAACAGCATCACATTCTGTCTGTGACGAAAATGAAAATGTGTGAATACCTGCAACAAAAGTAAACAATGATAGAGTAGTGCACATGGTATCAGCATCTTTTTGTTTTGAATCCCAGTTCCAGTTAAACGCAGTGAGTTTTTCTCCTAAATGGCCCCGCCCTCACTGAATTGCAGCATCTCTTTGTTTATAGTCACTCAGTAGTAACAGTTTATGAGCTGCAAGTTGTAAAGCAGGAAAAGGTTTCTGCATTTTCCCAACTATTTCTGAGTAGTGAGTATTTCAGCAGTTATAAGTGCAGATATCGCCCAAAGCCCATTATTTTAAAATGGCATTATTAATCGATGACCGACTAATCTGAATCTACTCTGATCAGGGCCAATGTGGCATAATCAGTTAACCTAATGCATGTCTTTGGACTGTGGGAGGAAACCGGTGGACATGGTGAGGACATGCAAACTCCAAACAGAAGGGACCCAGGTCGCTTCACCTGAAATCGAACTCGGGACTTTCTTGCTGTGAGGCGACAGTATTGGAGTGGGTATCGGAAAAGACTTCATGATGCGCTATGGTGTACGTACTGAGTCGTCTAATACATCACATCACACTGATCATTCAGCCGACAAACTGAGTCAAAACACTGAACTGAGACATCTATGGGAGCGAAGATTGTAGTTTACACCCATTGAAAAAAAAAAATCTTTATTTTGAACTGAAAATCTATGTAGTATATCACGAAAATAAAAATTGCGATATGAGATCATGTGGACAAGCCAGAAGGTTATTGGAAGAATTTTTTGTGGATGGATGCGACCAAAATAGAACTTTTTGGTTTAAAAGAAAAGTGCTATGTTTAGAAAAAGGAAAACACTGCATTCCAGCATAAGAACCTTATCCCATCTGTGAAACATGGTGGTGGTAGTATCATGGTTTTGGGGCTGTTTTGCTGCATCTGGGCCAGGACGGCTTGCCATCATTGATGGAACAATGAATTCTGAATGATATCAGAGAATTCTAAATTAAAATGTCAGGACATCTGTCCATGAACTCAATCTCAAGAGAAGGTGGGTCATGCAGCAAGACAACGACCCTAAGCACACAAGTCGTTCTACCAAAGAATGGTTAGAGAAGAATAAAGTTCATGTTTTGGAAAGGCCAAGTCAAAGTCCTGACCTTAATCCAATAGAAATGTTGTGGAAGGACCTGAAGCGAACAGCTAATGTGAGAAACCCACCAACATCCCAGAGCTGAAGCTGTTCTGTACGGAGGAATGGGCTAAAATTCCTATTTAAAATGTGTTTTTTCTTCCTTCAGAAAAATCTTTATTTTCAGCTGAAAATCTATGCAGTATATCACGAAAATAAATATTGCAATATATTGCTGTATCGATTTTTAGCACAGCCCTAGGCGACAGTGCTAGTGCCACCACGGCGCCGCCAAAACTGGTGGAATCACAACTGGATTAGGGTCACCCATCTTTTTGTACTTCATAGCAAATAAACACACAGATCTGACACCAAACAATTGCTTAATAGCTAATCTTCCTGCAATTATATATACCAGTTTATTCTCACCCTTGTGCAAGTATGCTCAGTAACATGTTGTTACTAAAGGTGGTTCTGCCAGTTATTAAATATAAGCTCTTGCAAACATTTCCAGCCTGTACTGTAAATGATTAATCTGTTTACTCGGTAAACTCAAGACGAGCTCACTTGTTTAGACACAGTGTTTGTCCTTTATTGATTTAGTTAATCCAGGTAATTCACAGATTTGAGTGGTTTTAGTGGGATTATTCACAACTGCACTAGTAGTTACATGAGTCTCCAAGCCATTCTGCCGGCCTCTTTTTACTGTTCATTAATAATAAGCCAAAAAAACTGAGGACTGCAGGGCAGAGTCTAAAGGGGTTGATAAACTTTGCTTATGATAACCTCTGTCTGCTGCATCTGTAGTGAAAGTACAGCCTTTAGTTCTGTTTTCCTGCATCAGTGGCTATTCGGAACAGGAGCAAGGTTACATCGGTACTACCGTCCAAATCTCCAAACATCAAACCCTTCACCAGTGTGTATCAGTGCGAGGTGGCTCTGAATGGCATTTTGCCCTTACCTGAGGAAAGAAGCCACACTTTGGGTTTATACAGGGATTCACTGTAGGTTACGTTACTTAGGAAATTCCCTGTGAGGCGGCGGAGGACGTTTAACTCTTTATTTACACTCATGCTCTTACAGCTAGAAACATTTGCTGAGAAATAACCTGAGGGAAGAATGTGACACGGTGCACTCACACACTCTTTCTTAATGTTTCTTTACAAACTAGACGTACACAAGGGCTACAGGGTGAGAGATTGTACACAAGCGAGCAAGCAAGCAGGAAAGTCTCCGGTGCTGCTACAGTTCTATTAGGCTGGCATCACTACAAGTACGAAGGGTTTTCAAGATGGTAGAATGGGACAAGGATTTTCCAATAAGGAATGGTAGATAAAGGGCTGCCGTTATGTTCATTATCAAAGTCATTTTCGGGAACAAGGTACATTTGGATAGTTGGGTTTGACTCTTAACCGGAGGGGTTGTGGTTTCTTTGTGGTGGTGCAGCGATTAAGGTCCCAACACTGCCAAGCTGCCACTGATGGGTGCTTGATTAAGGCTCTTAACCCACAATTGCTGGAATTGTACATTGTAAGACTATCAGTTGGAAGTTACTCAGGATAGGGGTGTCTGCTAAGTGGCTCTGTCAATATAGAGCCAGAAAATATTTTTGATTGAAAGATTTTGCAAAATAATGTTCACGTGAAAGGGCGCCAATCCATCGTAGAGCACACACACCAAGGGCAGTTTAGAATCACCATTTAACCTAACACGAATGTCTTAGGACTGTAAGAGGAAACCAGAGCACCCGGAGTAAACCTACTCAGACACTGGGAGGACATGCATATTCCACACGAGTCGGTGTCATGGCCTGGGATCGAACCAGGGATCTCTGAGCTGTGAGCCGGCACTGCCAACCCCAGCACCACCGTGCCTCCATAAATTAAATTAAATTAAAGCTTGTACCAGCTGCTCCAGTGGCTCTGTGGTAAGAACCAGCTGCTGGAAATGACATTTCCTGATAGCCAGGGTTCGAATCCCGGATAGGTTGACTGGTGCATTTGCAGAACAGTGTGATGGACTGGCACCCTGTCTAAATATGTACATCTGCATGCACCCAGTGAATACTGGTTTATGTTCCCGGCACTCCCCCATGACCCTGACTAGTATGAGTCAAGGTAAAACCGGGCGCTTTGCTTTTAACAATAGACAGTGTCACAGAGCTGCATCTAAACTGAGAAGCCAGAGGAAATGGTAACGAGGAAGAAGCCTTGAGGCTGAGGCAGGGAAACGGTCTTGTCTAGATGAGTATGAAGTATATTGGTCAGTATTGTGTATAAAGTGATCAGTGTTGGAGACTTGAGAGAATAAACTGGTTTTAGCTGAACGTCGAATAGTTTAGAGTCTATGCAGCAGACCTCGGAATGTCTCAAGGTGTCCCTCTGAGATGATTCTCTGAACCTGGTGGTGCTGGCAGTACGTTGTATGAGTAGTTACTCGTTTGAAATATTAACTGAATTACTCACTTAGAAATCCCTATATGCCTACTCTTTATATTTGGATGTACCAAATGTATGAACTGTGGTAGCCTAGCGGTTAAGGTACTGGACTATGGACCAAAAGGTCCAGGGTTCAAGTCCCACCTCTGCCAAACTGCCACTGTTGGGTCCTTGAGCAAAGCCCTTAACCCACAATTGCTTGGATTGTAAGATTGTATCAATTGTAAGTCGCTCTGGATAAGGGCGTCTGCTAAATGCTGTAAATGTAACTAATCGACAACTGAAAATAAGTGAAAAATCAGAATAATTTATACCGAACAATGATGTTTTGATAACGCGATCATGGAGTGAGGCGATCTTTGTAAATGCACCAAAGGAGGTCGGGTCTCTTTTTGAGTCTTGGTCCTCCCAAGGTTTCTTCCTCATAACACTCAGGGAGTTTTTCCTTGCCACTGTCGCCCTAGGCCTGCTCAATTTGGGATTGGATGTAGGTATTAGATAATCTAAAATTGTAAAGTTGCTTTGAGACAATGCTCCATTGTAAAAAGCGCTATAGAAATAAATCTGACTTGACTTGACCAAACATGTCGGCTGTATTCTAACAAGGTTCTACAGTGCAAGTGTTTTGTTCTCATGTGTTAATGACTTAATGTAAATGTTAAATGTGCCTTCTTTATATAGAAATGAGTGCGCAATGCCGCCATCACTGTTACAGAGTGTTTATCGGGTCTGTCTCATTACCTAGTGAGTGCCCTTGCTGCATACTTCCTATGTGGGGCGTTCTCTATGAGAGCTTTCTAACTGACAGCAGAACCCTAAGACTGCTTAATGAGACCTTATATCTGGTTAGTAATTGCGTCACGCCTGCTAGAACCCTAGCAAAGTTTTTCAGGTTTGGATTCTTAATCTTTCTTTAAGGTTTCTTTTGGAAGGAACATCGTAACATGCACATTTTTGAGGAGTTGTGACAAGAGGACTGTGGTAGCCTAGCGGTTAAGGTACTGGACTATGGACCAAAAGGTCCAGGGTTCAAATCCCACCTCTGCCAAGCTGCCACTGTTGGGTCCTTGAGCAAGTATGTAAATATATATTTAACGCAACACAACAGGTGCGATTTTCAATTCAATCATTGTATTTTATTTCTAAGTCCACCCAGTTGGATCATTTCCTCACCCTGCCTTGACAAAAAGGAACATTCAGTTTTTCTTGGCCCATGCTTATTCATGCCTGGAGGAATAACGTAAAACGAGAAATTAAACAAACAAAATCTCATACTTTGTGCTTGATTACTGCAAAACCTGTGAAAGAACATGTTCGGTATTCCGCATTTGACCAAACGTTCCGTTTTATTCAGTTTCGGGCCAAAAATATTCATTTCGGTGCATCCCTTATATAATTGTTTTGTTTGTGTTCATGGAATTGTGTTCAGTTTGAAACTGTGTACTGTACATGTTTATATGTTCATAATAAATTAAAATTTCATGTTTGACTTGTTTTTTTTTTTTTAATAGCTGTACCGACAACTTCCTGAAGTGTCACTTCAAATCTGAGTTACGTAACAAACAGTAACTTTGCCGTACGGTTACACCTCAATAGCTAGATTAACTAGATGTGTCTTGGCATCTATCTAGGATCAGCCTAGTTGCTTCTTGCCAGGTCAGGTTTCTGTGCTGTAGATTTTAGTATCAGTCCTGCAGCAGTCATAATTGTGGTGTGAGTTTATTACATAACTTTGGTAAAAGTGCTGCTTCTCTCTTCTTTGCCGAGTAGTGCCACAGTGAATTAGGGCACATGTAAGTTGGACAGCACTTAGTTCCCTTGTGTTGTCATTCCTGAGTAAAGATGCCTAAAACTTAATTCACGTTGTCTGAGTTTCACTAGCCCAGGTTGGTGGCGCTGTTGAGTGCCAGTGGAGAGACTTCAGATGCTGCGTTTGTGTCCTTTGTGCTGTTCCTATGTAGTTCAGCCCAATAATATAACAGCCCTGTGTTTATATCCGCGATTAAGAGTGAACGTTTGGTTTAACATCAGTGGGTCCTGACCTCTGCTATCCAAACCCCTCACGGGTTGTTTACTTTTCCAACAAATGAGTGACTTTCCAAAATAAGACACATCTTGGCCTCTTCCTAATCTATCTGGCCTAGAACAGATCTTAGAGGTTTGCTATTTTTAGCCTGTTAGCAAGAAAAGCCGAATCACAATAAAGCAAACAACTGGTGCACATTCCTCCCCTGCTTTATTAGATTAGTTTGGATTAGACCCTCTCTGAGCTTCATAAGAATGCTTCCCATTACGTACGCTGGACCTGCTCTAGGAGCTCAATTATTTAGTACCTTTAAAGGGATGTTTCAGTGACTTTCCTTATCATAGATCCCACTGAAGTTGAGGGTTAAGAGGGATGCATGTTGTGAAATTAATGCTGAATTTTGTTTTCTTTATATTAATCACCATTTGAAAGGAGTGAGTGATATGAAGTCAAGTCAAATTGATTTACATAGCACTATTTACAATGGAGCGTTGCCTCGTGTGGCTCTCTAGGACCACAGTCCCAGTTAAGCAAGCCTGTAGTGACAGGGGTAAGGAAGTATCTTATTAATAGGTTATAGTCATATTTTAAATACATCATAAATAAATTAATATTACACTGCCTGGCTGAAAAAAAGGCCACCAGACCAAAAAGGTCATTGAATAATTACTGCATTGGTGATGATGTTTCAGCTGGCAACAAGTTCTTTAACCCTAACTGATGCAGTGAGCAGCTTCTCATTTGTTAAACACCCATGTCCAAAGACATCCTGTGGTCGTGGAAAAGATGTTCATCTGTTTCAGAGGAGTCAGATTGTGAGAGAGTGGTTCAGGGAGCATGAGCCATTATTATCACACATGGATTGGCCACCACAGAGTCCAGAGCTGAACCCTACTGGGAATCTTTGGGATGTGCTGGAGAAGACTTTGCACAGTGCAACAAATCTCCCATCATCAATACAAGATCTATATATATATATATATATATATATATATATATATATATATATATATATACACACACAGTCGTATGAAAAAGTTTGGGCACCCCTGATAATTTTCATGATTTTTCTTTATAAATCATTGGTTGTCCAGCTCAGCAATTTCAGGTAAATATATCATACAGCAGATGAACACCGTGATATTTGAGAAGTGAAATGAAGTTTATAGGTTTTACAGAAAGTGTGCAGTAATTATTCAAACAAAATTAGGCAGGTGCATAAATTTGGGCACCCTTTTCATTTGAATACCTTTAGCACTAATTATTGGAACACAAAATTTGTTTTGTAAGCTCATTGACTCTTGATCTACATACACAAGTGAATCCAACTATGAGAAAGTGTTAAGGTGGCCATTGGAAGTTTTTCATCATTTTGCATCTTCTCTGAAGGTTGGCAACATGGGAGCCTCAAAACAACTCTCAAATGGCCTGAAAACAAAGGTTGTTCAACATCATGGTTCAGGGAAAGGGAAAAGCTCTCTCAGAGATTTCAGCTGTCAGTTTCCACTGTGAGGAACATAGTGACGCAATGGAAGACCACAGACACAGTTCTAGTTAAGGAACTCCCGAAGTGGCAGACCAAGAAGAATCTCAGATAGGCAGAGGCGAAGGATGGTGAGAACAGTCATAGTCAAGCCACAGACCACCTTCAAAGACCTACAACCTCATCTTGCTGCAGATGGTGTCACTAATCATCGTTCAACTATACAGCACACTTTGCACAAGGAGAGGCTGTATGGGAGAGTAATGCAGAAGAAGCCTTTTCTGCAGACACGCCACAGTCACTTGAGGTGTGCTACAGCACATTTGGACAATCCAGCTTCATTTTGGAATAAAGTGCTGTGTACTGATGAAACTAAAATTGAGTTATTTGGACATAACAAGGAGCGGCACACATCCCAAGACAAACATTTGCTACCCACAGTAAAATTTGGTAGCGGTTCCATCAGGCTGCGGGACTGTGTGGCCAGTGCAGGTACTAGGAATCTTGTTAAAGTTGAGGATCGCATATTCCAGTTAATATCTCCAGATTCTTGAGAACAATGTTCAAGAATCAGTGACAAAGTTGCACCGAGGCCAACGACCCAAAACCCTGCTCAAAATCTACTAAGGCATTCATGCAGAGGAACCAGTACAACATTCTGGAATGGCCATCTCAGTCCCTAGACAAATGTGAGCTGTCCATGCTCGGAAACCATCAAACCTGACTGAACTGGAGATGTTTCTAAAGAAGAATGGTCCAAAGCACCTTCAACCAGAATCCAGACTGGAAGCTGTAGGAAGCGTTTAGCGGCTGTTATTTACAAAAGAGGATCTACTAAATATTGTCTGTAATTTTTTTCTGTTGGGGTGCCCAAATTTATGCACCTGCCTAATTTTGTTTGAATAATTACTGCACACTTTCTGTAAATCCTATAAACTTCATTTCACTTCTCATATATTACTGTGTTCATCTGCTATATGATATATTTAACTCAAGTTGCTGAGCTGGACAACCAATGATTTATAAAGAAAAATCATGAAAATTATCAGGGGTGCCCAAACGTTTTCATACGACTGTATATAATATCGCAGAGAATATGAGGGAATCTCAGCATTATTCAGCATGAGTGATAATTGTGAAAACATTTTGCCCATGGGTTAAAGTGAATCTGAACAAACCGGTTTTCTCAATAATTTGGAAGGAATTAAAAATAGTTGGCTGCTTTAGCCAGTTTACAGGATGCAAGTCAGAGCCGAACGTGTTTCATCTTGCATTCCAAGTGTTAGTTTTATACATTTATTGTTAGTTTTATACATTTTGGAGTAATGACTTGGTGAGAAATGTGCAAGGGGCGCAGCAGCTCTAGTAATTTAACATCTTCATGAGCTCAAGTTCTTAGTGTCACACTCTGAGCTCTTCTTGTGTCCTCATTTTGCTCAGAAATGTGGGTTTGGCATGTAAATATGGCTGATTCTTTATATGGTTAGCCAGCTCTGTACACATTACGTTTTAAAACATGTTTTTGTGGTCATGATTTGGTACATAAGCAGTATCCATGTACATTTAGTGGATGCTCTTATGCAGAACGACTTACAACTGATACAGTCTTACAATCTAAGGAATTGTGGGTTAAGGATCTTGCTCAAGGATCCAACAGTGGCAGCTTGGCAGAGATGGGATTTGAATCCTGGACCTTCTGGTCCATAGTCCAGTATCTTTGATTTTAATGTACAGTAGGAGTGTGCAATATTGACCAAACATAATATCTTAATATTTTCTGGAATTAATGACAATTAGATGATACTTTGGCAGTGTATATCTTGGAGGTAAAGTATTCAAATTTGGCACCGGGTCTTTTACAAAGTCATCGGTGACAGCGTTTGTCTTTCCATCTGTTGCTTGTCTTGAGGCGCTTTCCTTGTTAAATGATCCCACTAAGGTTTGCTGAGTGTGTTTTTATGTTGGTACCTTTACTGGTTTAAGCCTGTCCCTCTACAGCAGACTCCTGAATTTGTCTTAATTTTCATATTCTGCTCAGTGGTTAGTTCATGAATGATGGTGAAATAAGTTAAGTCAAGCTGTCTAATGGCAACCAGTTGCCCACAGAGTTTGCAGATTGCCATCTTTTGAACAACATCCATATTTCCAAACCACCTCCGTGTGAGTGAGGATTAGCCACAGCCAGCAATGAGTCGAATGACGTAGACTGCGAGGCTGGTGGTGTCTGTATTTTGTCTCCTGGTGCCGTTTGGTCACTCATTTTTAACTACAGTCTTGCACTTTTAGGCAGAACCTGGCTACATGTCGCAGTGGATACGTTATTTGCAGCTCTTATTGTGTCAGCTCACACATTGTTAAAACAGCATTTATGATATTTTTGTAGACGCTGCGTATGGCACAGCCCTGATGTACAGCCACCTAATCACATACAGTCCCACCACTTCGGATTTACACACCAATCCTTTTTATTCACTCACCGGCAATTACAGGGAGGTGAGTGCATGTGGAGGATTTGCTGAAGTTGTTACAGTCTCAGGGTAATACTGGATGAGTTCTGGCTTCTGGAAACTGTTCCTGCACAGTTTTACTGAAAAACAGATTATGAATAAGGCTGGATGAGTCAAAGCACCCGAGCTTTGAGCTGTAGTCTCGGCCATGAGCTGATGCGTGCTAACTTGAACAGGGGATTACATGTCAGTACTGGCTAAGATCTGTTCTGTTCTGTAATCCTGAGCAAGCAGCAAACTCAGATCGTGTTTTATCATCGTTAAATCCCGAACGCATCCTGTTAGTCATCAAATGGATGAGATGCACTAATGGGAGGACTAGTCAGGCAAGGTCAGTTCTCATGACCGGAGACATGGTTTGCTGTGTAAGCTTTTAAAGGCGTTATATTTTCTTCTGAACTGTGTGTCTGTTAGAACATTCAGAAACCTCTATCCAAAGGCTATCCGTATTTAGCATAATTGTGACTGCTGATGTTGCTCGTGTGTTGTTGTAGTCCATTTAACTTTTATCCTCTTGTATTGTCACCTCTCTTTAATTATTTCAATTCTGAGAGGGATGGGTGTCTGGTTTTCTGTCCTGCACCTGTTGTTGCTGTGAGAGAGGGACAGCGAGGGAGGGAGTGAGAGAGAGTGAGTTTGTTGGAGAGGAGGGGAGAGAGGGAAGGAGGGAGTGAGATGGACAGGGAGAGGGAGACAGACAGGGAGGGAGAGAGAGAGAGAGAGACAGAGAGGGGCAGAGAGGGAGGAAGTGAGATGGACAGAGAGAGGGAGGGAGTGAGATGGACAGACACAGAGATTAGATTTTTAAGAATCACAATTTTATTGTCAGTAAAATTATTAAAAAATGGGTAGTATTGGTACAGCAAGAAAGAGATATTTTAGATACATTAGATGCATTAGTTCAAACTGCAGTCCCACTGAAAAAAAGCAAACATTATATATCTATCTATATCTATCTATATATAGAGAGAGAGAGGGGAGAGAGAGAGAGAGAGAGTTGGAGAGGGGGGGAGAGAGGGAAGGAGGGAGTGAGATGGACAGGGAGAGGGAGACAGACAGGGAGGGAGAGAGAGAGAGGGGCAGAGAGGGAGGAAGTGAGATGGACAGAGAGAGGGAGGGAGTGAGATGGACAGACACAGAGAGGGAGAGAGAGAGGGAGTGCGTTGGAGAGGGGGGGGAGAGGGAAGGAGGGAGTGAGATGGACAGGGAGAGGGAGACAGACAGGGATGGAGAGAGAGGGGCAGAGCGGGGCAGAGAGGGAGGGAGGAAGTGGAGATGGACAGGGAGATGGAGACAGACAGACAGAGAGGGGAGGGAGGGGAGAGCGAGTGTGAGTGAGAGAGAGTTGAGAGGGACAAGAGAGGGGCAGAGAGGGAGGGAGTGAGATGGGACAGACACAAGAGAGAGCAAGAAGACACAGAGAGAGAGAGTGAGATGGAGAGGGGAGGGAGTGAGATGGACAGGGAGCGGGAGACCAGACAGACAGACAGACAGAGAGGGGGGAGGGAGAGAGAGTGTGGAGAGAGAGAGAGTGAGAGGGAGAGGGACAGAGAGGGGCAGAGAGGGAGGGAGTGAGATGGACAGACACAGAGAGAGCAAGAGACACAGAGAGAGAGAGTGAGATGGAGAGGGAGGGAGTGAGATGGACAGATGGAGGGAGAGAGACTGAGGGAGTGAGATGGATAGAAAGAAAGAGGGAGAGGGAGACAGAGAGAGAGGGAATGAGATGGAGAGGGAGTGAGAGAGAGAGAGTGAGATGGACAGAGTGAGAGGGAGTAGGAGAGAGGGGGAGGGAGTGAGATGGATGATAGAGAGAGAGAGAAAAAGAGAGAGGGAGTGAGATGGGGAGAGGGGGGCAGAGAGATCATGTCACAGGTCTGACAGAGGGGACATTGTCCTTGGGGTTATTTAATGAAATAAACATAGACTCGTGTGGATTGTCATATTCTTTTTTGTCTTTACTGTCCAGTGCACATTCAGTTTCCTCCTTGGCCAAAGCGTAAACAAACATTTTGAACACGCCGAGACAAAACTGTACGATGGATTGGCGCCCTGCCTAGGGTTGTTCCTGCCTTGCGCCCTATCCCACCGACTAGGCGCCGGCTCTACCACAACCCTGTCCAGGATCAAGCGGATAAGAAAATGAATGAGACAAAACTGGAAATGCATTAGCTCTATAACAACAACTAATTTCTATTATTGATACCTCACCTGAACAGTGACTGCAGATCGCTCGCCTAATGTCTCTGGAGATCGTCAAATGATTACACACAGCCGGTAATTTCACTGTCAGTCTTCTGTGCTCAAACTGAATACACCATGGACAAAAGTATTGGGACACCTACAGGAGCTTTATTGATATCCCATTCTAAATCCATAGGTTTTTATTTGGAGTTGGTCCCTCCTTTGCAGCTATAACAGCTTCCACTCTTCTGGGAAGGCTTTCTACAGATTTTATACTGTGTGTGAATTTTTGCCCAATCCTCCAGACACTGATGTTGGATGACTGGGCCTGGCTCATAATCTCTGTTCTAGTTCATGCCAAATGTTTTTGATGAGATTGAGGTCAGGGCTCTGGGCAGACTGGTCAAGTTCTTCCACGCCTTGGTTTGTGCAGTGGGGCACAGTCATGCTGGAACAGAAAAGGGCCTTCCCCAAACTGTTCCCCTAAAGTTGGAGGCATCCAATTGTCCAAAATGTCTTGGTAAGCTGAAGCATAATCCATAAGACTGCTAGATGGAGAAGTGAGATTCTTCGCCACGCAGAACACTTTTCCATTGCTCCAGAGTCTAATGTTGGTGTGCTTTACATCATCTGGTGCTTGGGATTGTTCTTGGTGATGTAAGGCTTCAGACATGGAAGCCCATGCTCTGAAGCTCCCGGTGCACAGTTTTTGTGCTGATGTTAATACCAGAGGGGGTTTGGAACTCCGCTCTGTAACTTTACATGGTCTGGCATTTTATGGCTGAGTTGCTGTGGTTCCTGAACTTTTCAGTAATACCCCTCCCAGTTGATCTTGAAATGTCTAGGAGGTAAGAAATTTCACAAACTGACAGTGCCACACTCAATCAAACCATTCTTGCACCAATGTTTGTAAAGGCAGACTGCATGTCTCTGTGCTTGATTTTGGGACTGAAGGAAAGACACCTGAATTCAACGATTAAGAGGTGTCCTAATACTTTTGTGAGTAGAGTGTATGTCTGCATTGAATAGCTCAGTAGAGGGAAGCAACTTTATTGCCTTTAAAATGCTATGTTAACACTTGATTTTCAGGCTGTCATGCCTGCCTGATTCCATTTATAATCCATTTATTGATTCTTCTGACCTGTCCTACATTTCCTTAATCACAGCTTCTACTATTAAAACCCCTTGTCTTCAGAGATCGACGCCTTCAAATTTCTAGTTTTCTCTCTCTAAGTTTTTTCAAAGTTCACTTAGTTTGACCTTTTTTCCTCTTTCAATTGCAAACCAAAAGTGCGGTTTTCAGTGCGTCTCTAGTTTTTAGTCTGTAAGTAAAGTTTGCATGAAGACCCCTCACTGTGCATGAGAGGGAATGGGTGTAGAAGTTTGATTTCCCCACCCTGCAAACCTTCCATGTCTTCGGCACTTTGTCAACAAATAGTTTCCGTATTACATCACCTAGTACAGGTCATCTCTGACATCACTGTTCTACTTCTACTCCCTTGTCTCTATAATCTTCTCCCTGATCGATTTACCTCATACCTGTTACACATCCGAGCAGCCCCGTATTACACAGCCATCACCCTGTTTACTTTGCATGTGTGTTTAATAATGCAGTGTGTGTGTGTGTGTGTGTGTGTGTGTGTGTGTGTGTGTGTGTGTGTGTGAGAGAGAGAGAGAGCGAAATAGAGAAGCGTTTTTGGATGTGATCCATTAATGAGTAGCCAAGCTGAATCTCTCCATCCGGAACTGATTACAACACTGAAAAAGACTGAACACCCTTTGCTAAATTACAGTGTTTTGAAGTTTGAGCTCCATTCCTGTTGATCTGTCAGTATCAGAACTTGTTAATGACTCTCTGCTGGGGGCACCCCTGGTCTGCATCATATGTCACAGACCGAGCCCCTATCCCTGAGTGAGCCCTGTATGTTCGGCAGCCCCTGGTGAGGCAGAACTTCGGTGGGAATGTGGTGATGCGGAGCTTTACGTTGTATATTATGTATCAGAAGGTCCAGAATTCAAGCCCAAGCATGGCTGAGCACCCAGTTTGGCCCTTGGACCATGCCCATCACTCTCAATTTCTTCGATATTGTTCATTTGTTCAGTAATTTTCTTATCCGCTTAATCATAGTCAGGGTCATGAGAAAGCCGGTGCCTTGCCGGGGCACAGGGTACAAGGCAGGGACAACCCTAGACAGGGTGCCAATCCATCGTAGGGCACACTCACTCACACATACATACACACACACACTAAGGGCACTTTTGTGTGCCCATGAAGCAAAGCAGCTCCATCACAGATTCATTCAAATTTAAAATAAGGTTAAAAGAAAGCAAAACATGCCATCTTACAGAGAATGCCCAAACATTTGCCTAACACTGGAGTTCACTATATCAGGTCAGCAGGTACATGTAAGATTTGGAACATGTACTTAAGTGGCTTTGTGTAGTGCAGTCGTTCTTGATTTGAAGCCTGCTGTAGTTAGTAGCCTGATTAGCAGTAGATATTTGTAAAGGCGAAGGTCAGCAGCAGGTTTGAGCACTAATTGTTGTTTCTCTGTGGTTCTAAATGTCGTGGCTGCTTACAGTAAAGCCTGTACTTTTCTTGATGCTGATAGAACCACGGTCAGGATTAACTTCTAATACTAATTCACTGCAAGGGTGGGCAATATGACACAATTTTATCGTATCGTGATATGTTTTATCATGATAGAAAGTATGCTTTTCTGAAGGTATCGTCAGTGCTTAAAGAACACGGAATATTTCATTTCAACGATTTTAACATTTTAACATTAGTTATATTTCTTTGGATGAAGTGCTGCACAGGAAGATGTAGGGGGGAGGGGGGGGGTGGAGGTAGGATCAGCCTTCACTAGAACAACCCACCAGAAATACCTGTCCTTCCTGATGAACAGCTTTATTAAACATTAATGCCTGTTTCATATCCGGATGTGTTTGCATCCGTTTACACTTTTCACTAAAATGTGTCCCCAGTGTGACCAGATGAGATCTTACCTCACTTTCCCCACATGAAACGCAAACCAATATACAAATTGGTTATGTTTCTAAAACATGCTGTAAACATGGTTTGTCACAGTCTGTTACCAGTTTATGTGCTGTCAATTATGGGCAGCAACCACTGATAACAGAAGCAAGAGGGAGTTTGAGAGACAAGGAGGGAGGAAGAGGGAGAAGGAAAAGAGAGAGAGGGAGCTGGAGGGAAGAAGAGGGAGGGGGAGGGAGTTGGAGAGAAGGAGGGAGGAAGATGGAATGAAGACAAGAGGGAGGGAGGAAGTTAGAGAGAGAAGAAGAGAGGGAGTTGGAGGGAGGAAGATGGAATGAAGAAGTGAGGGAGGAAGAGAGAGAGGGAGGGAGGAAGAGAGAGAGGGAGGGAGGAAGAGAGAGAGA
>JAJAGP010000690.1:0-139536 GCA_025084515.1 Ancistrus triradiatus | reverse complement strand
GGGAATAGGGATACTAATGAGGGAGTAGGGATACTAATGAGGGAATAGGGATACTAATGAGGGAGTAGGGAGATTAATGAGGGGTAGGGATACTAATGAGGGAGTAGAGACACTAATGAGAAAATTTTCTATATCCTGTAATTTATAATTCCTAGACAGAAAGGAAACCAGAACTGGCCAAGAAAATTATACTTGGTGCATCCCTACGTTCTACAGCCACTGCACTCTAATTAACCTCAAGTGAGTGAGTGTTGCTGGAAAAGCAGAGCTCAAACAACAGCTGTCCACAAACTTTTGTCTATTAGAGTATGTATGTGGAAATGAGACAGAAAGCAAAACGAGACATAAAGTCACTCAGGACCATAATAGATCGTTAGCGGCTGTTTTGCTGACTGATAGAAATAATCTTAATAATCTGCAAAATTCAGCCTTTGCTTTCTGTTTTGTAGATTACTAAGATTATTTTTATCGATCAGCAAAACGGCTCTGATGTGCAGACCGCTCTGTTATGGCCCCGAGCGCCTTTATATCTCGCGCACACCTTTGCCACCCTGATCTGCTGTCGCTTGGCCGGTGCGTGCATTGAAAGTCAGCTCACACACGGACATGAAACGGCAGAAACCGTCGAGACAGACCTCCATTAGCCTCTCCAAATGAGTTCCTTACACACCGTCCTGGCAAATTCACATTAAACCCAGTCCTCCGAAATCTAAATCGGTTGTAACCAGGCTCGGGCGCTTGACGTTTGGGCCAAATTGGGTACATTGAATTGGGGTCATGTTCTGGGTGAAGATTCCTTATGAACGGCTCGGTCGTGTGCCTTCAGAACTTTTTTTTTTCAGACCAGTCTCAAAACGTTGACGATTCGTAACTGCGTCTGCGGGTCTGTCGGTTCCTCCTGAAGGGACATGGCTTCAGTTAGACGGAGGGCTGATCTAGCTTGTGCTTAGACAGTCCTGTGCAAAAGTCTGAGGCCACCCTTAGATTTGTTGTTTTAGCTAGCTTTATGACCATATTATAACATACCCCAAAATGTCAAACTATCTAATTTAGTCACTCTGTAATCCTCTTTTCCACTGATGCTCAGTCCAATCTTTGTGAGCTTTAGCATATCTTAGGCTTTTCACCATTTTCCCGTTCTGAACCCAGTGGTTTCTTCCTTACAAAAACCCTTCCTGATCAAACTTCTTCAGACTGAAGAAGGATCAACTTGGCATCCCAATGAAGCTGCCAAAAGCTGCTAGTGTAAGGGGAGCTCACAGTAAATACTTACCACTGTAGCCTATAGCTGTTTTTTTCTGATTTTTTTAATACTTATTAAACATTTTTCCTGTATGTTCTGGCTGTATTCTTATGAAGACATCCCTAAGATTCTAATCTAATGGTGGCCTAAGACTTTTGCACAGTCTTTTCTTATACCTAGCCACCCTGCTGTCAAGACTTTAATTACTTGAATAATCAGTGTTTCACTTCTAAAGCACAAAGTTGCTTCCATTTCAGCACAGCAATTGCGTTACGGTGCGTCAATGACCAAAAAACAAACAACAGGTGGGTTTGATTACTTTCAAGTTTTCATTCCATGGCCACGGGAAATCCTGTTTTCTCATCGGCTGGCAGTTGTAATAATGAAGAAAATTGAATCAGCATTCTAAATGAATGCACCTGATGCTTCTGGAACCGTGCTGCCACGAATCCGTGATAGCTATCATCAATAACAGTTTAGGATCGTGGCTGGGAAGCACATGTGGCGCTTTGATTTACACGTTCAGCTCTTGTTTTAAGTAGTTACTGGATGTTTTCTCGCGAAAGGTCAAAGAAATGCGAATGGTATATTTATTTAGGAGCACTTTAGGAGTTAGGCCTGAGCGGACCATCGCTTTTACAGTGCTCGTCGAGTCTGTCTCATTCCCTAGCGAGTGCCCTTGATTGTTTGCGCCCCCTGCAGGAACACTAGCAAAGCTTTACCGGTCTGTGTTCTAGCCTTTGCCATTTTATCTAAATTTTAATCTTTGTTTCAGGCCTCTTTGTGGAGCAACAGCGTAACAGGACATTTTTGACAAGAAGTGAAAGAAGTTGGGGAGACTCTGACATGCAGTATATACTGAAATGAATGATTTGGTCATTTAATATTAAAGTCTGAAGTTTACATGACATATTTCAGTGAGATTATTGGCTGATTGCAAAGTAGAAATCCGATTATATCCGAGTCAGGTCACCCGGAGCCTTCTGATTACACAGGTGCATTTGAACTCGTTGATGGGATTACTGACAAAATCTGATTTTCTGCAGTGATCGGATTATTAAGTGCATGTAAACGCACTCAGTGTGTCTGATGCTCTTTTGATGGGTATGTGCCAGTCTCTCCCCCTCTCTCAGTTTCTCATTTCTCCTGGAGAGGGACAAAGGGGTTTGTACAAAACGAATAAACGAACGAACGTCGGCGTGTCTCAAATGTTTGGGAACTGTGCTCCCAAAAAAAGGGCTGAGATAACAGGGAAAAAGGTCTTCAATATGGACCTGAGACGAGAACGTCCGCCCTAGTTCCAAATGGCCATGTTTTGATGTCTGCAGATGAGACACTTCAGAGCTCTCACCGTGAAGGATGCAGCCTTCAGAATGGAGTAATGATCGGTACAGAATGGAGCACGGCCAGTAATAAATAAGCTGGTTCTGCTCTGTCGGAAGGAAAATGCCCATGTGGAGGTGCTCCTCGCTTCTTTGTCTTTCCTGTTCTCCCTCCTTCCCTGTCTTGGACCTTTTTCACCGGCGCGTTACCCACAGCAGCGAGCGCCATGCTAAATGTTTCATGTGTAACAGTTCCATTTGCGAGATTAAATCTTTCGCTGACAGACGGTCATCTTTCAGCTCCTTCCATCCCGAGAGACGGGGAAATATTGGACAGCAAGGTTTAGCGTTTTGCTCTTTCCACTCATCTGTAAAGCAGGTGCTGCTGAAGTACCGGCCGGGACGCTTATTATTTTATGGTGCCATCATTGTTTGAAATGAAATGGAGCAATGCAGTTGTTTTTCCTATGGCTAGGACTGTATGTGTGCTTGGAGAAAGGAACCTGACTGGTTTGAGAACCTTGGATTCCCCCTTTAAGGCAGCTTTATGGAAATTCACAATAACTACAGACGTACCTGTGTAGGTTAAAGCCGTAACACTTAAGGGAACGGTATGATGGACCTGATACTTTTGTTTGACAGAAGCCAAAAATGCATCAATAGACAGTATTAGGAACGACACAGAAGATCAGCCAGATGACCCAGAGACTCCACGAGTGAACCATGTACATTTACAGCATTTAGCAGACGCCCTTATCCAGAGCGACTTACAACTGATACAGTCTTACAATCCAAGCCATTGTGGGTTAAGGGCCTTGCTCAAGGACCCAACAGTGGCAGCTTGGCAGAGGTGGGATTTGAACCCTGGACCTTTTGGTCCATAGTCCAGTATCTTAATCGCTAGGCTATTACAGTCTACACGCGTGGTAGGTGAGAGCTCTTGCGAATCTGAATCACTCTGTACTGAATCGTGACTCATGAATCAAGTTTCTGGTACAAGTTTAACCAAGTGCGCTTAGTACCGAACAAACGACGAGCATGAGACACATTTTCGAGAGCTGAGGTACCACTGCATATTTGAAACAATCCACGTTTTTTGTTTTGTAACGTTTAACAGGTGCTCCGAGTGATGGCCTGCAGATGCTTCCAGGAATTAGAGGCCAGCCTGAACGGGGTCACCAACCGTGCAAAAGGTCTCTTTTGAGGAAACCCACCAAATGTGCACAGGGCTGCCTCTTTGGCAGGTGGTCCTGATGGTTTGGGAGTCACTTGTTCCACCTGTTCTACACCATGTGCTCTGAACTGAGGAATATAAGCAGCAGTAGGTACTAAACTATATAGTGTGGTTTGGCAGTAGGGTGGTACGCTCAGTGCTGTGCCCTTGTACGCTTGGTTGCCTGGGGAAGCTTATACATACGTACTCGGACATCAGTGAATAATGGAGCACCTTTGTTGAGCTGATGACAGATCATTGTTTTGATATGTTATGGTATGGTTGCATTCTCTAAGCCTTTCCTACTTGGAACGTCCTGCTCATAGGCGGATGTTCATCTGTTGCCACCGGGCTGCTCCTGGCCTTACAGACAACTGCCGGCATTGTGTGTTTAAGCACAGCTTCAGTCAGCCGAAGTGCCGCTGGATGACAGGGAAAGCAGGCGATTTCCTGAACCACAGAGCATTAAGGGTCGCGTTAGCCCACTATAATGCTAAATATCAGATACAGAACCCCTCTTACACCCCATCTGGGCTTTGGCGTCTCACTTTATACAGAGAACCCATGTTGATAATGAAATTGCTCTCAAACTGTTAAAATCATGAGGACTTGCCTGTGATTGCGTCAAAGAGGAAACGAGAACAGGAAAGGGGAACCAAGCAACAGTTAGAGGATCTGGAACCAGATTCACGAACGTGTCTTAAGAAGGGAAAAACATTCTGTTCTTAAACGTTTTTCTTAACCTTACGCTCGCCTTAGGCGGCAAGAGTTGAAGGTAAACATCGGAATTTACCGAACTTTAAGCAGTTTAGTTATTGGAAATAAGGCCAATATTATTTTCCAAGGAGGCTTTCTTCCACCATCACCTCTGTTTCTTATAGTTTGATTAATTTCTTTGAAAGCTTGCTTGTTTTCACTCCATTTTGCCCCTCTCTGAGCAGATTAAACGTGCTAACGGAAATAACAATACAAATTCAAAATGCGTGAAAGTCTTACGGAAAAAAATAACATTTACAATAAGAAGACAATAATTGAGAACTACTTTGCTTTTTTGTTTTTTTTAATTGCATTTAAGAACAATCTCATGATCTTCTCATGATCTTTGTCGTAGGAACCTTGAAGTTTTTCTTAAGAAACCTTTTGTGAATCCGGCCCCGGCGCTTGATCTGAAATGCAGTGTAACCCGAGACCAGAGGTGTCCAAACTTTTTTCAGTGGTTGCCAGATTGGACCAAAACACTGTATTTTAAATAACAAAAAACATAATCAGATCTTATGTTTTCGTATAACCAACTAAATAGGACATAAAAATCTGATACAGATAGCTATTGTGTTCAAGCTCGACCAGATGCTACAACTTTAAGAGGAGACAGACCACTAGCAAGTAATGTGCCATCTATAATACTGCACTTCAGAAGAACACACTGACTCAGGTCTCCCTAGTGTTGAGCTGCCTCTGACAGCTACTAGGATTGTCCCCACGTACTACGTAGTCATTGTGCCAGATTTGGACATGGATGCCACAATTATACGTCTGGAGATTGTGCCTTATCGCAGTGCTAGAAGTCCTACTTGACTGCTCTGAAACACTGCAGAAGTGCCACTTGTCGGCCAATTGTCCCTGAGACCTCCAACTACACAAACATCACCGCATTCATTAGTGCACTCGGAGCACGTGGTCCGACGACATTCATCTCCAGACAAGGGCCTCTCAAAGACGTTTGGTAGCCTACAGCGGTTGGAACTTGGAAATGAGGTCTTGTCAGACTAAGCTTTCATTATTGAAGGGACGGTGGTAGATGTTGGTGCGAAACTGAATATCCCAGTTCTGCATGGAAGCTGCTCAGTCAGCTAAAGGTCTTTTCACACAAAACTGACGAACTGCGATGCTGCATAAAATTTTTAATAAGAGCCCGTTCTAATTTCTGCGTTGTTCGGATGCGTTAAAATCAGGCTGACCAATCAGAGCTCGGTCGTCGGGTAGAACAGGTCATAAAATAGATTTGCAGATTTTCTCTCTTTTATTGTGAATGGGAGATTTAGTATAAAATAGCCTTGATACTTTAAAGAAATCAGCTCATCAAATGTACTGTATTTTGCAGTCACTGCACTGTTTTTTTATTTAGAGCGCAGGGTGACTGACATATAATGCCGATATCCATTTTTTTTGTTGCAACTCCGTTTGCACTGTTTTTTAATAAATAAACATTTTATTGCACTTAACAAAAACATTTATTACCAGGTCCCAGCATCATCCTGTTTCTGGGGGGGAAAAAACACGAAAATGTGTAAATACTTGCAAAAAATAAACAGTTAGAGTAGTTAACAGTGTTAGTGGTGACAGCATGTTTTTGTTTTTAATCCCATCGCCAGTTAAGAGCAGCAAGCTTTAACGCTGGAAACAAAGCACATTTGCACACGTTAAATGAAATTAAAATGACACACTCACTGGAAAAACAATCTGAGTATAAAATTACTTTAACAGATTCTTTCACTCAAATGGAGAAGGCACTTAGTACACATAATGAATCATTATTATTCTTCTGTGAGGACGTCCGTGTACAGGTCTGCTCTGTTGGGATGTTAAAAGAAAAATGCCCAGCTTATGTTTGATTTTTAGCTCCATATATATATATATATATCACTGCGTGCTCTCAGGATCTCTTTGCTTTTAGTCACTCAGTAGTCCTGTAATGCATTTTCTTCACTGTTTTTGAATATCGGCCTCGTGAGTGCAGGTATCGAATGGCATTGATCGGCCTGACTGATCCGGTCCATCACTACATCCCATGGTAGACCAGTTGAGGCAGACTGGCCTCGAAACAGCCGTTTGCAACTGTGGGCTTCTTTTCTTCGAGGTTTATGGACTTGAAGAATGCAGCCTCGATTATATCATCAGCTGTGCCTCCTTATTTTAAACCGCCAACATCCCACATGGACCAAACCCTCTCCCGTCTGAACCGCCTGTCGGATGTGGTGCAGCTGGGACCGTATCAAAACCACACATCCATTTGGAAATATTTCCTCAGAGCAGTTCCAGCTCGCATCTCGGCGCACTTGTTTGCCTCATCATTTATGCTAGGCCAGCTGAATCCCCAACCAGCTGGCACACCCCTCCGAATCTGGCTCCAGTCACCCATGGCTGATGAACCTGTGCCCATGCAGCACGTTTCAGCTGGATTTTGGTATGTCCTTCGATTTCTTTAACTAAGCCGAGATGCCCTTATTACATCACCGGTTAACTTTGTGGCTGGGAATGAATAATTTAAGGATGGTCCCAGATGTGTCTAGCGGGGGGAGCTGAAACAGCGGGCTTCAAGAGCAACATATGTTCGTACTGCAGCTTTGAAGGAGGACTTTATTATACGAAGACGGAACTTGAAATGGCTACAAAAATCTCATATAGCTGGACTGATAAACACACGCATGTGACCAGTTTATGTATTTAATAGGTTAGAGAGAATATGCAGTTGCAATGGGGGGACAAACTAAGGAGTAACTACTTACAATAGGACAGCCACATACACTTACGAACACCATTTACAGCTCGGTACACATAAGTACTCATTTTCTCTCTTTTTTGGGCTTTTTCCATAGACCTGATGCTTATTTCTGTAGTGTGATCTGGCAACCCTGGAATTAAACGCAGCATCCGTGCAACGGCTACCAAACAGTTTCTGGAGGAACTCTGAAATGCAGTTTAGCAGTATGTTCTCAAGTTAGAAGTTTGTCACATCCTTCTGTGAGATTATTGGCTGGCTGCAAAGTAGATATCTGATTATCACCTAAACCCATAACATCACATAAAACCCAGAGATTTGCCCGTATCTGATTACCCAAGTGTGTGTAAACAAAATCTGATTTTCTGCAGTTATCAGATTATGGGATTATCACGTCAATTATCACGCCGGAGCTTTTTTTGTGGAGTGTGAGATTTGAATGGTTAACGTTGTGAGTCTGTGACATCTGGCCCCGGTTCTTGAGGCTTGAGGGGTATGCTGTTGGGTGTGCATTGATGAAAAAGGCAAAGACTCCTAAACCTTTACGTAAGAGCTTCACAGAGTTAAGGAATGCTCGGACGGGTGTGTCCAGACCTGGAATATCTCAGCAAACTAAAGACATAAAGGACTAACAATCCACACAGAGTGACTTTCAGAAGTGCTTCGTACTCTTTTGGATTGACAGTCATGTCCTATACAGTACGACTGCAGACGTTCTGACAGACGGTAGTCTTCAGTCTTTGTGAACTCTGCAAGAGAGGTTTCCACCACCTGGGTGCCGGTGCAAAGAAGAATTACTAACTAATCTCTTAAAGTAGGTGGAGGGCTTTTTTGACTTTGTAGGCAAGCATCAGTGCTTTAGATCTGATCTAGACAGATAGAGGAAAAGGGGAAAAGGGGGGATGATTTGGAGTGGTTGGGCAGACTGTGGTAGCCTTTGAACTAACCGTGCTGACTCGGGGCTATTCCAGATTCAAAGCTGTTTCTCCCTTTAGTTAGTTGGGAGGCAGTGGACTGCTGTTGGTGATGACAGTGGTGGAGAGGAAAGGAAGTGTGTACAAAGCCCTCTTGGTTGTTTTGTAAGTGTGCCACATCACCGTGGCACTGTAAATGGCAGCATGAATGAATGACTCCATCAAGTGAAAGATGGTAATGATCCCAATGAGGGGCTAAAGACCAGTAACCTGCAGCTGCCTTTTAAACACACAAAAACACTCCAGCGTGACACCAAGGCAACATTCAGTCCCATCAGAAGTGATCTGTCTTCGCAACATCTGCATGTTTTGTCAACTCTCCCACCCCATTCATAAAAACCCTTGTTAGGGGTTAAGGAGGTACAACATAAGACACGATGTTATTGCTGAAACAGGCATTTTCTCCCGGAGAGGTTTCCATACACAATGACCTGATCATTCTGAATGCTGCAGATGAAGGGATGGAAAAATACGTAGCCGCCGTCGGCACTACCCGCATCAAAGCTGGAAGGGTTTCTATTTTTTGCCCAGGTGTAATTCTGGGCTTCCTAAGAAGAAGCATCAAAGAGGAGAGATATTACTAGAGATGGTACATAAGGAGAGAGATCACACTTAGAGCCATCCTTGCAACACCCCGTGGGCAGTTATCGAAAAACCATCGAAGATCATGGCCCTAGTGACTTTGCATGAGATCCATCACTTCATTGGCTTAAAGAACGTCCTATTTACTAGGTTGTTTTGTAATGTGTGTGTGCATTATTATATCTCACAGCAACGTCTGGTCAAAATGACTTTCACTTTATACTTATACCATTGTCCTTGTGCACTTTGTAGTTCTACAGTTACAGGCTGTAGTCCATCTGTTTCTCTACACGCTCTGTTCATCCACTTTCTGACACTGAGTGTGCTTACATGCACCTAACACTCCCATCATCATCGGATTTCTGCAGTTCTCCGAATATTCGGTGCTTCTTGCATACAGCGTATGCCCATCTAGAAATCGGATTAAGAAATCAAATAAAGAACGATGGATTTTATTCCAGCAATCAGATTTCTCACAGCAAGTACATCCATACTACGATTTCAATGCCAAGGGTGCAACAAGGTCACCAGGTCTGATTTTATTCTAAGACACTTGGCTCCCTTTAGACTGGATCCCTTGACCTGGTTGTTTTTTTTAACTTGAGATATCTGGCAACCCCGGAATTAAACGCAGCATCCGTGCATGTAAACTCTATCGGATTGCTGAGCGAAATCTGATTTTCTGAATTGTTGTTAGTGTGTGTTGTGCTGGTATGAGTTGATCAGTATTTAAACATCTCTCTGTCATTGCTGGCCTGAAAATACCAACCAAACCACCGGCCAAAAATGTCCAGCCACCAGCATCTTCTGAGAGGATGACTAAGACAAACTGCAAGGTGGAGCAATGAGGTAGATGTGTCTAACAGAGTGTTTAAAAACTCCAGCAGCACTGCTGCGTCCGATCCACTCATACCAGCATGGTAGTGTCACTGCAGTGCGGAGAATGAAAACCACCCAAATAGTACCTGATCTGCGCTGGTCCTGTGGGGGTCCAGCTGAGGACTGAAAGTATGCAGACAAACAGATAGACTACAGTCTGTCCAGGCTGTAGAACTACAAAGTCCATCTATATGGTAACTAGAACTGCCAAACTGGACAATGAGTGTAGAAACAAGCAGCTAATGAAAGCGTTGGGCGAGTGTATATAAGACACGCATGTACCCATTTGGTTCTAAGTACACACACACATAGCTAAATGCAATCCGATTGGACAGTATGAGCCTGAGGCATTGTGAGTACCTGTTCTTTCTAAATACACTGGCATTCTCTAGTGACCACACACACACCCACAAAGGCCAGTCTGGTGATGTCAGAGATACCAGGTAGGGACAAACGCCGGGGGGCTGCCTGAACACAAAAGACTGAGCACACCCACACACAACCGCATAGGGCCTTATGCAAAAGTGTGGGCACCCGGGGGCAAATTACATGCACGGCTGACGATAACTCGACCTCTGCAGGGAACATGTTTAAATATGATGTACTTAATGAATGCGGGGTGTGAAAAAAAAGTTGGGGGCACCTTTTCAGATGAACCAAATGCTTGAGATTTGCCAAACTGCAAAGCGAGACCAACTGCAACTATATATATGTACTGTATATATTTACTATAACTGTAAAAATGTATGTATTTATTAAGCAAAGTGTTTTGCACAGTGATGCAATTGCAAATGTAATTAATATCATTTCAAACATGAATAAAAATGACCCAGAACACTGAAAAATAGCATTAGTTAGCCGTCCCTGGTCTCTAACATTATACTTTACAATGGCATGTTATGTTTTTTGCGTTGTTGTGTCACTCAACACGGAGCGGACTGGGGCCTCAGACTCGGAAGACGGTTCGAGTTCGGTTCGTTTGTGGGTGCGTTTTTAGGGGGAACTGGCGAGTTCACATCTGCAAAAGAAACCATGAGTCAGCAATCTGAGACCGGTTGAAATCCTGAAATGCTCCAAGTGGTGAAACACCAAACAAGTTTGCATTGAGGAAAAAAAAAATTTCAATAAAACACTATTTGACCGGGGGTGCACAAACTTTAGGCTGTTTAGAGAGAAAAACCTGTCTGTGTGTGAGTTCAAGAGACAGACTGTGTGAGAGAGACTCTTTTTTTTTGGTTTGTGTGTGTTTGTGGGGGAGTCATGTATGTATAATTTGATAACTTTTATTTTAAAAACCAAAAGAGAGGTTAGGGTTAAGGTTAATGGGTGTAACATTAATTAGCTCCAGTAAGCATTATGTCAATAGAACGTCCCCTCCAGGATAGTGAGAGAAACGTGTGTGTGTGTGTGTGTGTGTGTCTGTGTGTGTGTGTCTGTGTGTGTGTGTGCATGCCCAGCTGCAGCCATAGTAGGGCAGATCAGTGTGGGATAAACATGCCCTCCGGGCTTCCTTTTCAAACTCACACACAAACCCATCACCTTCTTCACTTGACACTTCATTGCTCCTCCTCACAGTGTTTGAACAAATTTTTGGTGGTGTGTGTGTGTGCGTGTGTGCGTGTGTGTGTGTGTGTGTGTTTTACAAATGATGCTCTGATTTGCCGCCACTACGCCAGCTGATCTTCCAGGTCCAGTTCATGTCACTGACCCTAATTGACCTGATTTGTTTTATTAATTACACAATTATAGCGATTCTGACTAATTATGGCGGTTGTGCTAATTATGCAAATTGTGCACTATGTTTAATTCTTCACTGATACACTTAGGAAGTCAGTATGAAATATTTTATGACTCACACACACACACACACACGTTGTCTTGGTAATAGTGAGCTCCCAGTACAACAAATGAATCACTTTACGTGTTTAAGATGGTAGTAGTTCAGGCTCTTGTAGATGGCGCTGCGCAAGGATGATGGGGCTATAAATACCCACCTGCGAGTGTGCGGCGGGATTTGTAAATTGAGAAGAGGTGGTACAGTGCAGAGGTTGTGTGGAAAATGGGTTGCAAAGCAGATGTTAATGATGGCAAAATGGCAAAAATGCAAAAAGGAGCGTTTGCATTTGGGCGTGCCAAAGGCCGTAGTGTGAAGGAAGTTGCTGAATTCGCAGATCGAAGCGCACGGTCATACGGGTCTACCCATTGCAAATTCTTGTCAGAATTGTGGCCGCAAGACGAAACGTAATAATCAATGCAGGTCCTTCACTATGAAATTCTGAAAGAACGTTGCATAACATGAACATACGGAGCAGAGTGGCACGCAAGAGGCCTTTACTCACTTCTGCTCAAAAAGTTGCCCAGTTACAGGGTTCGAAAAGACACGGAAATCTGTGGGACTACCTGGAGCAGCGCGTAAGATGCCAGGGAAGGCATCTGCTCAATTCTTTGATATGAGAGTGGCTGAACGTTCAGAGAATCCAGAGAATTGTCCAATACATAGCGTGCTCGTTGAGGTGTTCCACGCTGTTAGGTAAGTTTCAGTCACGGGCGACTCATTTTATGGTTATTGGGGCTTTCCACAGACATAATGATTACTGTAGTTACTAATTCTATAAATAACCCTAACCTCAGTAACCAAAAAGGAAACCTTTTGGCTCTGTTGGTTTTTCAAATAAAGGTTGCCATTTTTGTAAATCAGCAAAAAGTCTCCACAAGGTAAAAAAAAATATCTGTTGTTTTTTATCCTTCAGGGATCGTATGGTCTTCACAAGTATAACCAATTCCTAGTAACACACACACACACACACACACACACACTTCATTAGTCACACACATCCACCAGTTCAGTCTGTTCACAGTCCAGCTTCTGGAAGTAATCGCCAATCTGTAAACGTGTGTGTGTGTGTGTGTGTGCGTGTGTTTGTGTGTAATGAACCGGCTGCCTAAAATAACTGTAATAGGCCGTGTGTGTTCTTTCAAAATGTGTGAGTGTGTGCGTGCGTCTGAACGGGACAAAGTTGGTCGCTATGGAGAAGTTTCGAGGCTGAAAAGAGCCTTATTGCAACCCCAGAAAATTACCCACAATGCAGCACAGCACGCCTGAGGGACACCCTGCCAAACGCCAATCAATTATTCATCCGCTCTTCATCCTGTCTTCCTCCACACACTCCATGAGCTCTGGCTTATCATGCATAGTTTAAGCAGCACAGAGGGACATGAGTGTGTGACGGTCCAGACAAAGAGAGGCTCTAGGAGGTAGACGGAGAGAGACGGGGGTAGAGCGAGTTTGGGAAACAGCTGGATAGAGAGAGAGAGAGAGAGGACGTATAGTGCTCAGTTTATGCACTTATACGGGCGTCTTTAAACACTGGGTCAGTCTGTCTTGCCTGTCTTCATTTGAATATTCATGAGCACCTGGATTAACTCGACTAAACGGGGTGTGTGTGTGTGTGTGTGTGTGTGTGTGTGTGTGTGTTTACTGCAATTTACTGGCTAATGACTTGACTGAGTGTGTGTCTCTGGTGTGTCTTTATTTTGATGCCTCAGGACTCAGTATCTTACATAGATAAATACCAAAACCTCACTACAGTACATTAATTAACCCAATGACAATCAGAAGTACTGTAGAAAGAGTGATAATGCCTCATGACAGTTACAGTACCTCACTGACTCACTGTAATACCTCATATGGTCATTGAAATGCCTCACTGACTCACTTTATCTCACACTCTCACACTCTTTACCTCACAGACTCAATGAAATACCTCATAGACTCATTGTAATGTGTCACAGACTCACTGTGTAATACCTCACACTCACTGTAATACCTCACACACTCTAATACCTCACTGATTCACAATACCTCACACTCGCTGTAATACCCCACACTCTGTAATACATCACACTCTGTAATACCTCACACACTCTAATACCTCACACTCACTGTAATACCTCACACTCTGTAATACCTCACATTCTGTAATACCTCACACTCTGTAATACCCCACACTCTGTAATACCTCACACTCACTGTAATACCTCACACTCTGTAATACCTCACACTCTGTAATACATCACACTCTGTAATACCTCACATTCTGTAATACCTCACACTCGCAGTAATACCTCACACTCTGTAATACCTAACCTTCTGTAATACCCCACACTCGCTGTAATACCTCACACTCACTGTAATACCTCACATTCTGTAATACCTCACACTCACTGTAATACCTCACACTCGCTGTAATACCTCACACTCACTGTAATACCTCACACTCACTGTAATACCTCACACTCTGTAATACCTCACATTCTGTAATACCTCACACTCGCTGTAATACCTCACACTCTGTAATACCTCACATTCTGTAATACCTCACACTCGCTGTAATACCTCACACTCTGTAATACCTCACATTCTGTAATACCCCCACACTCTGTAATACCTCACACTCTCTGTACTCACACGTCACACTCACTGCAATATTTCACACTCTCTGTAATACTCACAGACTCACTGTGTAATACCTCACACTCAATGTAATACCTCACACACTCTGTAATACCTCACACTCACTATAATACCTCACTGACTCACTGTAATACCTCACACTCTGTAATACCTCACACTCTCGGTAATACCTCCCACTCTGTAATACCTCACACTCTGTAATACATCACACTCTGTAATACCTCACATTCTGTAATACCTCACAGACTCACTGTGTAATACCTCACACTCAATGTAATACCTCACACACTCTGTAATACCTCACACTCACTATAATACCTCACTGAATCACTGTAAATACCTCACACTCTGTAATACCTCACATTCTGTAATACCTCACACTTCTGTAATACCTCACACTCGCTGTAATACCACCTCACATTTGTAATACCTCACACTCGCAGTAATAACCTCACACTCTGTAATACTCACATTCTGTACTACCCACCACACTCGCTGTAATACCCTCACATTCTGTAATACCTCACACTCACTGTAATACCTCACACTCACTGTAATACCTCACATTCTGTAATACCTCACATTCTGTAATACCCCACACTCTGTAACCCCCCACACTCTGTAATTACCTCACACTCTGTAATACCTCCCACTCTGTAATACCTCACACTCTTGTAATACATCACACTCTGTAATACCTCACATTCTGTAATACCTCACAGACTCACTGTGTAATACCTCACACTCAATGTAATACCCTCACACACTCTGTAATACCTCACACTCACTATAATACCTCAATGACTCACTGTAATACCTCACACTCTGTAATACCTCACATTCTGTAATACCTCACACTCTGTAATACATCACACTCTGTAATACCCACACATTCTGTAAACCTCACACTCGCCTGTAATACCCTCACATTCTGTAATACCTCACTGACTCACTGTAATACCTCACACTCTGTAATACCTCACACTCTGTAATACCTCACACTCTGTAATACCTCACACTCGCTGTAATACCTCACACTCTGTAATACCTCACACTCGCTGTAATACCTCACACTCTGTAATACCTCACATTCTGTAATACCTCACACTCGCTGTAATACCTCACACTCTGTAATACCTCACACTCGCTGTAATACCTCACACTCGCTGTAATACCTCACACTCACTGTAATACCTCACAGACTCACTCTTTAATACCTCATACTCTGTAATACCTCACATTCTGTAATACCTCACACTCACTATAATACCTCACCGACTCACTGTAATACCTCACACACTGTAATACCTCACATTCTGTAATACCTCACACTCGCTGTAATACCTCACACTCACTGCAATATTTCACACTCACTGTAATACCTCACAGACTCAATGTGTAATACCTCACACACTGTAATACCTCACATTCTGTAATACCTCACACTCGCTGTAATACCTCACACTCTGTAATACCTCACACTCACTGCAATATTTCACACTCACTGTAATACCTCACAGACTCACTGTGTAATACCTCACACACTCTAATACCTCACTGATTCACAATACCTCACACTCACTGCAATATTTCACACTCACTGTAATACCCCACACTCTGTAATACCTCACACTCTCTGTACTACCTCACACTCTCTATAATACCTCACAGACTCACTGTGCAATACCTCACACAATCTGTAATACTTCACACTCACTATAATACCTCACAGACTCACTGTGTAATATTTCACACTCATTGCAATACCTCACACTCACTGTAAAACCTCTCTGACTCACTGTCAAATAGGGACCAGAAGGTCCAGGGTTCAAATCCCACCTCTGCCAAGTTACCACTATTGGGTCCACTCTTTGTAATACCTCACTGTAATACCTCATAGACTCACTGTAATATCTCAGTAACTCAGTAATACCTCACACACTCTGTAATACCTCACACTCATTATAATACTTCACACTCACTGAAAAACCTCTCTGAGTCACTGGGAGTCATATAGGGACTGGACTGTGGACCAGAAGGTCCAGGGTTCAAATCCCACCTCTGCCAAGCTACCACTGTTGGGTCCACTCTTTGTAACATCTCACACTCACTGTATAATACCTCACAGTCTCACAGTAATACCTCACTGGTTCATTGGTGTACATCTGTGAGGCTCTACAAACTTCGCTGTACTACCTCCTTCATACCCTACAGTAATACGTCACTGAGTTGCTATAACACTGTTTCGTTAGAACTGCGGTTTGTGGCGTTGTTCTAGCTGCGGTGTTTTCCTCCGGTCCAGAAAATTGAGCTTTCTTTCACTCAGATTATGCACGGTTACGCTTGGTTTCCCACGCTGTGCGCTTCACGCCACATGAAGGCTCTGCTGACGCCAATGATCCCCGAGCTTGGGGAGTGTGGGGTTGACGATTAATTAACGCTCTAATAAAAATGGTGACCGAACTCTTGCGTATCAGAGAACTGCCATTTTTATCCTAAACCCAACTTGGGAATGGAACGAGGAGGAATTATGGAGTCCTCAAAGAGAGAGAGGGATAGACGGAGAGTCTAATCCTCAATCCTCCTGTGCAACCTCTAGGGTAGATGCTACTTAACCAGTGACGTCTCTCGCTCGCTCTCGCTCTCTCTCTCTCTCTCTCTCTCTCTCTCTCTCTCTCACTCTCGCTCTTCAGCGCTCGTGTCTCCGCGGATGTGCATAGTGCGGCTCTGTTTCTCAGCCATGCCTTGTTGAAACTCTCTCTCTTATCCTATCTGTGACTCTCTCTCTCCCTCTCCTTTCCCTCTTTTCATCTTCTAAGGCTTCTTCGCTCTTCACTCCTCCTCATCCATGTGACTGGATTTTTTCCCCCCCATCTTCAATGTTAATTGATCCACGATGCGGATGATTGTATCGGCGCTGCTCTTGTGGCTGTGGGGGGTGGCCGAGGGGGCTTTTCCCAGCAGCGTGCAGATCGGTGAGTATTTACGGATCGGAACACGTTCTGCTATGTTATTCCCACCCCAAACTCTGCGTTGTTTCTTAATTCATCCAGAAGCCGCAGATTCCTCCCTCTCTGTCTCTTTCTTGGTCTCTAATTGTCTTTGCCCTCTCACCTTTCTTCCTCTCATTCTTTCTTTCATGTTGTCTTTTCATGTCTGTGTCCATTTATTTATGGCTGCATGTCCCTCGTTCTTGTTTTCTCTCCGTCTCCTTGCGCTGCTGCTGGACTCTGATCAAAGTTTGGCATCTCACGAGATCTGCAGCTTCATGTTCCATTGATTTCTCACACACACACACACACACTCACACACAGTGCTGTGTCTGTGCCTGTTGCCTATCAGCAGGCTCTGTTCAGATGGGCAGCAGTAAAATGAACAGTTTAAATATGCTCCACCAGACCCACGCACAATTTACTACTGCGTGACAGATCTGCAGTTCCAAGTGGAGTGCTAGTAATGACCCGCTGTTAAAATGACAGATTTGTGTGTGTGTGTGTGTGATTGTGTGTCTGCAGGAGGGTTGTTCATCAGGAACACGGATCAGGAATACACAGCGTTCCGACTGGCAGTGTTCCTCCACAACACCAGCCCCAATGTGACCGAGGCTCCGTTCAACCTGGTGCCACACGTGGACAACATTGAAAGCGCCAACAGCTTCGCCGTCACCAACGCCTGTGAGTGGCGGCTGACAGCCATCTCCGGTCGCAGCGGCGTTTCTAAGGATAGGTTGGGTCCGGAGGTCGGACGGGCTTTTGTAGCTGATGAACCCGAATGCTGAAAAGGCTTCCTAAAGCTGATGAGTGGTGTGTTGAGGCGATTTTCGGTCGTAAACCTTGGAGAGCTGGAGAAAAGGGGCGTGGTTTATAGAGATGGGTGTGCTCTTGTAGCAGTTAAAGGATGGACCTGCTTCGTGAAGATTTTCAGTGGTTTATACAGGTGGTACCCGAGAGCCGTACAAGGGACACAGCTTTCCTGAACACACTTTGTGGAGCTGATTAGTGATTTAGGAAAGATACATAGTGTGACCTCAGGGCTGGAAAAGTAGCATAGACAGTCCATGGCTTTATGATTGGAGAAGGGATGTGGCCTACACAGATCCTGAACATGCTTTAGAAAGCTGAGTAAAATGTGATCTTTTGTCAAGATGCAGAATATGGTCAGTGTTTTGTAATTACTGAAGATAGTCTTTGCATTTTATAAAATGCGTTGACTCTGCTCTGAGTTGTAGGATGAACATGCTCATTCGTGGGTTTTTAAAGTGTAGAGCTGTAAAAGTTGGCAGAAGTACCTGGTGTCCCAATGATAAACATGTCTTAAAGAGCCAGCAAGTGGATTTGGACACGGTTTAAAAAAGATTAGCTGGGTCTTTCGAATGCTGGATAATGGCCGTGCTTTATAAAGCTGCTGGGCGATTTGAAGGTGGTCCATAGTTTTAAAATTGGAGAAGGGATGTGGCTTCAAAGCTGGAGAAGGTGTAACCTAAACCGGAGTATTTGAAATGTGATCAGTTTTTAATTGGAGAGCTGGAGGAAGATGGAGATGGGAAGCAGCCTACATGAATGCTGGACATTTGAAAGCTGGGCAGTGTTTATTTAATTGGTGAAGATAGACTATGCATTTGAGTTGTGGTTTTTAAATTGGACAGCTGGAGACGTTGGAGAGAGTGCCTGGTTTTCCTGATGATAAACACGTCTTATAAAGCCATTAAGTGGGTTTGGACAAGGTTTAAAAAAAAGATTTGAACGCTTGAGTATGGCCATGAAGATTGGAGGAGGGATGTGGCTTCGAAGCTGGAGAAGGTGTGGCCTACACAGATGCTGAACATGCCTTATAGAGCTGAGTAAAATGTGATCTTTTTTGGAAAGTAGAGAGCTGGAGAAGATGGTCAGTGTGTGCCTCTATAAAGATAGGCTGACTCTTCTAGGAGTTGTGGAATGAACATGTTTATTAGAGGCTTTTTAAATTGGACAGCTGGAGACGTCGGAGAAAGTTCCTGGTTTTCCCGGATGATGAACATGTCTTAAACCAGAAGGGTTTAAAAAAGATTAGTCAGGTCTTTTGAACGCCGGACGTGCTTTATGAAGCGGGTGATTGGTTTATGAAGGTGATTAGTGGGTTGAACAATGGAGAAGGGGTGTTATAAATAATATGTTTTGGCCATGGTTTTAAAGGTGATTAGTTAAAGTTTGTGTGGGCATATATTGGTTTTAAGGTCTGGAAATGTAAGCCTGATGGCTGTGAATTAAAACGATGGGCCTTTTGGCAGGGTAAGCCATGACTTAAGATATAGAGCTGAGCAGAGCTGAACAAAGCCCAGTGTGTGCTGTGATCTGGATGCTGATATGCTGGACATGAGTATGGGATGCCTGCATGGTGGCATACTCACCAAACCAGCACCTGATCTTTTCATTGTTACATTGTCCTGTAGAAGCAATCAGCCACTTATTTCCCAAACCCACCAACCGAATCGGTGTCAAGACTTGTCTTTCTTTTCATGGCCCGGTTCCTATAACCTGACTGGAAGTGAACACATGTATGAAGCATGTTATGCACACAACATAGAGTATGCAGTACACCGCATACAAGAATTACACAACACTGTCGTTGCTGAATTCTCACTGCATTTTGGGATCTGTAGTCCTTTCTAATCTGAAATATGATAAGTCTTGCTGTAACGAACAGGTAATCATTCATCCCGTGGCTGGTTGGTTTGGTTCCATCAAGTTAACGGCTGCTTTCATTTTAATTAGCTTCTTTATAGGATGTTTTAAACACAGCTAGATAGATACACTGAACCTGTTACTGTACGCTAGAGCGCGTGAATATAAAAGCTTCAGCAGCTCCACTGTAGTGTTGCGGTTTTAAATAGGAGAAAACGAAAAATCATGGTGATGGATGTGGCGGGTAAGGTGATAAATGCTTTTTAAAAGCTGGAGAAGGTGGTCATTTATAAGCAGCCTGGTTTATAAAGATGTCAAGTGGTGTATATGACGGATAATGGTGTCGGCTATAAAATGTGATGGGTGGAGTTGGGAGGGTTCTGAAGAGGGTGGTTGGGAATGGCTGTGCTCGCTCAGACCAGAAGTGTTTCTGAGGTGGCGGTGTGAGGTTGGTGTGAGAGGGTGCTGTGTGTACAGGTGATAACACGATTATGGAAGTGTGAGAGCAGTAGTATCTGTGTTAGGGATGTATGGCGGAATATGAGCACTTTTATTATGTGCACTTATTATTTGACCAATTCGGACATCAAACGGTTCATGTGTCATTTTTTTATCCTCAAATTTGAACAAAATCTCAAACTTCAAACATCGGTAAAACGTGTTCGCTTCTGTCACAGCCTCAGGGCCGTTGTCATTTACTGATCACCATGCAGACTGTTCTATGTAGAACACACCTCATTTCGGACACACCCTCAGCCACGCCGCCGCAGTCATGAGACTCGGGCTGTGCTAAAAAAATCGATGCACCAATATATGGCGATATTTATTTTCGCAATATACTACATCGATTTTCGGCTCAAACTATGTTTTTTTTTGGAGGAAATAAAAGCACATTTTAAGCGGGGTGTAAGCCACAGTCTCATGCAGTCTCATACAGTCTCAGTCTAAGCTCCTGTAGTTTGTACGCTAAATTATCACATTATTATCCCCTTCCAAGCACTACCCTCTCCGTCCGCCCTCCAGTATGCCAGTTCCAGTATGCCATCAGCTCACCTCAAAGGTGCTGTTGATTTTAAGTGAAAATGTGTTCTGGGTTCATTTCGTATATCTATAGAGGCGGTGGTGCGGCGTTACGTCATTTGGGGGTCGGGAACGGATTAATCCTGTTTACATGGCTTCTTATGGGGAAAGTTGATACTGACTCTGAAGAATTCGGACTTTGAATGGCCTTTAGGAACCAATTACGTTTGAGGTTCCACTGTATAGGGGGTGTGTGTGTGTGTGTGTGTGTGTGTGTGTCCATTGTCCACCTCAGAACCATTGTCCAGATTTTATTATCTGTGTGTGGGTGTAGGCTGTGTGTGTGTGTGTGTGTGTGTGTGTGTGTGTGTGTGTGTTTTCATGTTAGTTGTTCATTGCCAGTATGTCGGTGAACTGTAGCTGTAGGTGACGGTGTTTTTCCCTTCAGATTGCAATTTAATTGGCAGTAAACAGATCGATCTGTAAATTGGAGATAGACAGATTGACACACACTAACACACACACACACACACAACACACACACACACACACACACACACACACACGCACAAAGGTAAATTGTACTACTATATATACAGTTGTGTCCTTCTGTCTGGCTGGCGGGCCGGCTCCTTTCCTCTTTACTCGCTCCTCAATCTGACTCTGCTGGAAGGGAAAAGAGAGAGAGGGACAAATCGCAAATTTGTGTGTGTGTGTGTGTGTGTGTGTGTGTGTGTGTGTGTGTGTGTGTGTGAGATAGGCAGCAACTTGCCATCTTTCCAGCAAGGGACTGAAGGTCCACTCTAGGCCAAGGGGGGGTGTTCAATCTCTCTCTCATCTCTCTCTCCTCTCTCTCTCTCGTTTACATACTAAGGGGAGAGAGAAGAGTGTATGAGTGTTGTGAGTGAGTGTGTGTGTGAGTGTGTTGTGTGTGTGTGTGTGGTGTGTGTGTGATGTATGATACATAGGACTGGACTGAACTAACAAAAACCAAGTATATAAATATTAGGAAGACTCTTTAGGATTTGTCCCACCCTCTTTCCCCGCCAGCTTGGACTGTGGGGCCTAGCGTTTTAAGGTTCTGGACCTGTACCAGAAGGTCCAGTGTTCAAATCCAACCTCAGCTAAGCTGCCACAGTTGGGTCCTTGAGCGAGACCCTTAACACACAGTTTTGCTTGGATTGTCAAGTCAGTCAAGTCAGTTTTATTTCTATAGAGCTTTTTACAGTGGAGCATCATCTCAAAGCAGCTTTGCAATTTTAGGTAATCTTGTAAATGATGAGGCCAATCCCAAATTGAGGCAGCCCTACGGCAGTGGCTAAACGTTATAAGGAGGAAACCTTGGGAGGACCAAGACGCAAAAGGGACCGACCTCTTTGGGCTTAGATGTTATATGTACGAATTGGACACTGATTGAAATATTGTATCAGCCATAAGTCTCTGTGGATAAGGAAATGTAAATGGTGTCTGTGAGATATCTTCTGGACCTCATAGAACGCCATTCCACCACCTTAGATAACATAACATAACCCATCCCTGTCATCAGCTTCCACCTGTTCCACTGGTCGCTTTAATGTTTACCCTGTCAGGTTTGACCCACTCTGCTGTGACCTTTGAGGCTGTTCCCATCGTCACAGGAACCTTGAAACAGGACTGTGTGTATGCGTTTTGTATCTGACCCGCCTTCTTAAAGCTGTTTCATCAGTTTCACGCTGCGAAAGTGTGTGACTGCACGAACACTTAGGAGCTTTATTTCCACTGTCAGCTCTCACTTCATTATAAAGTCCTGGAGGTGCATTAGGCATTCCTTGAGCGCCTGAGCAAATCCTTCACACACCTCAGTTGCATATGGGTACTCTTTTTCCCCTCCTATTGTACCTCCACTTGGACACTGCATGGGTTATTCGCCGCTATAAATGATTTATGGTCTTACATGGAGCAAAAAGCCATTGGCATGCAGGTTTGTAGTGCTCGCATATAGGGAGTAATTTTATTAAACATAAAGTGCACTGCGCAGGTCAAACAGCAGGCAGGATACAGGCTGTGCAAAAGGGTCTTAGGCCACCATTTAGTTCTGTTTATTTAATTTTGTTTAAACATAAAGTGCACCGCGGCAGGTCAAACAGCAGGGCAGGTTACAAGGACTGTGCAAAAGTCTTAGGCCACCATTAGACTTGTTGTTTTAACAATAACTGCAATTACCACATATAACGTATTGGACCAGTCACTCCATAATTCTCTTTTCCACTGATCTTCAGTCCAAGCTTTGTGAGCTTTCATATCTAAGCATTTTTCACGCTGTTCCCATTCTGAAAAAGTGGTTTCTTGGCTGCTACCCCCGCCCTGATCAAGCCAAATAAAGAGATGGAGAAATAATATATATGGTCATTATGCCAATGCTAAATATATCTAATCTAATGGTGACCTCAGACTTTTGCATTTTTACAGTACTGTAAAGAAATTGGTTAAAACCCCAACTGGTTTCCTGTTGGACATTTGGTGACATAGGGAAGAGGAAATATTTTTTTCTTTTTCAGTTTCATTGCAGCAGTAAATTTGTGTGTAATACATTTCTAGCGGGCTTACATGGGGAGCATATATACCATATACAATCACCAATCACTTTATTAAGTCCTTGTTTCTACAAGTCTTTGTTTTCCATTTGATCTGTTACCATACAGAAGCACTTTATAGTTCTACAGTTGCAGACTGTAGTCCATCTTTTTCTCTACATACTGTGTTAGAAGCCTTCCTATCTTATCATTGTAATGCATTGCATAGGGAGGATAAACCGAAATCCCATACCGCCCCTCTTATTGGATCATAAAGCTCACTACATAAGGTGTAGAAGGCATTCTTTACACCCTTATGGAGCTGGAACTCTGACCTGTAATACAGCCGTTGCTGTTTAAGATGCAACGTGAGCAATGTAGTGCAACTATAGCTATAGCTAACTATAGTCTAAAGCTTGCAGCCCTCGGTTTCTGTGCAGTGAAGAAGATCGGCTCAGTGAAAATACAAAATGTGAGTGTCGTTTCAATATGACAGCTAAAAAAGCAAGCAGAAAACTTAGAGATGTCCAGACTTCTGTCTGACCCTTTCAGGCTCTGGATCTGTTTGAATGAGGCAGTCGATGAGTTTTTATATATGTCAAGAAGAACAGCCAGGCATTGGCCAATAAATCTGGCAGAGTTGGACCTTATCTGGAAGACGGGCTGATATTAGAAGGAGCTGGTGAGAGAAGAATGCTTACCTTGTCGACTCGTACAGCCAAAGACCAGTGTGAGGAAAAGATTCTATAGATTCTCATTCTAAGGAATTGATTTGTTCAATGTTTTTGTCATTTTTGTCCCTTCAGAATGGAGTTTAAAAAAACACACGCTGAAGATTTTGAACTAAGTCCCTGGATTATTGGATTGGCATGCTGTCTGGGGTTGGTTCCCGCCTTGTGCTCTGTGCTGCCAGTTGGGCCCTGCATTGGATTGATTGATTGATTTTGATTGAATGAATGAGTGTGGTGTGCTCTAGGGTCATTTGGATTTCGGCGCTATCCTCTTGATGTAAGCACACTACAGAGGGTCTAATCAATGTCAGTCGTCTCTCCCCGCTGCCTGTGTGACGACATTACATGAACCAGTGGCTTTTACACCCTTGAAAGCTGTACTTTACATTTCATTTGCTCTCTGCATAAAACCCAAGTCTGTGGTGTTATTTGGCCGGTAGATCCGATTTGGTTTGTTTTCCGTGACCTGTGTCTCTGCCAGTAGCAAAACAGCATTATCATGATAAACAAAGGTTAGAAATGATGTGTTAGAATCATTTTTATGAAAGACCTGTTCCTCATGTTTTTGCTGTTGGAACAACTTTTGGACGTCTTCTTCAAAAGAAGACCAAACGTTAAAAAATCGAATGAGCATAATTTACATAGGAAGCAGTTTCTCATATCCCATTCCACCTACTTTCTGTCCTGGAGTGCAGACGTGAAGGAATTACTCAATTCAATTGGAGCCTATGTCTTGAATCAGTGTCGTTCCTCCGTACAGCTTTATCTTCAATCGCCTCGCTTTATTGCTGGAACCCATTCTTTATGTTTGTTTCAACGTCAGGAACTGCTGTTGGACAGAAAGCGCACCATGCAGGGTGTAGAATCCAGTACGTGAGGCTGTAGTACTTTATATATATTATGTATACGTGGTAGAAATCCAAACTCACTCCAGCGCCCACTTTATGGGGTACACCTGCCTTCGACCGCTCCGTTCACGCAAATATCTAATCAGCCAATCCCACGGCAGCAGCGCTCAGTGCATTTTTGTAGACGTGGTCAAGACGAGCCGCTCAAGTTCAAACACACACCCGGTCCTCACCATGATATGTAAACTTGACAACTTGACACACACACACACACACACACACACATGCGCGCGCACACACAGATTGAGACATTGGAGAACAGCAGTGTTTCACTATTTCCTGTCGCATGCATCTGTCTACCCCTCCCACTTTATTAACTGGTAGGCCCAAGCACCTCCGAGTGGCTCTGTGTGTGTGTGTGTGTGTGTGTGTGTGTGTGTGTGTGTGTGTGTGTACACAGGGTTTCCTAGGCAACACATAAACGAGCACTTTGCTTGAACAGAAATAGTCTGCTGATTCATCTGACAGAGCAGTGGCACACACACACACACACACACACACGCTCGCATATATACACAATTACACAATTAAGATATTTAGTGAGGTCATTACAAGTGTAATGGCTTACTGTTTTAATATTTGATCTCTTACCGTGTGTGTGTGTGTGAGAGAGAGAGAGACAGAGAGAGAGAGCGAGCATGAAACAGATTGGAAGGAAATTTACAATAGACTAACTTAACGTGCAAAAGTTTGAGACCTTCCCTGATGTTTCGAGCTGTTCTACAAGTAGGTACAGAGGTTGTGTTAACCAAAGACGTACAAACACGGCATGTCACATAATGACAGAGTTGGTGTAGTTGTTTTGTTTTGTGTTTTTCATTTTACTGCTTCGTTCTGTACGATTTGTTAACACGCTTTGGACCATCATGCGCATTCGCTTTTGGATTAGACGTCAGGGGAGATGAACTTCTCTTTCATGCCCAAATCTGAGAACTTGTTGTGGGCTTTAGAGGGGAATTCAGACCAGATTCGTGTTCGAGTTCGCTCAGCCCTAGTAACGCTTTGCTTTATTAAACCTGTAAAGTGTCATTTGTAATCTAAAAAAAGTCGCTTCTGAGCATGCTCGGTGGCGGCCATGGTAACACTGCATGGTTGCCATGGTTTGTGTGGGACTGGCTGCTTAGGACGAACGCGCAAACACACGCAGACGTACACCCAGAGGTCCTCAAGGTTAACATTGGTTCTCTCGGTTTGACTGGAAAGGGAGACCGTAAAGCCACACACACACACACACACACACACACACACACACACACACACACTTGGATGAGGACACTGGAGCAGCAGTCATCCTTTACCTGAGGGAAAATCCCATCAGACAGAGGCAAAGCTGTGTGTGTGTGTGTGTGTGTGTGCAGATCATTCCCCATCTAGAGTGGAAAGAGAAAATAAAAATCTCTCTCTCACACACACACACACACACACACTGCAAGGTCAACAAAGAATGAGAATGCAGGTGGCATCACACCACACCACCAATAACACTGAGAAATCCAATCTTATGCCAAGGTTTTGCCAGCCCTGGTCAAACGAATCGTTGTACTGAATGTTAAAAAAGTGACATAAAGTGACTAGCAGAGGGTATTTTATCATTTAAAAAAGCATCGTAAGGCTAATGATGGGAATAATATTTTAGTTTAGGTACACCTTAAGAGGGCAGAAGAACAATTAAGGTGTATTTCCAGTTTTAAGATTATGCACACTTTCAAAGGATGTTTAGGACTGTGGTAGCTTAGTGGTTAAGGTACTGAACGGAAGATCCTGGGTTCAAATCCCACCTCTGGAAAGCCACAACTGAGTGAGTTTACTGCCTTTGATTCTGTAGCGTGGTTCATTTCGAGGTTGCCAGATCCTGCGAGGAAAAAAATGCCACAGGCAATGGAAAAAGAGTCCAAATAAAGCTAAGTCTTTTGATTATGTACCTTGGCACTGTGTTGGTTAGGCTCGCATGCATGCGCAGACTGAGAAAGCCGATTGGGTAACTGGTATAAATGCTATGAGAAATTGGGCTACTGAGGTAAAATCCAGCTCTCGTTATTGGATCTGATTTATAGATCGGAGTACACTATATACGTGCCCACTTGAATAATGAGATAACTGCAGAAATCTGACTCTGATCGGATCATAGGTGCATGTAACCACACTCAGTGTTTGACCTCTTGAAAAAGGTCCTTAACCCACAAATGCTTGAATTATTGAGATTCTTCTCAAGAATCTCTTTTTTATAATAGATGCATGGAAACTAGTGGAGATTCTTCTCAACAGTGTGTATGCTTTTCTTCTCTTGAGAAGACTCTCCAGTAGTTTCCATGCTTTTATAAAAAACGTACGTACCTGCTATATTATCTAAGGGTGTGGACACTGTTCTTTTCGAGTGCACCGTGTGTTGTCCATAAATTTCCAAACGAAAATCATGCACAGACTTAATACAGTAGAGAACATTTTTGCACTTGTGAACAATTTGCACTTTAAGGCATTAACTTTTCGAGATTGTAGTACGTGCACTCGTGTTCAACTTCCTCGGGCTGATCCAGGTTTTAGCGTGTGTACGCTTGGATTGATGATGTAATCTTCACACAAGGATGAACGTGTTATTCAAGTGAGACTTTCACTGAGAAACACACACACACACACACACACACACACACACACACACACACACACACACACACACACACACCTTAAGGCAGAGTTAAAACAGGGGTTTCTCGCCTCAGCTCCCAGCAGAACAAATGGTTTTAGCACTGTTGTCAGTGAACAGAGAGAGAAAGAGTGTGTTATCTCTGCCTCTATGTGTGTGTGTGTGTGTGTGTACTGAATGGAATGAATGCTTTTTCCGAAACAGAATTTATTCATTACCATTTTGTCGGCATCTGTGGCCGGTCCCTTGGCCTTGTCACTGCACCACAAAGGTCGCTTGGGTTATTCGTCACGAAGCAATTCCCTGCTCGCTCTTTCCCCAGAAGCATACCGAAATAGCAGCCATTTGTACGTTTGCTCCCAGCCAAGGTGCTTTAACTTCACTTCGAGAATGAACAAACGTTGTTTGATTGGGGTGCCAAAACTTTCACATTAGACTTTTCCATATTTACTCATTATGTGGCTAAATAGAGACTGTCTTTTAACTGTGTGTGTTTTTTATGTATCAGGTGGGTCTCTAATATCGGATCAGCCTTGTTCGTCGTTAGTGTAGGACGTCATTTGTTTGAAATCTTCTTTAGAAGGTCACAGTATTAGGAGTTCAAGTCAGGATGGCACAATTTTTGGAAGCTTTTCAGGTACTTAAAGGAACACTTTCGGGATGCCAGGAGTCTGGACATGTTCTGCGACTCTTGCCAGAATTTGGGGAAATTTAGGCACATTTCTACTGAAGGAACCTCAGGAACTACAGTGGCACCTCGGTTCTCGACCACCTTGGAACGTGTCGAACTTGAACAGTTATAAGAGCCAACCGAAAGGAAATCAGGAACTGAATCCTCCTGAGTCCTACACAGGCTGAGCAGTTAGCATTAGAGCTAGGCTAGCACAGTGAGTTCACCAATAGAGTAAGTGTTTTGCTTTTACTTTTCACTTTCAATCCATTACTCACTAAATGACATGTTTCAACACTATTACAAAATAAGCTTTGCCAACAAGCATTCTGGCCAACTGTAGGTTAATATAAGGGTTAGTGTGTAATCCGCTATGATACTATATTACACTCATCAGTTCATGATACCTTTAGCTTACAGTGGACTTATCTGAACATATCCCCATCATAGATCAGGGAGCTCCTGTACAATACAGCTCCATTAATGCAGATAATGCCTCATATAGGGGGGACTTTGGTCGTCTGGAACCCATTCAATCCATTTACATTATTCGTTATTGGAAAATGAGAACTGAGGTACCACTGTACTTTAGAAATGACGTTTAAATGAAAGGAACCTTTTCACGTCTGGGACCTTTATAGGATTCTGGATCTTGGACACAAATCTACTGGAGGGTTTTTTAAAAATCCATTAACCTCTTTGGGTTGTTGAGAGTTTGAAAGGGTTTCCACTGAAGGAACCCTTTCAAAATCCAAGAGCCTTTGTGGTTTCTCATGAGTTTTACTCAGGGCTGTAGTCTGAGCTTGTGCATGTTTCAGACGAAGGAACCTTATGATAACTTGAGAATTTTGCTGAAGGAACGTTTTTTCGTAAACCAGGAACCTTTTTGTGTTTGTAAAAAAATTCTGAAGAACTTCAGACACGTTTCTACTGAAGGAAAACCTTTCAAAAATCCAAATTCGGGAACGTCTTCAGGTAATCAGTCATATGTCCTGCGTGTCCACTGTAAGCGTCATTGAAAAGCCCAGCGAAAATTTCAGGGTTTCAAAGGAACTCAGTCATGATGTTTGAAACGTTTAATGAGTGTCACGAATACTGGAGGAACCTTTTCGAAACCCAAGAGCTTTTGTGGTTTCTCATGAACTTTACTAGGACCTGTAGCCTGAACTTGTGCATGTTTAACATTTCCACTGGAGGAACACATTTAATTTGTAAAATATGTTTTGAAATTCAGGGATTCATATTTTTATTTTTATAAATTTGTCGTACTTGCTGTGTTCCTGCAGCTTTGTGTAACATCTTACAATGTCTCTCCCTCTCTCCCTCTCTCTCTCTCTCTGCAGTCTGCTCTCAGTACTCACGGGGTGTGTTTACGATATTCGGGGTGTATGATAAGCGTTCGGTGCACACCCTGTCATCGTTCTGCGCCTCACTGCACATCTCGCTCATCTCCCCCAGCTTCCCTGCAGAGGGGGACACCCAGTTCCTCATTCAGCTCCGACCCTCCATCAGGGGGGCGCTGCTCAGCACCGTCGACCACTATGAGTGGAACCGCTTCGTCTTTCTGTATGACACGGACCGAGGTAACACACACACACACACACACACACACACACACACACACGTTGTGTCTCATTAGGAGAGGCATTTAGCAGGAAGGTGATATTCATGGCACATCAGTCTCAATACAGCTGCTCATTCTTCATCCTGATGGAGTGTGTGTTAATAAAACTGACCATTCATCGCCACACACACACACACACACACACACACACACACACACACACACACACACACACACACTCTGTCCATTCAAGCTGTGGCTACTGTGTGAGAAGGACAGATGCATTTCCACTTCATGAACCTTTTCAGAAACGTCAGGAAACTTTTCCAGCCCCCAGGAATTTCTCAGGAACGTTTTTCCACATATAAGGAACATTTCTGCGAAAGGGAACCTCTTTCACTCTCTAAAGAAATTTCTCAGGAACTAAAGGAACTTTTTCTGGACTTTTTTTTGTACCCCTTTTGTCCTCAATTGTTCTGCCTTATTTCCCCGTGTCACAATTTTTGCACAGCCCCTTTGCTGAGGGAGTAGGACCAGTGGTTTGGTTTTTAAAGCAGGGCTTGCTCAGTTTGGGATTGGACTACTAATAGAAGATAATAGAAGATTGTAAAGCTGCGTTGAGGCTATGCTCCATTGTAAAAGGTGCTGTAGAAGTAAATCTGACTTTGACACAATGGGGTCGCTGTTGCATTGGAACGTTTTTAGTTTTTCGAGAACCTCTACACCCAAACGCCATCCACACTACCCTGCTACCACATTCCACCAGTTCATCCCCCCACACCTTTCATATACACCACATACCCTCCATCGTACAAAGGGCATCTCACGAGAGTTCCTCAGAGAGCAGGAGCACAGTGCAGAGAGAGAGTGCCAGAAGGATGGATGTTCTTTCTGTAAACAAACACAGATTGGAGAGTCTGGAAGGGTTTCTGTCTCGAGTCTCTGTTTGCTGAAGAGACATCTGGTGATCTTAATAAGTCAGGCTGAAACACTGATCTATCCTTCCATACTCAGTGTGTGTGTGGGGGGTCACGTTTGTGTATCACTGTGAGGACCGAACGGTATTACGGCAGTGGGAAGTCCCCTCAATGACTGAAAGACAAACATGTGTGTGTCTGTGTAAGTTTATATAAGTGTATTACACTTTATAAAATGAAGAAACGGACATTGTATGACACTGAGCAATTTTTGGAATAGAAAATTAGCTTAGGACACACACACACCACACACACACACACACACACACACACACACACATGCTTGCAGTGCACTGATGGACAGATTGCTCCAGCAGCGATACAACAAGACAATTTAGTGGCCATCTGCTGCTTTTGGCCTGCATACCACACACACACACACACACACACACACACACACACACACACAGATGATAGTTATAAGAACACTGTTTCCCAATAATATTAACTTGCATGCGAATGTAACATATGCTGTAATATGTGTGTGTGTGTGTGTGTGTTTGGTCAGGTTATAGCATCCTGCAAGCCATCATGGAGAGGGCGGGGCAGAACGGCTGGCAGGTGAGCGCAATCTGCGTGGAGAACTTCGGCGACAGCGCGTACCGGCGACTCCTGGAAGATCTGGACCGCAGAAACGAAAAGAAGTTTGTCGTCGACCTGGAGGCTGAACGACTCCAGAATTTTCTGGAGCAGGTACGAGGCGTTCACCGAGTCGGAGAGCGTAGAGCAGACCTACAGCAGGTATCAGGGGCTATCTAGAGCAGTCACTAACTCAATTAGAGCAGAACAAGTAATATGGGTCCAGAAATATCTAATAGAGATAAAAGGATTTTTCAGACCCCTAGAGAAACACTAACATTTTCCAAGATCTCTTGAACCTGTATTCGGAGTTTGGAGATATCTAGAACATGTGCAGAGAGTGGGAAAATATCTAGAACAGGCAAGGAGTTAGCACATAACTGGGCGTTTGGAGATTTGAAGTTTGGAGAGGTACAGTAGATTTTTAGAGGTGTCTAGAACATGCTATATGGGTCCAGAAATGTCTAATAAAGGATTTTCCAGACTTCTAGAAAAAGTATAACATTTTCAAGATCTCTTAAACTTTTATTAAGACTTCAGGTATTATCTGGAACTGGTACAGGGAGTTGGAAAGCATCTAGAACAGGTGAGGAATTTTGGAGATATAGCAGCAGTTCATATGTCTAGAAAAGGTATGATAAAGTCTAGAGATATAGCGAGAGATAACTAGGACATAACTAGGGGTTTGGAGATATCTAGAGAAAGTCTGATGGTTTTTAGAGGTGTCTAGATATCGGTAATACGTAATAAGGGCCTGAAACATCTGCTACAGGTAAAGGGATTGTACAGGTGTCCAGAAAAGATATAGCACATTCTGAGATGTCTTAATCTTTACTAGGTGTTCAGCGATATCTAGATCAGGTAAAGGGAGTTGGAAAATATCTAGAACCTGCGAGGAGTTTGGAGATATAGAGCAGTTCAGACATCTAGAAAAGGTACGATAAGGTCTTGAGAAGGTAGGTGTGTTTGAGAGATAACTAGGACATAACTGGGGGAGGTTGGAGAGGTACAGCAGATTTTTAGAGGTGTCTAGAACATGGTATATGGATCCAGAAATATCTAATATAGGTAAAAGGATTTTCCAGACCTCTAGAAAAAGTATAACATTTTCCAAGATCTTTTGAACCTTTATTAAGACCTCAGGTATTATCTAGAACAGGTACAGGGAGTTGGAAAGCATCTAGAACAGGTGAGGAATTTGGAGATATAGCAGCAGTTCATATGTCTAGAGAAGGTAGGTGTGTTTGAGAGATAACTTGAACATAACTGGGGGTTTGGAGCTGTCTAGAGAATGTATAATGTGTATTAGAGGTGTCTAGAATTAGTCATATGGGTCTAGAGACATCCACTACATGTAAAGGGATCTTACAGGTTTCTAAAGAAGGAATAGCAAATTCTGAGATGTCTTAATCTTTATTAGGAGTTCAGAGATATCTTGAACAGTTACAGGGAGCTGGAAAATATCTAGAACCTGTGAGGAGTTTGATATATAGAGCAGTTCAGACATCTAGAAAAGGTACAATAAGGTCTTGAGAAGGTAGGAGAGTTTGTGAGATAACTAGGACATAACTGGAAGTTTGGAGATGTCTAGGGAAGGTATGTTGTTTTTAGAGCTGTCTAGAACATGTAATAAGTGTCCAGAAACATCCACTACAGGTAAAGAGATTATACAGGTGTCTAGAGAAGGTATAACAAATTCTGAGATGCCTTGAACTTACATTAGGAGTTCAGAGATATCAAGAACCTGTGAGCTATCAAGTTCAGGAATGCAGTTTTCACTGATCCAGAGAAAGTAAGCGGATTTCAGAGATATCGAAACCAGATAGAAGTGTTTAAGAGGTGTGTCTAGAGAAAGTTTGATGATTTTAGGCATGTCTAAGAACATGGGTGAAGGTTTCATTCCTACTTGCATCTTTCATTTCCGCCCAAGAGCTAGAGAAGAATTGTGATATCAGACATGTCCCGATCCTTTAATAGTGATTTGGAAACATCTGCTCAAGGAAAAAGATGTTCGGAACTAGTGTGAGGGTACAGGGATATCTAGTACAGGAAAAGAGAATGCAGAGAAGTCTGGAACACTTATGAGGATTTTAGAGATGTCCAGAGCTTAGAGGCTTTAAACCACCGCTTATGTCTTTCTGTTTGTCTTTTGCAGGCGGTCAGTGTCGGGAAGCATGTGAAGGGTTATCATTACATCATCGCCAACCTGGTGAGTGTGTGTGTGTGTGTGTGTATATATATATATATTGTGTATCATTTATAAAACTTGAAACACTTTTCTATCAACAAATGTCGCAAGGCTTCGCTCGTACTAGATTTTTGTCATTCAGACGTGAACTAGTTGTATACGAAACTGTTTTTATGTCCTGTTATCAGTCTTAAGAGCTCGGGTGTTAGAACGCTAAGCGGTGCGCTGCTGTAGTTCTATTAAAACTCATATTCCACTCATCCTAGGTGTGAACTCTTCTAGCTTCCTGTATATTCTTTATGAATAATGATATAGAATGTAACAATGGTAAGCCATTACAGGATTTAGAGGCATTGAACTGGTTTTGTTGTGCGCATCTGGCAACCCTGGATAAATGCACAGCCATTGACATCATGCTGCATTAAGACTTGCTTACATGGCTGACCAGTGAAAACGATCTTTGCATATCGACTCGCCGGCTAAGCTCAAATGTAACCAGTAATCCATTGTTTTCAACGTTTATAGGAAGTACCAGATTACCTAATTATCTGCGGAATGGGCAAATCGGCGTAGGTTTCATATGAATTAGGATATTGTCATTTGAGCTAAACCTTCTCCCAGGACTGAGGACCTTCCTCTTTATATCTGTCAGGGTTTTAAGGACGTGTCGCTCGAGCGCTTCATGCACGGTGGAGCCAACGTTACCGGGTTCCAGCTGGTCGACTTCAGTAAACCGATGGTCATCAAACTCATGCAGCGCTGGAACAAACTCGATCAGAGAGAGTACCCAGGCACCGAAAGCCCGCCCAAGGTACGTCCACCATCCAGTCACCTGCTGCTGTCTGACTGTAGGACTAGAAATGCCTAGAAATCAGTAATTGTGTGTACTCTGGTTGCCATGGTTTCACTGGTAGGATGAACACATGACTGTAGTTGCCCCACCTTTAGGTTCCTCTCCCTCTGAGATTCATGTCAGGATTATGTCTAACCTTACTCTTGCCAAAAACTTACAGATCAGGACTTTTTAAGCCCAGGCACCACGTACGGCATAAAGTCACAATGTTCCGTAAGTCCCTGAGCACGCCCAGATCCGTACTGCAGCTAAGTGGGTTGCTGCTTTCGCTCTTTTCCAGAGGCTTTATTTTTTAATGAATTATACTCAGCCAGCCACTTGTGCTGAGAACACAAGCGGTTCCTTTGTTTGATGAGTATGCCTCGATCTCACAGCAGCCTGCTTAGGCTAGTTCTTTTGGTGTAGAGTTAATTTTTTCCCCCAATCAAACTTGTTCCAGAGGGTACTGCAACAAAATTAGTTTGTACTTCTAAACATTCAATGAAGCAGCTCCCGTGGCTCGGAGGCAAGAGCAAAGTGCTGGAAACAGCACTTTCTGGAAACAGAGTCCCTGGGTTAGGATCCTGGGTCGTTCCTTTGCCGTGAAGGTCTGGTTTTGCAGACTGGCATCTTAATAAGCACTTTTGCCGGCACCCAGTCAGTTCTCCGACTGGGCCCCGTTATGATCCTGAACAATGAATAGAAGTGGGTCAAAACAGCAGCTTTCATCATCTCTCTCATTTCTTTACCTGATGGGAAGGAGACACAAATTGAGAGCGAGCATTCAGTCAAACAACTTGCACTGATCCTCCACCTTGCTTGACTGTTGGTAGTCAAAACAGTCCAGTGGCTTTCATTGCTCCAGCAACGTAAATATAGCTTTCTGGTTAGGTCTAAAGATCTTACATTTAGTCATAGAAACCTTCATCTCTCAGGTCCAAGATCAGATTTTCTACTTGTATTCTTTCGACAGCTCCACGTCCTTTCAGTCTTGTTGTTATCCTTTCAGAATAAATCCCTGCGCACCAAACATGAAAGCAAACCTTCGACCTTGCTGTCTAGAGTTCTGTCTGCGGTCTCCATATGGTTACCTGTCGTGCTCACTTTTTCATGATTTCTTATCCCGATGATAAAGCAACGCTTTGCCGTCTGCTGTAATACATACAAATGGTGCTACAATAAAACCAGGCCGACAGATTGCGAAGCAGAGATTGAATCAGCCGACATGGAAATGGAAGTCTGCATGTAATTCCGTCTGATGGGCTTAATATCAGACGCTCTGTCTCTGTTTATTTGATTCCGTCTGGTTGACGGTTATCCAGTAGTATCGACAAACATGATAAAAAGATAAACATGATGAAAGCAGTAGTTGAATTTCCCCTGGTAACATCCCAGCCATCTGACTCACACACACACACACACACACACACACACACAGGTTTTTTGTTAACTGAAGATTTAATGCTGGCCGTGTCTTCCTCAGTACACTTCCTCCCTGACGTACGACGCCATCTTGGTGATGGCCGAGGCGTTTCGTAACCTTCGGCGCCAGAAGATCGACATTTCCCGCCGTGGAAACGCCGGAGACTGTCTGGCTAATCCGGCGGCGCCGTGGAACCAGGGCATCGACATGGAGCGCACCTTAAAGCAGGTACGGAGTACAGAAAAAAACACCTTAAAACAGGTACATGTGAAGGACACAAAATAAAACACACATCTTAAAACAGGTATGCCTTACATCACACTGTATAGTTATACACACACCTTTAATCTGGTATAACTTAAAACACACCTTAAAACAGGTACAGCTTAAATAAACCTTAAAACAGGTACACCTTAAAACACACCTTAAAACAGGTACACCTTTAAAATGCACTTTAAAACAAAAACAAACCTTAAAACACAGCCTAATACAAAAACATAGTAAACATTCTGATTGCTAAGTGTGTGTGTGTGTGTGTGTGTGTGTGTGTGTGTGTGTGTGTGTGTGTGTGTGTGTAGGTGCAGATCCAGGGTCTGACGGGGAACATTCAGTTTGATCAGAACGGACGCAGAGTGAACTACACAATGGACGTGTTTGAGCTGACAGGCATCGGCCCTCAGAAGGTGTGATACACACGCCACAGGCTATTTATCAAAGATGCTAACACACACACACACACACACTTTAATGACAGGTACTCTTTTTGACACACAGAACTAGTTAGCCACACACACATTACTAACAATTTAACACACTTCCTTCTGTGTGTGTGTGTGTGTGTGTGTGTGTGTGTGTGTGTGTGTGTGTGTGTGTGTGTGTGTGTGTTTGAGATTAGATTGGCTACTGGAACGACATTGATAAATTGGTGCTGGTGCAGAATGAGCTGGCTGGAGGAAATGGATCAGCCGTGGAAAACAGAACTGTAATCGTCACAACCATCATGGTAACACACAAGAATGCACACACTGTTCTTTGTGTGTGTGTGTGTGTGTGAGTGTGTGTGAGTGTGTGAGAGAGAGATATGTCATGTTTGCTAATGCTACTGTTTGCTAGCCGAGTAAGGAGTCTCAGTGCATTTACTTTAGCGCTGAGTCATTCTAGTGCTTTCACTGACTGTTAGCGCACTCGCTTTTTGCTTCAGATGGGTTATGCTAATATGCTAATGCTAACTACAGTCAGTCCTGAGTATGCTAGTAGGCCAGCTATGCTAGCACTGAGTAAAGCTGACTTTTTAACCAAAGGAAGCTGATACCTGAATGTATCTTAGCAGGTTCCTCCTGTCTCTCTCTCTCTCTCTCTCTCTCTCCCTCTCTCCCTTGCCATGTGCTTCCAAGGCGGTGGAGAATTTTACTTCAGCAGCCGGTTCGTCCCTGCCAACGCTGCTAAAGAATCCTCTCCTCAGACACTGAGAAAATCAAAGGACACAAGATGGCCAAAGTAGATGCTAGCATGTTTTGGACTTTGAATGACTTTTTTCCCCTCGAAGGACATTATTGTTTTTCATTATTATATTTCCTCCATGGTATATAATTGGTTCTTTGAAGGTTCTCGGTCAGACAAGTCGTCATGAATCTTAGTAGGCGTTTCGGTTTCTTTAGTTGCATTATTGATAGACTAGGTTGGCTTCGCATGATCTAGAACCTATATGCAGCATAAACGTCTTTGTGTGTAAAACTCTGTAGCGTCGCCAGAAACCCAGAGAAATGTGTTGCTTAGGACAGACAACAGCAAAGACGAGCATCTGTTGTGGTTTAGACTGGGACTGGTGAACATCTCACCCACGATGTCAGAACCTCATTATGAGTATGAGTCCCTAGTAGAATGTACTGACTGTGTGGAATTTAGTGGTTAAGGTACAGGACCAGAAGGTCCAGGGTTCAAATCCCAGCTCTGCCAAGCTGCTACTGTTGGGTCGATGAGCAAGCCTTTAACCCCACAATTGCTTGGATTGTAAGGTTGTATCATTTGTAAGTCTCTAAATGTGAAAAATGTAATGATGGGTCACCAGTACCCAAGGAGTTTGGGTTCCTTTATAGTATTGGTCTCCCAAAAGTATCTTCCTTATCACATTTAGAGTTTTTCCTTGCCACTGTCATAGGCTTGCTCAGTTGTAGCTGTGGGCCTCAATAATTGTAAAGCCTGCTCTTTTGTAAAAAGTGCTCTAGAAAGAATCTATCTTTGACTTTTGCCCTCAGACCAGTGTGGGATCCTGGTTTTGTCGCTGTGTTGGTCACCAATATGAGATGCTGATTTGGTGGGCAGAATGGTCACCAGTATGGGGATGCTGGTGTGATGCCATGCTGGTCTTTGCTGTTTTTTTTGCACAGGAACATAAGTGGAACGTCCAAACATGGCATGAGCTGGTAATACATCTGTGATCTACCTATTGGTCCAATTACTATTCTTGTACATCATTGTTTTATTGATGCACTTTATTTTGATCACATTAAATATGTCATTTGCTTTGAACACACGTGTCATGAACATTGAACCAGTCAGACAAATATGCTAGTGGATCCAATTGGGAAGGTGCCCAGACATTTGCGCAATTCTTTTTTCCTCCCTGTGTTGTAAAATGCGTGCAGTATAAAGTACAGAAGTGGATCGTTTTAAGGTTCCTGCCTACACGGGTTCTATTCTGTTTATTTAGAAAATCAGCATCATGACCAGGGGTCTCAAAGCATTGGCATGAGACTGTATTGCGTATTATGCTTACGGCTTTTTGTCTCTGTCTGCCAGGAAACACACACACACTTTTACTGCAGGAAACATAAGACACACAAACCCTTACCGTGTGGAAATGTGAAACACACACTAGGTAGCTGTTTCTAAAAATTGCAAGTCAGCAGTCCAGCACACACACTCACACACTCTAATACAATACCGGTTCTCTGGTGCTGCATGTTGTGTCAGGTTCTCTAAGGCTCTTTAATTGAGGGACAAACTGAGGTCAGATTAATACTAATATTACTACTGGTGATAATAACGGACACCACAGCAGTACATCAGGTTACCATCCAGTTTGATTTCAGGAATATCCATACCACTGGTATATACACCATATGGTACCACTGTATTGAGAGTGGGTCTCACCCACACTCAGTGGGCTTCCTTTTCCTCGCTGGGTCTTGTTCTGGGTATTAATATTTACCCGCCAGTTCGTATCCCAATATCTTACAGACTGGTACAGCGAGAACAAGGTTTAGAAAGGGACACAGATACAGGAAATGGGTTCAGGGTTGAACTGAAGGCAGTGTTTATTATATCGCTTCAGAATAGCCGAGTCGTGGAGCCAGACAGTGTGGAGGATGATGACTGCAGGACCTTATAGATTGTTCTGAAGATGAAGGCATTGAGTTTATGGCTGAAATCACGCCGGTACTTTTTTGAAACTGTGTAGGCAAGTAGTTTGGTCCGCGAGGCCAGATTCCTAGAGGGGCACTCAAGCCGCCTACCAGCGTTCTTCATGGTGGGAAACTTAGGGGTTTGGGTATAGGTCACTGAAACAGATGTACGTCAAACGGAAACATGAAATGAGATCACTGCAACAGAGTCTAATAGAAAAAAGAGCTTGGAGCCTCAGGGGAGCGTCTTCAAGCAGCACAATTTTCTACTCAGTGTTTAAGAGTCAACGTAATTCGAACGTAATTGGTTCCGGAAGGCCGTTTGAATTCAGATTTGCCCGTTTGAAAGTCAGAATCGAATTTCTAACCAAGAAATAATTAGGATGAGTCCGTTCCCGTCCCCCAAATGATTGGTGTATTTATGTTATTAATGACTAAAATACATGAAATAAGTGCCTATCACTTCCACTCCTTTTCTTAGAGGCCATTATTAATTTAGGGCAACGTATGCTACATAAACCACAAATGCAAAAGACCACAGTTTCGGCACGTCTTTATCACTGATACTTTTGCTTCAGAGCGTTGCTCATGACTGTAGGCATTTATATTTTTATTCGAGTATTTCTGTGACCTCTCATGGATGTATCATACAAGCTCCTAAAATCCGGAAGCCCCGCACACCCCGTGAGGGCGCAGTTACAAAAATGAGGCTGGCTCGTGTGTGTCCTGATGAATACAGGTTTTACCGACGATCAAACTTTTTCCTTGGAACGTGACAATGAGTTCAGTTCTTTAGTGCTCTCTCAATCCAGTACAGCCCGCTTGGCTGTGTGAGTGTATTAGAGGGTGCCCAAAAGCAGCCCATTGGCAGGCCGGGGTAGTTTTCTGTTGAATCTTTCCAAGGAAATCATGGTCAAACAGGGAACACATCCTCCTTTGAGGAGGCCAGACTAGAAGTCCTACTGTAGTCGAATACAAAGGGAACCAAGCACTATTGTGGAAAAGACAAACAATCGATAGGTGGCTGCAGTAAAAAAGCAATCAAGTCTGTAGGAAAGACAGGCTCGTTAACCTGGCTGGCACTAAATGGCAAATATGCATTTAAGTGGGCATCCCACTTTGCTTAACTGGATATCGATGAGGAGCGATTTGCGTATTCCAGTCTACAAGTTGTGTGTTTAGGCTCACGGTCAGAATATGAGTGGGAAGTCCCCACAAGGATAGGTGAGACTTACTTGCGTGTGTGTGTATATATATATATATGTATCTATGCATGCATTTCTGTATGTACAGGCTGTAATGGAAGTTGTCACGGTGACACAGGCTCAGAAATAGATTTCTTTTTTTAATGCTTCACATGTGGCATATCACGACCTGGATTTAAAAAAAAGAAGAAAAAGAAATGGTTTTTCTCTTTCTTCGCTCTTTGTCTTTTTCTCCCTCCGTCTCATATTTCACCCTTCGTCTCACACAGAGAGGCATTAGCGGCACGCTGAGAGGCCGCGCGTGTGTTTGCGTATGTGCGGTGGAACCCGTGTCAGATAATCTCGCAAACACAAGGTTAAAGTGTTACTTTCCGACTGTGTAGCAATAATAGGCACCATCACACAGAGAGAAAAGAGAACGTCATAACTCTGCCGCTGTAGCATGATCGCTGATAGGCGAATTAGCAGGTGGTGCACGCTCGGCTGAAGCCCCACACACACACACACACACGCACGCGTGCAAATGTGACCTCTAGCTACGTAAAATCTGTAGGTGTAAATGTAAACGATGGCTGGGGTAAAGCTTGGAGTTGACATTTTGTAGGAGCCCTGAAGTGAAAGCACAGAGGAGGCATGATTTCTAAAATTAAACCAATTAAGACGACGAGACGCTGATAGATTGGAGGTGCTTGTTCTTTGTCAGAGCGAGAGGAATTACTGTGTGTACGTGTGTACACCCCCCAAGGACGTAGACGACAGAGGGATAGGGAGAGGGGCCCAAAATGACACCACACAGACATTGGGAGAACATGCCAAACCACACACCTACATTTTCTACGGGTTCCTATAAGAGGCCCTCAGTAGGGAGAAGACAAGGTTTTCTCATCACTTTGTGGTCTGATTAGACAGTCTTGCCACAAGAGGGCGTAAAAGTGCTTCAAAAGGACTCTCAAAGGCTACTTTTGTGTAGTGTACCTCTTGGTGAGAGATTGCTGACTGCTAGACATGCCTGTATGATGCACTCGAAGACATTTTGCCCAGTTGACAGACTTTGAGGGGGCGCATCGTTGGACTCGGAGCAGCAGGATGGTCGAATCGACAAATTGCCCGCCATCTAGGCAGTTCTGACCTAGCTGTTGTGGTGGTGTTGGAAGCAGTGGACCAGACAGACCACCGGTAGAGAGGATTGTTTGATCCGCCGACAAGCACGAGCAGCTCACACAGTTTAATTGTCCACCATCCAGACACAGGTGGCATCTTCACTACAGACCTCTGTCCCTGCCCGGACCATTTACAGGTGCTTAGCAGAAGGACATTTGTTTTAACTTTACGTGTCCTGCCATTGACAGCCAGCCACACTCACCTTCGTTTGCCGTGGTGTCATGAGCGAGACACCTGGATTGCTATGGACTGGAACCGTATCGTCTTTAGCGACGAATCCAGATTCTCATTGGGATCTAACATCTGTCAGGTTCGAGTACGGAGGCCACGTGTCGAGCGCTTCAATCCTGCCTTTGCTGCTGGCGTGATGATCTGGGGAGCCGTCACCTATCGCATATGATAGTCACCCCTAGTAGTGATACGAGGGTCACTAACAACTCAGTGATATGTGCAGGACATGTGTTGCCTCTCATGGCAGGGCTTCCAACTGGCATTTTTCAGCAGGATAATGCTCGCCCACACATAGCACGGGTTTCCCAGGAATGTCTCACCGGATTGCAACACTTTCTTGACCTGCCCGGTTGCCAGATCTATCGCCAATCGAGCACTTATGGGACCAGCTGGGACGCCAGCTTCAACAGCCTACGAGTGAGGAGGATGCCCAGCTGCAACATCAAATGCACCACAGGATACCATACAGAACTTGTATGCGTCTATGCCTAACCATATCTCATCTCGTATCCAGGCTAGAGGTGTCCCAACAAGGTACTAGAGCCTCCTTTCAGTTGTACAGTTTTTCCAGTAAACTAATTTTGTAATCACTTACATATATCATCAATACATTCACAAAAACTTCCATTCGACTCCAAAAACTCCTTCTTGGTGCGTTATTTTTTTTATCAGTGCATATATGGTGTTTTTGCTGCTTGTTGTGCTCTTATTGTTACACACAACGCAATATGAAAAGACACACATTCGTTTGGATTCAGCCTGGATTAACGTACTTGTGACAATGTTATACAGACACATGACACACATCAACTGCTGTCAGTGTGTGTAGAATGTATAAATAAAACTATGTACAAAATCCATTTGTTGTTACTATTATGTTTTCCGTATTATAACTGCTATATTTTATTGTCTGCTTATATGCTGGTATAATTGCTTAGATTGTTTAGTGCTCACTTTTTCTCTCTGTCTCTCTGGTACTCAAGAAATTGTGCTTGTGTTAAATAACTGGTGAAAAAAAACTGGACATTTGTACCAATGCGACTGTAAAAGTTGTCAAATCAAATTCACCACCAGAGGGAGCTCTTACAGCTATACTATAACTACTATCATTGGCACTAACCCATGACCAGTTAGACTTTCCCACTGTTTCTGTCTCTCTCTGTGTGTCTGCGTTTTAGGAAGGGCCTTACGTGATGCTTAAGAAGAACTGGGAGATGTACGAAGGGAACGACCAGTACGAGGGGTACTGCGTGGATCTAGCGTCCGAAATCGCAAAGCACATCGGTATTAAGTACAAGATCTCCATCGTGCCCGATGGGAAGTATGGAGCGAGGGATCCAGAGACCAAAATCTGGAACGGCATGGTTGGGGAGCTGGTGTACGGGGTACGAAAGAGAGCGTGTGTGTGTGTGTGTGTGTGTGTGTGTGTGTGTGTGTGTTTGTATGCGAGTCAGCTTCCTAAAGTTAGCTGTGAACTGCCTGGGCTGCGTCCCAAACCACATGTGGAGGTGTAGGTCACGCCAAGTTGACCCTTCTACAGTCCGAAGAAGCTTGATCAGGAATGGTCTTTTTGGAAGGGTAGCAGCCAAGAAAGCACTTTTTCAGAAGGGGGACAGGGTGAAAAGGCTAAGATATGCTAAAGCTCACATAGATTGGAATGAAGATCAGTGGAAAAGAGGATTATAGAGTGACAAATCCAAGTTTGAAATTTTGTGGTCCAGTTGTCAACAGTATGGTAATTATACCATCGCTAAAACAACAAATCTAACAGTGACCTAATACTTTTGTACAGTATCCCTATATTCATGTGCAATACATTACAAAGGGCAGTCCCTGGCTTTCTCGCATTGGCATGGTCTTATGTTCCAGTGGTCCTATATTTACAGGGCCCTCCATCCCTGGAGTCTCATCTTTCCAGATTCTCTGGTCTCAGGACCCTACCTTCTTCAGACATGTTCTCAGGGTCCTGCTATCCCAAGAGTCCTTTTCCCATTGCCATATTTACGTCTTATTTAACCTGTGTTCTCAGGGCACCTGTATTCCTGGAGCTTTTCAAACCAAACTTTTCCCTTTATGTAATTTTCAGTGGGGTTAGTCATTGAGGATTACCAACCATTAACAAGTCCTCCCATGTTAACCCCTGCCAACCTGAATATACCTGAGCTTACAGATGCTTATGACTAGCTAGTGTTAATCTGGGACAGACAGAGAGGTTTTTTGGGGGATTAGACCTCATGGTCTCTCATGCTGTAGTGTGAGTGCATTATTGCCAGTTGGAAGCTCGATTTGAGCATGGCTGCACCAGGTCACCACCGATAGTAACAAGGTTACCTCAAGACAAGTCACATACATATACACTCAAGTCAATGCCAGTTAACCTAACATGCATGTCTTTGGACTGTGGGAGGAAACCGGAGTACCTGGAGTAAACCCACGTGGACACGAGGAGGGCATGCAGACTCCACACAGAAAGGACCCAGGCCGCTCCACCCTGTGATTGAACCCAGGACCTTCTTGCTGTGAGGTGGCGATGCGAGACACCGTGCCACCCGACCACTGATAGGCTTCAACCTTTGAGGAAGCACTGGAAGGGAATGGGGCTTGTATGAAACTCAGAGGCTTATTCAGTCTGTGGAACAAAAACATCATAGATGTGACAGTGGAGCCCAGGGATCCTCAGAATGAGCTTATTTCAGCACAGTTCATGATCACTCCTTTTCTTCGCCTCCTTTTTTCATTAATTGGCTCAAACGAGACGTGAGCTAATTGGCTGCTGGGGACAAATCACATGCAGAGTCGCGCTTGGCTTCTTTGCTTTAGTGAGTTTGTGCAGCAAAGCTTGGCGAAACCTGTCTGTTTCAACACAGCAGCGTACAGAAGGACACCTGGTCCATTTAGATCCCAGGGGCCTGCTGGGAAAGCGGCTCTCGCTCGTCATTGTTAAAAGAAAGAGTCAAAGCTGTTAAATTTGTGTCTGTCAGCGGTCGGCATGAGTTATAGTGCATGCCATACGCTCACCGGCCACTATGTTAGGTGAACCTCCTTATTTCTGCACTCACTGTCACTGCAGTGCTGAGAATGATCAACCACCCAAAGATCCTGACCATTCTGACAGAGTACAGGGGACTAACAAAGTATCTACAGAAACAGATGGACTACAGTATGTAATCGTAGAACTACAAAGTGCTTCTCTATGGTGAGCAGAACTGAGAAAATGGACAACTAGTGCAGAAACAAGGAGGTGCACCTAATATATCCAAATCATTATGTTTACGTGTAGTTCATACTTTTAGTAATTGTTCTATAATTAGAAAATCTTCTCGTTTGTGTGGCCTCAGAAGGCGGAGATCGCGGTGGCCCCTCTAACCATCACCCTGGTGAGGGAGGAGGTGATCGACTTCTCCAAGCCCTTCATGAGCCTCGGAATCTCCATCATGATCAAGAAGCCCCAGAAGTCCAAGCCGGGCGTCTTCTCGTTCCTCGACCCGCTTGCCTACGAGATCTGGATGTGCATCGTGTTCGCGTACATCGGCGTGAGCGTCGTGCTCTTCCTCGTGAGCCGCTTCAGTCCGTACGAGTGGAAAAGAGATGAGGTCGAGGACGAGGCTGACCCGGATCAGCCGCCCAACGAGTTTGGCATCTTTAACAGCCTGTGGTTCAGCCTGGGAGCGTTCATGCAGCAGGGCTGTGACTTCACACCCAGGTAACACACACACCTGTACCGGTTTAGGGTGGTTTAGAACATGATGATGAGGAACAGGAGAGGTGTTTATGTGGTTTGAGTGGTAAATACTCCATGCCGATGACCACAGTGTAATAATGATGATCGGTTTGAGACGCATCCGTTGTCAAAAAAGTGCTGCTGTTTGTTGAGGTTCTGTTCAAAAATGGCATCATAGGAATTCGCTGGCTTTCTCTTAAGTGCGCACTCCATGATGTTATTTCTCATTTGGGACAGCACCAGAGCTACTGAGAGGTCAGACCTCCAGCACTGGCCAGGATTTTTTCAGGGACACACAGACAGTTGGGCATGATAATTCGCCCTCGCACCATGCCACTTGAACTTAACGAACAAGCCTCACCTTGCCAGAGGCAGGATGCGAACCAATGTGGCCCGACATTAAAACCAGTGCTCTACCAAATGAGCCGCTCTGGTCAGTTTTGAGCTTCCACTTCGTTGGCATTTGGTTTCATGTGGTTCTGTCGCATAAGGGAACCGCCTCCCAGTTCTGTCCGACCCAGTTCTTTCACTCAGGTTAATCATTTGGTTCTGCTTGTCTGTCTGCGTTCACCTCGCCAGAGTTTGCACCCGTCGTTTGCATTTCATCTTTTTTCCCTGGAGCCCCTCCTAAGAGTATCTAAGAAAAACTGCACCCAGCCCTGCACACACAGAACAAAAGAATAAAGTGATTCATCGCATTTCTTTATTGGCAAAAGTGAAGTTAAATTATAGCTGTTGTTCTTTTTTACTGTGTTATTTGCACTTTAACGTGCAAATTTGACAAATTCGGAGCACCTCACCTCTTTTTAAAACCCAAAGACTTACAATTTGGAGGACCCAGAGCTAACAGACAAGTGTAGGAACAATAGCAAAACAAATCGGGAATTCTGGACAAAGACAAGACCAAAGAAGAAAGGAGAGGGGAGAGTTCCAAAGTCGAGGAGCGTGTCTAGAAAAGGCACGGTTGCCAAAGTCCTGGACGTTAGATGGAGGAAAGCCTGGCACGATGTTTTGGACCCCAGGTTAGGAACCATGGCCATAATGTACAGATACTTAGACTTCCCAAACCCAAAACTTATATGAATGATTTCCACAATAAATACAAACGAAAGAAAGTCAGAAGAGAAAAACAGAGGATAAGATCATCCTGGCTTGCGAGATAAATCCTGCCGACCAACAACTCTTTGTAACCCAGATGGCCCTGACAGAGCGTAACTCTTCATGTCTTGGAGGAACCCCGTGTGAGCCTTTGCTCGCAGACCCTAGGTGCATCCTGCGGTGCAGACTCGATTCTCCAGTGGAACCGTGTCTGTTTCTGTCGAGCAAGTGTCTTAGGAGAGTCTTCTGCTTCACTGGGGATCCTTCACACCTCAACCTCCATCTGTTTGACCTTCTTCCATCTGTTTGGGGGTTCTGGTCTATCCAGTCACGAACAGACTGCGGAACAGATTCTGTCCCGAGCTGTTTGGATCCCAGCCACGCCCACTTACCTACAATGAGATGGTCGATAAAGATTTGGAAGAAAACTCTTAACACAGAGAAGACAAACCGGCAACGATAACAAAGGCATTAGCGCTAACTTTAGTAGTAGTATTCAAATGAAAATTAGAACTAGAGTGAAATCCCTTTAGCTCAACACACACACACACTTACACACTGAGAAGATTTAGATCTTAGCAGCACTTCATTGATTTTCCACCATCAAAACTCAAGTGGAGGTGAAAAAGTGATCTCCTCTCTCTCTCATCTTGTATTTTTTCCTCTTCACTTATTTTCATGACATTCCATCTCTCTGCATGGCTGGCCTCAGAATGAGAGAGTCACTCACAACATAAGAGAGACTTACTCTGTGTGTGTGTGTGTGTGTGTGTGTGTGTGTGTGTGTGTGTGTGTGTGTGTTGGGGGAGAGTTCTGATCTGATCATTCAAGCTCCTCCGGGAAGGAACTTTTTCTCCTCTCTCCCTTTTTCTCTGTCTCTGTCTTTCTTTGATGAATTCCTCTGCAGTGCATCAGACACAACAGAATCCCTATGATACACACACACACACACACACACACACACACACACACACACACACACACACACACAGCTTCCGTAGTCTTCTATTTAATCTTTCCCTGTTTGCATTTACACTGTTGCTGTTGGACCATATATACTATTGCACTCTCATGCACATTATATACTTGGGACTGTGGTGGTGGCGTAGTGGTTATGGTACTGGACTCTGGACTAGAAGATCCAGGGTTCAAATCCCTACTCTGTCAAGCTGCCACTGTTGGGTCCTTAAGCAAGGCTTTTAACCCACAATTGCTTGGATTGTAAGACGGTATCAGTTGTAAGTTGGTCTGTTGGTGGTATCACGGTTGGCATTGATGCCCTCCACCCACTTGACCCAGGCTCAATTTCCAGCTGATGGTATATTTGATACATATCAGTGAAACTAGAGGCGATCATTTTCTCACTATGGGCAAAGCTTCACATAATTTTGGTGTGTATTTCTGTACGCTGTGTTACAGTGCTTTGATGTGTGGCGTTGTTACTGTGCCTACGCTTAATTTTAGTGGTGAGAGGGAAAATAAATGTTGGTCTGTTCTGTCAGATAAAAAAGGCAGAGAGAGAGAGAGAGAGAGAGAGAGAGAGAGAGAGAGAGAGAGAGAGAGGGAGAGAGAGAGATTAATACTGAGCGTCTCTAATTATAGTTACTGAAATCAATAGCGTTTGGTGGCAGGATGTTTCTCATTAGGCTTTAACAGAACAGGCCGTCTTTAGAGGGATAGAAGGATAAAGTGAGAGAGAGAAATAAGAGAGAAAGGAACAGGGAAGTGCTGAATGAAGGAAAGACGAGAGACGGTATTGATCAAAATGAAACGAGGAAGCAAAGAAGGACACGAAATGGGAAATAAAGTGAAGGAGGAAACCGAGGGAAAGAGGCTAATAAATGTAGCGAGGGAATAAACTGAAGAAATAAAAGGTCAGAAGAAAGCAAGTGTTTATATTTAGAACTAAGGAGGCTGTTAATAATAATAATAATAATAATGAATTCAATGAATGTAGGACCTTTCCGAAACCTTTATAAAGAGAATTAGACGTAGGACTTAACACTTTGAAGAAGAAGTGTAGTGAGCAGCAAACATGAGGTTTTTAAGTTAAACTGTGGAAGAAGAGAGGCTAGAGCAGTCACATAGAGATTGTGGTAGGGCAGTGGTCCACAGTCCTGCCCCTGGACTGGGCTGTTCCCTTGTTCCCAACACACCTGATCCAGTTACTAATCTGATTACCCAGCCCATTACTAAGTTACAGTGGGTGTGTGTTAACAGGAAAAGCACCAAAATGTGCGGGGTGGTTGGAGGGGATTTAGGGGCTTTAGGGGCATTGAGAAACACCGTGGTAGGGAGTTCCAAAGTTTGGGAGCAGTAGTGCTGAAGGACCTACTCCCCACTATTGAGAGTCCAGCATGAAGTCCAGTGCTGAAGGATCTAAGGGAGCGACAGGGATGAGCTCACTAAGATATATAGAGGTGAGACCATGAAGGGCTTTGAAGGTTAATAGGAGAAGTTTGTACTTGTTACGGGAGGATGCTGGTAATCTGTGAAGTTGGCAGCCAGAACTGAAGCTGACTGAGCATTTTAAAAGTTAAGAGGGTAAGAGGAAAATGAAAGAAGGTTGGTCAGGAGGAAAGTGACGAAGGGCTGAAGGAATAGAAGAAAAGAAAATGGGATTAAAGAAATAAGGAAGAAACAGAGGCAACGAAGTGAATGAATAAAGAATCATTGAAGGAAATGAAGGACAAATACAAGAAAAGTGAGGTTTAAACAGGAAAGAAACAATAAGGGAACAAAGGAAAGAAAAAAAATGTATATGAAGAAGGAAGTAGCAGGTGAAGACTGGGAATCAGTGAAGAGGAAAATGGAAGCAAAGACTGCAGACTAGATGAGATGGAAGAGATGATATAAGGTCAGAAATTAAACCATTATGAAACCGAGAAGCAAGGGAAGAAAACAGAAAGGAAACAAATGGGAAAGGAAAGAATAACAGGGAAGGAAGAAGTAAGGTAATTAGGAAAGAAGCAAAGAATCAAGGAAGGCAGGAAGCGATGTAAAGGAAACCAGGGGTGAAGTTAAAGAAGGACTTGTTGGAAGAATTAAACGAAAATGAAAAAGCAGGGAAGAAAATGTAGCTGCAAACTTTAGTTGGGGAAAACGATTCAACAGCTTTCCTCCATGTTCCCTCCTGGTGCAGGTCTCTGTCTGGTCGCATAGTGGGGGGCGTCTGGTGGTTCTTCACCCTGATCATCATCTCGTCGTACACGGCCAACCTGGCGGCCTTTCTCACCGTGGAGAGAATGGTGTCTCCCATCGAGAGTGCCGAGGACCTCGCCAAGCAGACCGAGATCGCCTACGGTACTCTTGATGCCGGGTCCACCAAGGAGTTCTTCAAGGTACAAACACACACTGATGCACCGCTGAGCCAAACCAGTATAACCACCTGGTCCTTGTTTCCCAGATTCCTAATATCTGAGTCTCATACTTCCCTAGCCTCCTTGTTTCCAATTCCTGGTTTAAATGTTTCTGTTTCCAGTTCTACAGGGTTCCAAGTCCCCTACTTTTCTGGTGTCCTTGCTTCCCAATCTCATAGTTTCCTAGACCACTTGTTTCATGGTCTTCCACTTCCCTACTGTTTTTGTATTTCCTAGACATCTCTTGCCTGGTTTCTTCTAGCTGCAGTCTCATACTGTTGAGATATTAGTCTTCCCCGGCCTTCTAATAATACATTTGTCTCTTTACACGCTGGTTTTATTATCACTTCCTATAGATATTAGTCTCCTGAACACAATGTCACCTTTTTTAGTTCCATTGTCTATTTTTACTCACAACTGCTGGGTTCCTTGCTTCTTAAGTCTTCAAATTTCCCAAACTTTTCAAATTCTGGTCTCCTGTAAGTATTTTCTGTCTTACTCTCCTTGTTTCCTCAGTTCTTGTCACCCATACTTTCCTAGTATTCTTATCTTCTAGTCTTAAATCCCATCACCTCATAGTCTTTCAGTTGTATCACTTTCCAGAACAGTTCATTCCTAATCACCTTTTTTCCTAGTTTTTGGTCTTTGTTGCATTGTTTCCTAGATTGGTTGTGTCCCAGTTCTTTTGTTTCCTGAACTTTTTGTCTCCTCGTGTATCTTGGTTTTCCTTTTCAACTTTCCTTTCTGTTTTCTAGTCTGTATCTAGTATTTATGATGGTAGAGATTATTCTGTAATAAATATGAAGAGGGAACATGTACAAGGACGTATTTAAACCATTGGTATGAGGTTTAGAAAGGATTTCTCTTGTAAATTTGAAGAGCTTTTAAAACCTGGTTCAGGCAGAACTGGAAAAAAGATGATACCAAAAGGCTCAAAATAGAGGCGCATTAACGAAGACACTGTGTTTGTGTTTGTGTGTGATCTTTTATTTAAGGCCCCTGCTGCAGAACTGCAAGCCACACACACGTACCCTTGCAAACACACACACACACACACACACACACAGACGAACATTACAGGTCTCAGAGCACCACATCAATACATCACAGTGCAGCATTGGGAATTTACCAGTGCGGTCGAGCGTAACTTGTTAACTTTTACACAGTTCAAATGCTTTTTAAGCCATTAACAGTTTTGCTATGTGGGTGAAAAATAAGAGCCAAACAAAGTCTCGTTTAGGTGGCGATGCTAGGTTTGGTCCACCGTGCCTTCTCTTCAAGGAGTTATGTGATGCCATAAAACAACATAACCACCTCCGATAGTGGCATGAAATATGGCCGTCAGTAGCTACTGCGACTTCCTCTCTGTCCTCTTTGTTGCCCTCTAGAGGTCTAAGATCGCAGTGTATGAGAAGATGTGGTCGTACATGAAGTCGGCCGAGCCGTCCGTGTTCACCAAGACGACAGCAGAGGGTGTGGCCCGAGTGCGCAGGTCTAAAGGGAAGTACGCCTTCCTTCTGGAATCCACCATGAACGAGTACACGGAGCAGAGGAAGCCGTGCGACACCATGAAGGTTGGAGGGAACCTCGACTCCAAAGGCTACGGCATCGCCACGCCCAAGGGCTCGCAGCTAAGGTGGGTGGAGTATTATAACATCCAGCCAATGTCAGAGCTGTTATAGTATTCCTCCCACCCTGGTGGCTTTGCCCACCTACTGTCTCTTTGTTTCTCTCAGCTTCTCTCATTGCTTTTTTCACTCTATCAAGTCTCGGTTTTACACTGACCAATCACTGACCTGTTATAGCATTATAACACTGACCAATCACTGACCTGTTATAGTATTATAACACTGAAAATCACTGACCTGTTATAATATTATAACACTGACCAATCACTGACCTGTTATAGTATTATAGCACTGAAAATCACTGACCTGTTATAATATTATAACACTGACCAATCACTGACCTGTTATAGTATTATAACACTGACCAATTACTGACCTGTTATAATAGTATAGCACTGACCAATTACTGACCTGTTATAGTATTATAACACTGACCAATTACTGACCTGTTATAATAGTATAGCACTGACCAATTACTGGCCTGTTATAATATTATAACACTGACCAATTACTAACCTGTTATAATAGTATAACACTGACCAATCACTGACCTGTTATAGCATTATAACACTGACCAATCACTGACCTGTTATAATATTATAACACTGACCAATCACTGACCGTTATAATATTATAACACTGAAAACCACTGACCTGTATACTATAAAACAGAAATCACTGACATGTTATAATATTTACTAACCAATCACATCACTGACCTGTTATTAATATTATAACACTGACAACTCCCCCCACTGACCTGTTATAAGAATTATTACAAACACTGAACCAATCACTGACCACTGTTATAGTATTATAACACTGACCAAGTACTGACTGTTATAATAGCTAGCATGACCAATTACTGACCTGTATCGTTTATAATCCTGTCCATTACTGAACTGTTATAATATTATAACACTGAACACAATCACTGACCTGTTATAGAATTATAACACGACTCAATTATAACCTGTATCTAATAGGATAAACACTGACCAATCACTGACCTGTTATGTATTATAACATGACCAATTACTGACCTGTTATAATATATAAACATGGACCAAATCACTGACCTGTTATATATTATAACACTGACCAATTACTAACCTGTTATAATTAGTTACACTGACAATACTGACCTGATATCGTTTATAAACACTGACCAATCACTGACCTGTTTAATATTATAAACTGACCAATCATTGAACTGTTATCTATTATACACTGACCAATCACTGACCTGTTTATAATATGATAACACTGACCATTCACGACCTGTTAAATAGTATAGCATGACCAATTACTGACTGTTATAGTATTAACACTGAAATCACTGACTGTTATAGTATTATAAAACACCTGACCACTCACTGACTGTTATAATATTATAACACTGAAAACTCACTGACCTGTATATAGTATTATAACACTGGACCAATCCTGACCTGTTCTAATATTATAACACTGACAATCACTGAACTGTTATAGTATTATAACACTGAAAATCACTGACCTGTTATAGTATTATAACAATGACCAATTCACTGACTGTTATAGATTATAACACTAATATCACTGACCTGTTAGACATATTATAAAAAAATGACCAATTTACTGACCCTGTTTATAGTATTCTAGCACTGACCAATCACTGACCTGTTATATTCTTATAACACTGAAAATCACTGACTGTTATAATATTTATAACAAAGCACCAATTACTGCCCTTTTCAATATAACACTGACCAATCACTGACCGTTATAATATTATAACACTGAATATCACTGACTGTTATAATATTATAACAATGACCAATACTGACCTGTTCTCGTAGTATTATTTATAGCACTGACCACTCACGACCTGTTATAATATATAACACTGAATATCACTGACCTTTATATATTATAACAATTTGGACCAATTACTGGACCTTGTTATAGTATTATAGCACTGACCAAGCACTGAAATGTTATAATATTATAACATGAAAAATCAAACTGACCCTGTTATAATATTATAACAATGACCTCCACTGCCCGGTATATATTATAACACTGAAATCACTGACCGGTTATAAATTATACACACGACCAATTATGATCAGCCGTAAATAGCTACCACTGGACACCTCACATGCTTACACTATTATAACACAACCAGTCACAGAGCGTTTACCATATGTTCAATATATCTAAGCCATGGGGTAATGACATGGAGTAAAGGATGCCCTCTTGTGGTTCAACTCTATATAACCTTCATTTAGTAGAGCTATTAATCAAAAAGTGACCATAATATTTCATTCTCTCTCTCTCTCTCTCTCTCTCTCTCTCTCTCTCTCTCTCGTTCTATGTTCCCCTAATCAATCAGTGGTATTGATCAGTGCCTGGTTTTCCAAAGCTAACATTGAGGCTCTGTCCCAAATACTAGAACTGTGATTCCTTTATCACTAGCTATTGTACTCTGTTGTAATATTTAAAAACATAAACATACATTTATACATTTGCCTCAGACTGGTCAGGTAAGCAAGGCAACCCCTCACATTACTGCCAAGGGGCTTCAGGAAAGGCTGGGTACAGACTATGTACATGACATGTAATTTTAGATCATTCTAGTAAGACACTAGAAGTTGGGACACAGCCATGATCTTCTGTTCCAGTTCTCTCTTTTCTTACTCTTTTCTTTCTTCAGCTGTTCTGTAAATGATGATGGAAGGATATTTATGTGATCTGAGGACATGTGGACAGAACCAGAGATGGATGCATTGACTGGTTGATTGAATGATTGATGGTTGGTTTGTGGGATGGATGGTTGGATGCAAATCGTGCCATGCTACAGCAGTTTTCACTAATAAAGCTTCCTTCCCTCCCTCGTTTTCCCCGTCTCATCTCGTCTTCCCCCTGCTCTCATCTCTCTTCTCCAACTATCTGTCTCTCCATGTTTCTCGTCACGTCTACCTTTCGTCGTTCCCACCTTTCTATCTTTTTCCAATTCCTCACTGTGATCCACACTCCTGTGTCCTTCGCCCCTTTCTTCCATCTCTTTCTTTTCTCTCCCTCTCTCTGTTTCTGTCGTCTCTCTCTCTCTCTCGTCTCATGCCGTAAGCGTCTCCCAATTGTCCCCCCTACCCCCACCTTCCTTTATCGTTGTGTGTGTGTATGTGTGTACACGGTGTGTGTTGAACTGAAGAAACGCTGTGAACCTGGCTGTGCTAAAGCTGAATGAACAAGGCCTGTTGGACAAATTGAAAAATAAATGGTGGTACGACAAGGGCGAGTGTGGCAGCGGGGGCGGAGATGCTAAGGTTAGCCACCGCCTTGCGCCGAACCAAAGGCGCTGATGGGGAAATCCTGTGACGTAAAAGAGACGTCTGCCACAGCAAACATTTGCCACTTCCAACCTATAGGAGCCACTAGATATAGAAACTTTACAACACTGTATTAGGCATGTACGATAGACAGGCAGTTCTTACATTTGTGAGTAACACGTGTGAAATCCTGGGGGTTGTCCAGGTATGTCTATCCAGTCAGCATGTCTTCCTGTATGTAGTGTTCTTGCAAAGATCTCAAGAAACAGCCATGGCTGGAGAGGGATCCATTACGGAGGGCTAGGAGTGACAGCTATTTTATTCATTAGGGCTTTTCCAATGATCATAATGCATTCCTGTGGCTAGGGGCAGTATACAGACTGGGGTTTAAAGATAAATCCGTAAAGGAACATGTGCAAGACTTAGAACCAGCAAATACATAAATGAAGGTACAGCCGATTAAATTGGCTACAGGCTGCTATGCAGATTGAGAGTCGTGACAGTACATGCCTAATGTGTAAAGTAAGAGCGTCTCAGAGCTATCTGGTTTATGACCTTGGCTACATCCTAACCCTAAATGATAAATAATGTGGCAGAACGTGCCTTTTACACAAAGTGATGGAGCGAAGTTGCACACCTGCCTCGCACACATACGCGTCTTGCTCGGCATACGTTATGGGGACTTTCCATTGACGTCCTGATTACTGACGTCCTAACCTCAGTAACCTTAAGGCATTCTTTCGACCCGTTTGGTTTTTCCATAAGAGTTACAAAGAAAACTGGTTTCTGTGGGAGGGGACCTGCAAAATGGACCCACAAGGTTGTCTAGTCCTGACAGTGATGCATAAACTTGGCCCACAATCACATATTATGCCAGCCTTGGACCTAAGTGCACTGTGTGACCTTCGTTCCTTCACTTCCTGTTTGTCTGTGCTGCTGTGTCTAATAACATAAGATAACATGGCATATGATGTTATTTATGTTATTCCCCCGGTGAAGAACCCCGGTAAACCTCGCAGTATTGAAACTGAGTGAAGCAGGAGTCTTAGACAAACTGAAAAACAAGTGGTGGTACGATAAGGGCGAGTGCGGACCCAAGGACTCGGGAAGTAAGGTCAGTCTCCGCGACCAGAGAACGCAAAATATGTATATATATATCTATATATTTATATCTTCTTTTTTTTTAAGAAACGTCTTGTCAGTGTTAGGAGTTAAATGGTACAGTAACAGAGCCAGCTTACATTTTCTACAAAATACCAAAAGTACAATTGTAGACCATCTGAAGTACGCTCGAAAATATGATAATATGTACTAGGCTTTAGCAGACGACTTGACCAAGCGCGACTTAATCGATTCAGTCTAACATAGCACAGTCTGAGCAGCTGGGGGTCCAACAGTGGTAGGTGGCAGAGCTGGGACCCTCGACCTTCTGCTCAATAGTCCTTCACTGTAACCGCCACCACTGCCCCGTCTACTACATTTATACACTGGTACACCTTGCTAATACTGGGCTGTACCTTCAGAACTGCCTTAGTTCTTCATGGCATGGATTCAACAAGGTGCTGGAACCATTCCTCTGATTTTGGTCCTTAGTGACGTGATAGCATCATGGGGTTGCTGCAGACCTGTCGGCTGCACACCCATGACGCGAATCTTAGTTACCTGACATGGTAACTAACTATTTAGACGCACACTGCTGACCTTCATATCTAGCTAGTTATAATGGTAATCCACTTATGTAAACAAATCGAGTATCATAAAATGTACTATTTATGATTAGAATGTTGATTTTGCATTGAGTTGAGTTATGAAATCATTACATGGACTGTTAACTGACCCATTGAATTGTTAATTCCATTTCCTTTGCTTGATCGCCGGATCGTGTTAATAATAAAATTGCTCTGTATCTAGAATGTAGTTGGAAATGAATACTAATGCTTACCTACGTAACCCATTAACACAAGTGCACGATGTTATTGTGTGTAAAGTAGCAGCGTGCGTAATGGATAACAGCGTTCGTGAGCCGCCCTGACCCTCATTTCTTTATGCCTCTCTCCTTCCCTGCCTCCCTCCATCCTCGCGGGAACCTCTCAGGATAAGAGCTCTCAGGCCCTGAGTCTGAGCAACGTAGCGGGGGTCTTCTACATCCTGGTGGGTGGGCTCGGGCTCGCCATGCTGGTGGCGCTGGTCGAGTTCTGCTACAAGTCGCGAGCCGAGGAGAAAAAGCGACTCAGCGAGTGGAAGCAGAAACAAGCCGAGTCGGCAGAGCTGAACTTCAGTCCGGCACCGAGCCCGAGCCAGAGCGTGCAGAATTTAGCCACCTACAGGGAGGGCTACAACGTCTACGGCTCCGACGGCATCAAGATCTAGCAGGTGGGTGGTGCCGAGTACACTTCTGCCGTTGTGATGTCACAGGCTAGGCTCTTATCCTGAGAGCTTCTGCGTCTTGCACCTTCTCCACGTGTCACAGTATGTAATGCATGGGTGTGACATCATATAAGCTCTGCTGCGTTGCTTTTGTGTCGTGCATGGTGTAGCATTTGATGCATGCTTATGACATCACAAGCTCTCACTGAGTGGTTGTGATGTCCCAGTATTAAAGGCATTGCTGTGACATCATAAGCTCTGGCGTGTTGTCTTTGTGTCGCGTTTTTGTGTAGTTGTGGTATTTAATGCAAGGTTGTAAAATCCTGTCTTGTGTTGTGTAGTGACTGCTTCATTGTGATGGCACAGTATTTCATGCATGGGTGTTGTCTTTGTGTTGTGTGTTATGTAGTTGTGGTATTTGTTGCGTGGTTATGATGTCGCATAGGCTTTGCTGCGTTGTCTTTGTGACGTCATATAAGCTCTGGGCCGTTCTGCCTCTTGTGTTGTGTTGCATTGTGTTGTAACTGTAATTGTGATGTCACAGTATTAAATGCATCGTTGTGACATCATATAAGCACGCTGTGTCGTGTGTTATGTAGTTGTGGCATTTGATGCAAGGTTATGACGTCATATACGCTCTGGTGTGTTGTATTTGTGTAGTGTTGTAGCTGTGTCACTGTGATGTAACAGTATTAAATGCATGGTTGTGACATCATGAAAGCTTTGCTGTGTTAACTTTGTGTTGTGTATTGTGTAGCTGTAGTATTAAACACATGGTTGTAACATCATACAGTCATTGCTGTGTTGTGTAGTTGTAGTATTAAATGCATGATTGTGACATCATGCAGGCATTGCTGTGTTGTCTTTGTGTTGTTATTGTGTAGTTGTAGTATATAATACATGGTTGTGACCTCATATGGTGGGTTCCATGTTCTGATGTGTCCTTGTGCTGTATGAACTCATGTTGTGATGTCATATGAATTTGTGCTGTGACTCCTCCCCCAGCTCGCCTTCACTGAAGCCGTGCTCCTGTCGGGGGGGAAATGGGAGTGCCCTAACGGACTCGAGCTCCGGCCTTGGCGCGGAGTTCCCATAGCAACCAAAAAAACCTCACCCTGTGCCTTACACCATGCTTCCTGCTCGACACACGGCGAAGAAACACAACTCAGAGAAAACGGGGTTACAAAACAACAAACCTGTGACTTCTGACCAACGTCTGGGGGCTGCTCATCCTCGGGGGATCCTGACGCCTCGGTGCGACGGCACCTCCGAAACTTTACCCAGGTTAAGAAACTTTGTTTGGAAGACGAGAAACGTTGGACTGGGTACATTCTGTGCTCCCAAACGTCGACTGAATCTCGCGTCGACTCCCGAGAGCTAATGCTACATCCTTGAGTTCTTACTGGAACAGCCGCCGATTGAAGCTCCTCCCACAAGTGCTGTATGTGGTGAGCTCACAAACTTGTTGGTCACATGAAGGCAAACTGAAGTGCATTTTAAATTTAGCAATGCTGCCCATGACGCTTAGCTAGCGATAGCTCTGTTTAGCTGAGCGCGGTTTAGTGCACTAGCTCAACGCTTGTCGTCTGCTTTACGTAGCTAGTGAGGCGTACTTCTTCTGTTTCTCTGTGGCTGAGTTTGATTCTAGTAAGAGTTGCTTAAACGCCGGGGTTTGGGCCAGAGCCAAGGAATTTGGAACGTAGCTTAACTATCGTAACGCGTGGTTTACCAGTTGCTGATTGGCTACTGAACAGGCTAATCTTTGACACCCTTCTTGCCAAGCATTTTCACAGCGAAGGATTTGTTTTAGGCAGATCGTCTGCCAGCGCTGATCGGGACACAGCGTCCGAATCTTATTAGCGTAGCTAAGAATGAGCAAGAGGCGTTCTGCTAGTGACTCGACAGGTTCATTGTAAAATCACAAAGGTGTGCGCACTTCGAATCGACAAAACTGCTTTGCCTCGGGTGTAAATAAGCGCACACGCACACACACACACACACAGACCCCACCTCTTTTAAGGTAAGACCTCATCGCAATAATGAAAATAGTCCACACAGACTCTTTTATATGCACATGTATAGAGAGAAAAAGACGTGTAGAGTTAGCGTTATGAGCTACACACAGTAGCGTTAGCATCCCGCTTGTGTTTCAGTGCTGTTTTAACTCTCCCTTGTCGACTTCCCTTAGGGCGGCGGTTCTCAGACTTTTTCTGCACTGCCCCCTTTTGTAGATAAGAATGTTTTGGAGCCCCCCCACGCACAAATACAATGTCATTCATACGAAACTGGAACGTCTTACTGAATGAGAAACATTTACAGTTGGATTATCACACGTCACATGCGTTGTGTTTCTTCAACATGCCTTGTTCATTTGCCTTGCTGCGCTCTGTGCCACCCCTAGGGGGCATGCCTCTCGCTTTCAGAACCACTGCATTAGAGTCAGCTCGTTTAGAAGTGGCTCCCGGAGCGATGTGATTAAAAATGTAAGCGTCTGATATTTTTTCACCTATTCAAAGGTTTTAGGTGCTCAAGTGGTGCAGCAGTCTAAAACAGGTCTAATAGCATCACAAGGACCTGGGTTCGAGTCCAAACAGTACCTTCCACTATAGATGGGCGTCACACAAAGGTACGAATGGCTGTGTCTGAGGGAGAGGAGACCAGTCAGAGATCAACTCTAGATCAGCACCCAGCCCTGCAGTGGATTGGTGTCCCGTCCAGGGCAGAGCCCGAGGAAAGTCAGGTCTAAACGTGGAAGGAATTGGCCAGTGACCCGAGTATTGCAAATTCTTTCTCGTTCTCCAAAGAGGACACAGGGTCGTACCACCGGATGGGATGCCAGTCCATGGCATGGCCAACAGAAGTTTCTGTGGCAGCTCTGGGAAAGATCCCTCGACCGGTCTCCTCTTCTTTACACGCAGCCAATTGTTCCTGTGCGTGACCCACGACCTTGGCGCTAGGCACCGCCGAGACCCGTACCCCAGTCACCCTGATGGTGGGCTGTAAAAATGTCGCTGTGCCACTCGCACACCGTGATGCTTTTACATCTTAAACCTTCGTCTCCTCCTCTGTACCCTCCTCCAGCCAGGCTCGTTCCCAGGTCGTATGAAGTCGACAGAGGCGTGTTAAAAGCCGTACTGGGTGTGTGTTCATGCATATTCACAAGGTTCACACAGTCTTACAAACTCAGTGTGTGTTTTTGGTTTGTAGGATTAGTTTCCGTTTGATTTGTACGCACTGCTCAAGAGATATAAATAAAGGAGGATACTTTGTATAATATCACTGTTCACGCTGATCTTTTTTCACAACGATCACACAGGGTTTTTTTTTTTCCTGACCTGAGATCGGCACGTTCTTCCCCGGATCTACTCTGATCTGCCAGGTGAGTGAATGTCAATGAATGCTGAAGTCCCAGGACTGACCTCGAAAAGAGGCTACCACCAAAAGAGGTAACGGAATAGAGACTGACTAAAAGACATGGCATTAGTTGGAGCTAGGCTTTAACGGATGAGGCCTTAAGAATTGTAATGGGAAATAAAAGTCCGTCTTACATATAACTTATTCATGTCTGAATGACAGAAAACGTTGTACGAGTGAGCCCTTGTGACACCTGCTGACAGAAAAGAGAATCCCAGTTTTGAAAGATGGGTAGCGTTCCACTCGTTTTTGTTATTGGAGTGTTTCAAATTTGATAAAAGATAAGAATTACTGTATTGTGTAGTATAATACTGTAATAAACATTTTCATATTGTGTTTTAATGAATGTTATTGATTAAAATGGGCGACACAGTGGTGCAGTGGTTAGGGCTCCAGCGTCTCTGGTTCGGTCCTCCCCTTGTCGGCATGGGTTTTCTTCGGGTTATTTGGTTTCTTCCCACAGTCCAAAGACACGAGTTAGGTTAATTGATTACGCTAAAATGGCCCAAACTCAGTATGTTTGACTAGTTTCGATGTAACCTTGCGTCTGTCATTAAGTAGCCATTGAAATAAAACTCAACGTGCAAAGTATCTAAACTACAATGATGACTATGGTAATGTCCGGTCAACGTTCATTTCGTTCAACGTGCTGTTTCACAGAACGTGTTAATAAAATGTGTGACATTAAGCTGCAAATTTTTTTCAGCGACAGTCATTTTTATCTTTATTTATTTGTTTAGAGGCAAGTGTACATTTTGTAACGTGCAAAAAAAGGAACTACAGATCCCATAATGCATTGTGTAACAACACTGTTGATTAAGGGTCAAACAATCTACACTAGTAAGAACACTAGAAGGTGGAACTCGACTTCACGCTGCAAATGAAAGGGATCTAGTTAAAAATACCAAGCTGAGGAGTGGAACGTACCCTCTGTGGCATCACAAGGTAAAGGGGTCTATCTAGTAAGAACACTAGGACGCAGATTGGAACGCACCCTCTGTAGTGTTATGAAATGGTTCTAGGTAGAACAGTAGGACAGATTGGATCAAAGCTTCTGTTGCTTCTTACAGTCAATAAGGGTTTTAATTACAACAGTAAGATGCACATTTCTAGACTATTTGTCCTACTGGAGCACACAGAATTTAGAGGGGCACCAATGTATCCTTCTGCTTGCCAATCAGTCGAAGGGGCACACAAATATATGACTGTTAAACACTGAATAGATGATGATTTAACACAGTGGGCATCACTCTGCCATGGACGGGAAATGAAGAACAAATTAACACTAATTAATTGTTTACGGACTGTGGTAGCCTAGCGGGTAAGGTACTGGACTATGGACCAGAAGGTCCAGGGTTCAAATCCCACATCTGCCACTGTTGGGTCCTTGAGCAAGGGCCTTAACCCACAATTGCTTGGATTGTAGGACTGTATCAATTGTAATTCGCTCTGGATAAGGACGTCTGCTAAATGCTGTAAGTGTAAATGTTTCTTAATTGCATTCATTTTGTTTACTCCAGTGTTTCTCAGTCCTGGCCCTGGCGCCCCATTGCTCTGCATGTTTTAGTGTTTTCATGCTCCCTACACACCTGATCCAACTCCTCAGCTCATTAGCAAGCCCGTTGAGTTAAAGTGAGTGTGTTTAAACACGAGAAGCACTCAACTGTGCAGACCGGTGGGGCTCCAGGACCAGGATTGAGAAACACTGCTTTATGCTAATATAACAAATACTTTTGCTAGTTGAATTAATGTCTTTGCTTTAGTGCTCTAATTAGTATAAGTGGACAAAACATAGAGCTATGAGCCATCATTTCTTAGTCAGCAGCATGTCTAACTTTCTCTTAATGATTTGTGGATGTCCTTAAAGAAAAACCGAAAGAAAAGCTCAAGATTTTGGAAAGACGCAGGGGCGTTATATGAGATGTAGTCCCCTTAGAAAATTTGCGTGGTGTGTCCTGTAGCCTATTTCTGCTCAGCATTCCAAGATTAATTTGACTTCTTAGCCTTATAATTTTATTGGGGCAGAGTAACATTTTACTGCATCACATATGCATATTGTATTACGTTGCTTTGCTTTATTCATGCTTTTAATCATTAATTACATACGATTATAGGCATAATAAACAATCATTTGGGGGTCAGGAACAGACTAATCCTATTTACGTTGCTTCTTATGGGGAAATGCAATTCCGACTTCGAACAAATCGCAGGTCGAACGGCCTTCTGGCAACAATGAAGTTCGGAATCCTGAAGTTCCCCTATATGCAGACTGAAACACCCTCTAGCGTTAGAAAATGGTTCTAGTAAGAACACTAGGACGCGGATTGGAACGCACCCTTCGTTACGTCACGCCTGTAAAACAAGGTTTTCCTGAGGTAGAACTGCGCGTGCGTGTGGCGCACGAGCGCGAGGTCTGCGATGTTTATAGATTATAATTGAAAGCGCACAGTCGTCTTTCAGGAGCGGTGCATTATAGCTGTGTTGCTCTACATGCATGTAAACACGTGAAGGATGGAGAGCGCGCGCTGGGCGTTCCGGTTGAGCGCGTGGAGCCCGAGCCGCGCTGACTGGCTGCAGGCGGCGCGGTGCGTCCAGCCGGAGGAGAAGGAGAGGATCGGACAGTTCGTGTTCACCCGGGACGCGAAAGCAGCAATGGTGAGAGGGTGCAAACAGGGTTGTGACGTCAGAACGCAAACTGATCTAAGGATCTAAGTAAGCAGTATTGTATTATTGATAAATCAGAATCGCCCCCCAAGCCCTGAGCCGCTACACTGAAGGTCCTCCACCCGGTTATAGGATACAGTACATACAGAAGTTCACACACAACCATTTCCCATGTCGCCACTGCCCCTACTGCGTACTACTCCATAACGTCATAACGCAAAGTTGATGTTGGCGTGCAGGCTGGCCGTCTGCTGATCAGGAAGCTGCTGTGCACGAAGACCGGTCTGCCCTGGGACGGCTTCCGTTTGGAAAGGACAGCCCGGGGAAAACCGTACCTGGCCCATCCCTCACTTGGCTCAGGCTGCACCCGCTGGAGCTTCAACATTTCCCACCAGGGGGACTTCGCTGTGCTGGCTGCCGAGTGCGGGAGGCAGGTGGGCGTGGACGTGATGAAGACCAGCAGACCAGGTGATTATTGTCGGTGATGGTATGAGATAACAGTTCCACTTCCAGCCACCAGGTGTCACCGTGAGTCCATAGTTGGCCTTTTTAACACTGGTGAAGATGCAGGTGGTAAACAAAAACAAAGTTCTATTGACGATCTCGTCTGTGTGTGTCAGGCAGCGGCTCAGTGCAGGAGTTCTTCCGCATTATGAAGCGGCAGTTCACGGAGGTTGAGTGGACCACCATCAGGTCCGCCCAGTCCGACTGGGACCAGCTTCACATGTTCTACAGACACTGGGTGACCATAACAGCACACACAACACTGATTATGTCGGATTAGTGATTAGCTTTTGGGTGTATTTTATAGATCTTAGGCACAGAAAATAAATTTGAGATTTTCACATGTAGCGTTGTTTTGTAGATATAAATCCCTACGTCATATACTAAGTCTACTATCATATAGTCCAGAAAGCAAACGGCCTGGGCATGTACTCATTGCTGGTACCATGTACATCATGTCTTTGGCATGCTCAGTCAGGGTAGATGTTGGCAGATAGGCTGCAGAAGCTGCTCACATTTACAGATGTCGATGCACGTTCTTCTGGCAATAGCGTAGTGAGAGTACCTGCTATCTATCTTTAGGAAGATTTAATACGTGCCATACACCTGCTACAACCCCCACACCCACAAAAATGTGCTGAAAAGGTGATTTTCCAAATGCTCTGCCCTTGTTCATGAAGCACCCTGTGGGTTTTGAAATAAAAGTCTGGCTGCCGACTTAAACAGGGTTAGATCTTCTGTCTAGACAATGACCAAGAAATGGTTTAGGCTAGGCCAAGACTGCTCCCAGAGTCCTATCCTAAGCCTTAGTGAAATTTGACAGGACTGTGGAGAGATCCTGGACTGAGGAATGTCTCTCTTCTCTTGCTCGCCGTGCTTCCATCGAGCCGTACGGATGACTCAGTGTTATGTTGGCTAAGGGGGGACGCATAAAGTCCGAGTGAATCAATTCAGGACACACGCACAGCTGTTGGCGCGATCCAAGGCTCGATTGTTCTCATGCTGCTCGCTGTTGCCATGGTAACGTCATATCACCACACTCGCGCGTGACTCAGTTATGGAAGTGTGGCGTTGTCTGAGAGCTCGGACGCACCAACACGTACACATGCATGCCATAATCTGAATAACAAACCTCCTGGTGTGTGTGTGTGTGTTGTAAGGGCCTTGAAGGAGAGCTTCATCAAAGCCACTGGCTCAGGGCTCGGCTTTGAACCTGCAGAGGGTTGGCGTTTCCACATCCGGCCATATCACATGGAGGAGGGGCGTGTGTACTGCGGGGACCGTCATGCACTTGGACGAGGAGGAAGAGACCAACTGGACGTTTGAGGTAAGACGGCCGTGCATTCATCCGTGAGGCGCGGAAAAAACTACTTAACCGTGTTTCTGATTGTTCTTCAAAATGCCACTCTGGGCTCTCAGGTGGTCAAACATGCCAGCTCGGCACCGCGTGGTCAAGCCTCGGTGGTGCCGTGGGTCACAGAGGAAAAGTCAGACAAAAGAGGCGCCAGCTAAGATGGCTGGACGCGGCGAGCTAAGTCCGTTCCTCAGTGCCGATTCGCTCGGCCCATAGAGGAAATAAGCAGTCTGCAGCCTGGACTGTAGGGGGCAGGTGGGCGTACACATGATAGGATATTTCAAATTTGACTGGGGAAGTGGGCATGGCGAAGTTGGGTGAGAAAGGGGGTGGGGCTTCCCTCTGAACCGTCCCTCGATTAGGTCATGTGAACGTGACATGCTGCGGCTCTCGGTTCCTCCAGTAGAAGCCTCTTAGCCGTCTCCTGCTGCGCGAATCCTCGAGGGAGAGTGTGTCCCTCCAGCACCATCACCCCCTGAACCCTTATGGACTCGGTCCCTCGGTACAGTCAGTGAGCATGGGCTTAACATCTGAGTCGATCTGAGAAATAGGAGTCTGCTGTTATAGTATCATATTATCTCAAATTTATTAGTATACATATTATATTTAATTTAATTATGTTTTCTGTAAACATATTCTCTCTTTTCATTTTTATATTTCTCTTCTGTGTATTTAAACAATTACTATATTGTTATTCATTAGGTAACTTAGTTTAATTCTTACGTAAATCATCTAAGCCGCCCAAGAAGGTCTTGGTCCTCCCCAAGGGTTCTTCCTTGCTTTGAGAAAATGCTCCGTTGAAAGAACTCTGACTTTGACTTTGGCTGTTTACATGACCACTTGAATAACCAGTCAAAGAAGTTCATGTACAGTGGTGCTTGAAAGTTTGTGAACCCTTTAGAATTTTCTGCTTAAATATGACCTAAAACATCATCAGATTTTCACACAAGTCCTAAAAGTAGATAAAGAGAACCCAGTTACACAAATGAGACAAAAATATTATACTCGGTCATTTATTTATTGAGAAAAATGATCCAACATTACATATTAGTGAGTGTCAAAAGTATGTGAACCTCTAGGATTAGCAGGTGAAATAAGTCAGGTGTTTTCAATCAATGGGATGCCAATCAGGTGTGAGGGGGTACCTGTTTTATTTAAAGAACAGGGATCTATCAAAGTCTGCTCTTCACAACATGTTTTGTGGAAGTGTATCATGGTTACGAACAAAGGAGATTTTCTGAGGAGCTCAAGAAAGGTTGTTTGATGCTTATCAGGCTGGAAAAAGGTTATAAACCATCTATAAAGAGTTTGGACTCCACCAATCCACGGTCAGACAGATTGTAAATACAAATGGATGGAAATTCAAGACCATTGTTTCCCCTCCCCAGGAGTGGCCGACCAACAAAGATCACTCCAAGAGCAAGGTGTGTTAATAGTTTGGTGAGGCCACCAAAGGACCCCCAGGGTAACTTCTAAGCAACTGAAGGGCCTCTCTCACATTGGCTAATGTTAATGTTCATGAGTCTTCCACCATCATCAGAAGAACACTGAACAACAATGGTGTGCATGTGCAGGGCTGCAAAAGAGAAAGCCACTGATCTCTCCAAAAAGAAACATTGCTGCTTGTCTGCAGTTTCCCTAAAAAGATTTCACGTGGACGGAGCCCAGAAGGCTATTGGAAGAATGTTTTGTGGACGAGATGAGACCAAAAATAGAACTTTTTTTTTGGTTTTAAAAAAGAAAGCGTTTATGTTTGGAGAAAGGAAAACACTGCATTCCAGCATAAGAATCTTATCCCATCTGTGAAACATGGTGGTGGTAGTATCATGGTTTGGACCTGTTTTGCTGCTGCATCTGGGCAGGATGGCTTGCCATCATTGATGGAAACAATGAATTCTGAATGATATCAGAGAATTCTAAAGGAAAATGTCAGGACAATCTGTCCATGAACTGAATCTCAAGAGAAGGTGGGTCATGTTAGCAAGACACCGACCCTAAGCGCACACAAAGCCCGTTCTACCAAAGAATGGCTACAGAAGAATAAAGTTCATGTTTTGGAATGGCCAAGTCAAAGTTCTGACCTTAATCCAATGGAAATGTTGTGGAAGGACCTGAAGCGAGCAGCTAATGTGAGGAAACCCACCAACATCCCAGAGCTGAAGCTGTTCTATACGGAGGAATGGGCTAAAATTCCTCCAAGCCGGTGTGCAGGACTGATCAACAGCTACAGGAAACGTTTAGCTGCAGTTATGGCTGCACAGGGGGGTCACACCAGATACTGAAATATTGGATCATTTTCCTCAATGAATAAGTGACAAACTATAATATTTTTGTACCATTTGTGTAACTGGGTTCTCTTTATCTACTTTTGGTACTTGGGTGAAAATCATATGATGTTTTAGGTCATATTTATGCAGAAATCTAGAAAATTCTAAATGGTTCACAAATGTTGAAGCACCACTATAATTACATTCATCACTCTTTGTCCAGCCGGCCTCCTTTAATCCAGGTAGGAAAAACCCGTCGTTCCCACTTTAATGCTCCTCTGTGCTGTCCTTCTCAGGAGAGTTTGTTGGATCAGCACCATCACGTCGCCGTGGCTCTGGAAAAACCAAACATCTCGACGCTGTCTGTGAGTGCAGGCCCAACGTATGATGTGTTGGTTCTCAGAACGAGCTCTATTCATTCTGTTGCTTTAACACAGGATGCTGGGACTTCCGAAGAGGCCACGCCTCCTGCGTTCACACTGCTGAGCTTTAACGAGCTGATGGCCGAGGCCAAGCCCCTGTCGGACGAAGACCCCGCCTACTGGGAAAGCTTTAAAACAAAACAGGAGGCGCCAGTGAGACAGAATGAAGCTCCGTGAGGTGGCCACGCCTATCAGTGATTTATCGCCGAACTTGAGCTTAATTCATATCCCATATTGGAATTCTCTGTATATGTGTCTAATAAAAAATAAATCTGAAAAGTAAGAATTGTGCAGCGTTGCTCTTTTCAGAGGTGAAGAACGGGTGCCGTTGCTAGAAGTACTGGAAGTGAAACCTTTGGTCCTGGTGCCAAAAGTTCCAGTACTCTTAGTACATAAATGGGACTGTTTGGTACCAGGACTGGTACATTGGTACATTAGCTACAGGGAGTGAAAACGTACAGAATGAACTGGTGAACAGTGGAAAAGCACAGTTCCAGTTTCTCCATACCAAAAGTTCGATTACTTTTGTACTGGCAGTGGAATCCTTGCTAATGGAACTGTACTTAATGGAACCAGAACTGGTAAATTAGGTACCAATAGGTACCAAAAAATTAGTGGAACCAGTAATACTTAAGCACTTTCCAGTGCAACTCTTTTACTAAAAAGTTCCAGTACTTGGTGTGGTGGAAAATCCCTTTGTCTCTCTAGTGTCTTACTTGTGGTTTGGGTCCTTTTTGTATCTGTAACTTGTTTTCAGTACAAAGTACAAAAGCCCCAGAGAAAAATGGGTGCCTAACCTAAACAGGAACTTTTGGTACTGGAATATTTATTTTAACTAAAACCTTTTTAAAATTAAAACTGGTACATGTGGTATTTGAGGTAGAACTGTTGTTTCTGTGACCTTTGGTATTGAATCAGAGGCCTAAAGAAAAACTAAACAGGAACCTTTGGAACTAATGCCTTTGTTACACAACATGGTACCTTTTATACTGGAAGTGGTATAATCAGTCTTGTAACTAGAACCTTTGGGACCAGAACTTGTACATTTGGTGCTGGAGCATTGACCGATGGAAGAAACACGGTTCTAGGTTCTTGGTACTAAAATTTCCAGTACTCATGTATTGCAAGTGGTATGCGTGGTGATGGAACTGGAACGTTTGGTACCAGGACTGGTACATTAGCTGCAGGAAGTGTGAACACTCTGATTCCTCATACCAAAAGTTCAATTACTGTTGTACTTTTATTTCTTGTGAACGCAACTGTACATAATGGAACCAGATCTGGAACATTAGGTAATTCAAGTGGCACCAATAATATTGAACCATTTTCCAATACTTTTGTTCCTCTATTGTGTCTGCAACTTGTTTCAGTACAGAGTACCACAAACCCAAAACTGGTGCCCAACCTGAATTAAAACTGGTACCCTCTATATTTGAAGTAGAACGTTTGTTTCTGCAACTTACGATGTTGAATCAGTGGCCCATGGAAAAGCACACTTCATTTTGTTCCAAACTAAACAGGAACCTTTGGAGCGAATGCCTTTGTTACAGGAACTGGTATATTTTTTACCGGAAGTGGTGTAAGAAGGGATGTCACTAGAACCTTTGGGACCAGAACTTGTACATTTGGTGCTGAGGCAGTGACCGGTGGAAGAAGCACAGTTCCAGATTCTTGGTACCAAAAGTTCTCTGACTGGTTTTATCCTTCTTGTCCCCTTTTTCTCAAAATTGTTGGCTCCTCCTCATGTACAGTAGGATCCTGTCTTTACCAAAGCTAAACTGGAATCTTTGGTTGGGCTTGGTAAGGGATCTCTGAAGTGGAACTGGAACTTTCAGAATCTTTCAGTCACCGTTAGAGATTTCAGTGGAAGTGCACTCTATTCTGTTTTCTCTGTTGACTTTCACTACTGAGTGGTGTTGCGTTTCCCATTCAACACAAACACCTGCATACACTCGGCATCAGAGTCGCACACATCCAGCATGAAACAAATCTGAAACTGGTGTGTGTGTGATGGTTTTCTCACCTTTCTGTTCTGACAAACACTCTTCCCCGTTACCACGGCAGCACAGCCTGTTAGACCGAGGCGTCTAACAGCACACAACGTTAACCAACTGAGCTAATCCAACACAAAAGAGAGACAGGAATAAAACGTGAAAAGAAATATTTGGAGAGAACCAGGCTGCAAGGCAGGGGCAAACACGACGAGAAGGACAGAGGTAACCGAGGTAGAAGACAGATGGCAGAAAAACAAACAGACTTAGGCAGTCACAGAAAGATTAACCGAGACTGGTACACGAGAAGGAGACGAGACGGAGCCAGCCAGAGCTGAAAAAAGGAGATGCTAACAGACAAGAGACAAAGTGACAAACCAAGAAATGGGCAGAGAGGAAAGGCTGAGTCAAGGGAAGAGACAGTAGGGACAGAAAGGGGACTGAAGATGAAGATGGTATGAGGGGAAACACAAATGAAACATGCACAGGAAAGAAAAGGTCTGATTCAGAGAAAATACAGATGAGACCCAGACTCAGGAAATGTAAAGAAAAGGGATGAGTTTCAAAAAAAGATGAAGCAACAAGACAGAAAAGTGAAGTGAGAGGGAAAAGATTGAAGCCTAAGATTGAAAGGAGACAGACAGACAACACAAACGACTGAGAGAGGGAACGAGAGAAGAGCTGGAAATGGACAATTAAAAATGAAGACAGGATGAACACACCACACTGAAGATGCAGTAAACGTAAACATACACTTAGTTCATCACATGGATAAGGTATCCCTGCACTTTGGTACTTTTGGTTATGGATGTGACAAATAAGCCCTCGAACCTTGAATCTGGATGGGCAAACATGACTTAAGAGATGAAGACACAGACGGAGAAATGTTTGGTACAAAACAGATGAGACAGAGACCCAGGAAAAAAAGAGAGAAGATGGAAACAAAAAGGGTGAAGATGGACAGAAATGAAAGGCAATCCAGAAAAGACAGAGCTAGGTGGACATATAAGAGACAGGGATTGAAAAGAGAGAGATCAGATGAAGATGGTGACATGAAGGAGAGATGGAACAACGGGAACAGAAAACAGCAGAGCTTGAGATCTAGTGTTAGAGAAGATACAAGACAAGATAGGGGGCGTCTTTTTACCCCTTTCCTATTCTTTGTTATGTCCATTTTCTCTACTGGCATGCTCTCTTTTGTCTTTCTTGTTCATGTCTCTTCTTTTTTTTTGTTTGTGGAGACAGATCGTGACCAACAATAGACAAAATCTGGGAGAGAACAAATGGTGAATAATAATGAAAATGCAAAGAGAAGAAGAGAATTTATGTGGTTATCCTTTTCTGCAAAGAGTGTGGGGGAAAAAAGATGAGAGAGGTGGTGGCGTGTGAACCAGCATGAGCTAAACGATGTTTCTGAGTGTTTATCAGAAACTCCACTCTCTTCCTGCTGTGTTTCCCACAGAGAGACAAATTACAGCAGGGAGAGAGGGAAAGAGAACAGAAATGGATCGAAGGGGGAACATGTAGCACGGAAAAAGCAGAAAATTAATGTAGTGTGCAAGTGTGAACGAACGGGAGTACAGTCTGCATTGAGATTGGTGATTGGAGTCTGATGGAAGGAGACTTCATCCTGATGTTCGAATCATTCAGCACATATACAGTACTGGGCAAAAGTCTTAGGCCACCGTTAGATCTGTTGTTTTAGCAACAGTGTTATGACCATATATGGGGTCGACAACTGGACCCAAAAATTTCAAACTTGGACTGGTCTCTCCATAATCGTCTTTTCCACTGATCTTCATTCCAGTCTTTGTGAGCTTTAGCATATCTTTGCCTTTTCACCCTGTTCTTCTTCTGAAAAAGTGGTTTCTTGGCTGCTACCCACCCAGACACCATTCCTGACCAAGCTTCTTCGGACTGTAAGGATCAGCTTGGCACCCTGATTAAGCTGAGTGTAAGGGGAGCTCACACTAAATACTTGGACGCTATAGAAGCTATTTTAATACAAGATACACATTTCCTATACTTTCTGGTTGTATTCTAATGAAAAGTCAGAGAAATAATGACATATGGTCATTATCACATTGCAAAACAGTGGTATCTAAACTAATGGTGGCCTATAACTTTGTTCATTGTTCTTTGTTCATTAATTATTTTCCACTCTGTAATGATGGTTGATTAATTTTCGAACCTTCTACAGTTTAGATATTTTATCCTCCTTTGGCTGTACATTTCTTGAAGTGCTGCATTAGTGTTCACTTTGGAACGATGTGTTATTAAGTTAGTTTAGGACCATCTCCTGTTGTGTACTTGTAAGTCTTGTATTGTATCGATTTTTCACCAGGTAATGATTAGTCATTAATGTTAGAACCTTTACGATTCTAGATATGATCTACATGTGCTTTTAAAGCAGTGTGAGGTCCTGTACCAGCCTGTGTATATTTAGAAAGTGTTCTGTCGTTCTAGATAAGTGTGTATCTCTCTGATCCCTTCCTGACTCCTCCTGTAATATTGCATTACAACAGTAATCTGCTCGTTACTCCTTTATTATGACCTCATTGAGCTCAGCCAATCGGATTAGGATGTGTAATTACAGAAGCACCACATGACTGCAGTGTGTGTGTTTGTGTGTGTGTGTGTGTGTGTGTGAGTGAGTGAGTGTGTCTATATGCGTTTTGTGAACTGTCTTGTTAGATTATGGACTTTGTTGTTCGTTTCTTGATCTAATCAAAGACAAACATGCAGGTCAACGGCATGACCACAGTCAAGCATACCTTCTCACATTAACACACACACACACTAGGTATTATCCTCTTTAAGAGGTGCGTTCAAAGACTAGGGTCTCGGGTTCTTTTAGGTCCTTCATTTCGACTCTCAAAATGTCCCCAGATCTCGACGATTATGGGCACACACCATCATCATGGAAACATCTGGTGCCAATTAAATAAACACACACACACACACACACACACATGCGTACACAGACTCAGAGATGGATGTCTATTTGAGAAAGTCGTCTTTCTCGGAGGATTAGCAGCAGCACAGAAATTAAAAAGAGCTTTATTGGATTAACAGCTTCCTGTTAATGCACTCGCGCAAGCACACACACTCACACACAGCGTTATCCCAAAGGCATGGTGTGAACTCTGGAAAAACTCAAAAATGACACTTCACAATCTGTGTGTAGGTGCGTCAAGTTTACATCTCATGGTGGGGACCAAACGTCTTCACATCTAAAAAAGTTTCAATGATCTGCTTTAGGTTACTGAGGTTAAGGTTAGGCTTAGGTATAGCATTAATTAACTATGGTGTCAAGTAATATGTCAAGGGAATGTACTCTCAAGGACAGAAAGATAGTCTCGTCTGTGTGTGTGTGTGTGTGTGTGTGTTTGTGTTATTCCTGGGTTAAGGAGTTGTTCAGCCATAACTAATGCAGGCTGATGACATTACTGCGAAAAACACTTTCACAACCACACACACCGCACACAGAAATGAACATTGTGGTTTAGTGTTTCAGATTTTTGAAGAATGCTCAGAGATTCTCTTGTATTACCCAGGAAAATCAATTTGGGACGCAGCCAATCAGACAGTCTGATGAGTGCCAATAACACTCATAGATCCCTTGTATTGTTCAGTACAGCTCAATTTGAGACCAGCCAGAAGACACTCACATACCTTTAAATGTTCAGTAAAACCTGAAATGCTCTTAAATGCTTTTTAGGCTTAATGGACAAATCCCAAAATTATTACTAGGCTAGATCACATGTATGAATGCCTCAGTATACAGTTTAAAAAAAAATTAGAGACACAGCCGGTCAGTTAAAGATGAATTTGGGACACAAGTTGGGAAGACACCTGCCTAGCAGCATGCACATATCTGGTGTGCAGTAAAACTCAAACTGACACACAGCCAGGAAACACAGATTCCTTATAGTAACATATAATAAATAGTCTTGGATGTAGCCATACTAGGCAATCTGTACCGTGTCCAAGGACATTTGACCCCCAGTACAGTACAGTTAGATTAACTAGTGTGATAACTCCGTTCCATGCCCGGTCACGGCATTCTGAACTGTGCTCAGGCTCACTTGACGAGGTGCAGAAAACAACATCAGCTGCCTCCATAAAAAACCTTGTGATACTACAGCACGAGTAGCCAAAAATCACTGCGTTACATAATCAATAAATCTGTAAGGTGAGTGCCCAAAACGACTCCAAAAAAGCCACAAAGTAAGTACAACCATGAAGTCCTCTGTGCTGTGCAGGCGTGCCTTTCTCAGACACAAAAAGTAGTGTCATGATGACATAAGCGCGCTTGGACACAGAAGATTTAAGCACGAGGTGAGCGCAGGCCAGCGTGGGGCGTGTCGAGGGGTGGCAATCGTGCTCTGGCACAGTACAAGGCAACTGGGCACAGTGTGAGTGTGCCCTAAATATACAATAAAAAACCGATTTGAGACAGCCAGAGGTGCAGAGATGCCTTATAATTGTCAGTCAGTTACACGTAATTTGTGTAATATGTAGTAAAACTCCATTTGGAAACTCGACACAGGCAGGAATACACTTACAGATACCTTATATGTGGTCCGATTTGGGACACATCCTGTCAGTCTAAAATAACTTTGTTTTTGATAGGAACTCTGTTTGAGACACAGCCTAGAAAATACTCAGGTATGCCTTGAGGTTTTCAGTGAGAACTTATTTTGGGACACAACAGGTCAAACCTGAGATTAACTGTAGTCTTCACTCAGTTAAGGGTTTACTTGGGACACTATAATTTGAGACACAGCCAGGAAAGCACTTGTATGGGCTTTATAAACTTCCAGTTCCATTCGTTAATACTTTAGTTCAGAATAAACTCGATTTGAGACACAGCCGAGCAGACTGAAGTCTGAAATGACTTATACTGTGTGAATACGATTTTACTCCCAGCCAAAAATGCTTTGCGGTGTTTAATAAAGAACAAACAAAGCTTCCTTGTAGCATTATGTAAAACTGAAGTTTAGCTTTTTTATTTGTTTTCCTGCCCTAAAGAACCTTGCGTGGCCTTTGTTGCTATACTTTACGACACTGCAGGGGAGGGTTTACGGCTTTGCACAGAACGTTGTGCGGCATCGTCATGGCGGCCTACACGGGTGGGTTTGAAAGCGCAGGAAGTATAGAAGAGAGAAGAGAATTAAAGCGCAAATCCCGTGAGGATGTCTTGATAAAGGTACAGCTTACTTTATATCTTAAAACACCTTTATCTTTTATTGGGATTTGTCTCATCGTCTCCGCGCCTAAATAGGGAGGAAAACACCGATTGTTTTTACAAGCTGAGTGTGTTCCAAAATCCCTTCTGCTCCCTTACACTGGGAACTGTACGTTAGGGTATGAAAAATGCAGTCTACACTATCTAAACTACAAGCGGTGGTCCCAAAATGACTGTGTTGTACTAATCTGCGATTATTAAATATATACCAAAGAAATAAACGCATATCATAATGGTTGACAGCCTAGGTAGTGCACTAAATTGACAATTAGATGCCGTTTGAGATACAGCTCTGCGATCTCTAAGAACGCTTGCAACACACTGCACGGCGTTTCAATAGCTGAATATCAGTGCACTTATAGACTCTTCTACGTTCTAGTGCACTTAGGTTCCGTAGGTGAATCAAGAAATATATTGTCTTACTTTTCCAAGTAACTACAGTGGTCTGTCTCCATCAGTGTCTTGTTTGTGTTTATCTGGGCTGTTTCTCTTTTTATTTATCTGCTTGTATGTCTCTTTAGGTTGACTGTCTCTTTGATTCCTGGTTTCTTTCTCTCTTAGGCTCAGGAAGCAGTATGAGCAAGAGAGCGGGGGATGAACAGAGGAAGGCTCGAGGTGAAGACACATTGGATGCTGCCGGGGGCATCGAGCAGAGACTGCAGAAGATGATAAGGTGTGTGTGTGGAGTTATAGTATAAAGTTTACAGTGTTGCATGACTGTCTAATGACATGTGATTATTGTTTTGTTCAGGAGAGTTCTGGCAAGGTTAAGACGAAAAAGAAGAAGGAGAAATCCAAAAGAAGAAAAGGAAAAGAAGAAGGAAAGTAAAGATGGAGAAAGAAAAATCAAGACGGACCTTCGTTGAAAGCTCAGAGGTCGGAACGCTCCTTTAGTGTGTTCTCGTTTCGGATTGTTTAAACTTTTTTTGTTTAAGATACATCGAGCCCGCAACTTAAAGTTTTTCAATATCTGTGGAAGGTTTTAAAGGTAAACCTAAAGCTGTTGGAGCAGGTTTTGCACGAGTGATTTGTTCTTTTCATGTTTACAGGGACTCCGATGAGTGGGTGGCGCTCTGCCTCAACTGGGGGCGTGGATTAAGCATGAAGATCACAGAAAACGCAGAGCCCGACCGGAGGAAGTTCAGCCCAATAGCAGCCAAGTAGGGGGTTGTGTTAGTTGCTGTATATATAGCCTGTGGCTGTACACGGTTAGCACGATGGTTAGCAAGCCCTTGTGAACTATTATGCCAACCTGTATATAGTAAATAGTGGGTCTTGTGATTTAGGACACAGAAATGGTGTGATGGATTTCTGTTAGTTTATGTAGCTGGGTGCAGTGGATAGGTTGTGTGGATTGGAGACATGTCCACAGTAAGCTGGTGACGGGAGGTGTTTCTGATAGCAACTGTTCTTGTGCATTCATTTGGACGTAGCACCCTTTTCAGCGCTGCAGGTGGAGAAATGTTCCAGTTCTGTACCTGTAACTGATGTGCTTTCACTCTGTAGAGAGAGGACGAGTGGATGACCTTTTGACTTCGGCTATGAAGACCACTTCGGTTACGGAGCGGCGACTGCAGAAGGAAGCAGAGAAAAGAGGCGGAGCGTGAGGGAAAGCGGAACGCCTGAAACAGATGAGGGAATTAGAGTGTGTGTGTGTGTCGTGTGTGGTGTCCTGCCACCGATGGGTGTTGTTGCCAATAAGAACAATAAATGCCTTAAGTTCCCTCCCCCTCTTGTTTAGGCCGGCCTTCATAGACTCGAGCTGAATCCCTATTGGAAGGATGGCGGACCGGACTGCCCCCAGAGCAAGGCGCCCAGTACCGCAGTTAAAAAAAGGTCGGTCTCTCTCTCTCGGCACACACACAGGCTGGACAAATGTCTCACTCAGTTAATGAGTCCACTCTGGACATGTCGTAAATCACACACCCTTGTTCACTACATGGGCCAACAAATGCTGCAAATTTATATTATATATTCTGATTTCACAGAATCCCCAAGCTGTCATTAAAGCAAATGGGATACTTTGGAAAAATGGAAGGGAAAACAAGATGTGGGTTCGTTTACACTTTTTTGTTTACTGCACAATTCCATACGCGGACTTTTAGTTTTGATTGTCTTCAGTATTAAAAATTAAATGTAGAAAATAGTAAAAATAAAGCAAAAGAAGAAAAAAACATTGAATGAGTCCAAAAACTTTTGCACTGGTGGGTTAATTGTACATATGCCCAAAACACATTCATTATCAGGCTCTGCTGGACCCCAAATATTTTATTGTTTTACACATGGGAACACAACCCCAGCTCATGAGGAAGTGTCCCTTTTTCTGTTGTGTACACCCCAAAAACATACCTCACGTTGGTTCCGGTACCAAAGCCTGAGCACCAAAACCTGAGAGGCCTCATTTCCACGTCTTGTCTCCTTCCCCTCTCTTCCAGCCCGGGATGTGGTGGATTGATGGAGGAAGGGGTTGGCTGATGAAAGTCATTTCAGCGATGAAGAGCAGGCGGAGAGAGGAGAAGCGCAACCTGGAGGACGTGGTGGCTGAGCGATATGGGGTACACACACACACACACCACACCGAGGATTATTCCTTAAATCTAAAACAGCGTAATGGCTTAATATTTTATTTAAAGTGTGTGTGTGTTTACAGTCCATGGAGCAGTTTCAGAAGAGACTGCAGGACGCGGAGCATGCCTCCTCAGTACGGCAGGAGGAGAAGGGGACGAGCGGAGATAGGAAGGTGGAGGAGAGCGACAGACGAGGGGAGGGCGACAGAGGTTGGGACAGAGACCGAGGACGTTCCTTAAAACCCTCTGACAGGGGAGCGAGACAGACAGACGAATGGGTACAGACAGAGACAGGGAGGCGAGACAGGACATGGAGCAAGACAGAACGCGAGACAGGGAGCCAGAACGAGAGAAAGGACAGAAGCCGTTTCGTTAACCCTCCGAATCTGATGAGTTCCCTCTCCCGAGGCGGGCTGTAGGAAGCCTGGATTGCCAGCTTCGTCGTCCAATCAGAGCTCAATACAATCCTGAAGCTGGAGATGATGACGACGATGTTCCAGCATGGAAGAAGAGAGACGTTGAAGGTAGAGTCGAGGTAGAGACCAAAGAGGAAGGAAACCAGACACACAGCAAAAGGCGGAGAAGCAGGTGAGAGCAGGGGTACACACACCCACACACACACACACACACACACACACCCACATATGCAAACAAAACACAACCGTCCAATTCATGCGGCTTTGTGTCAAACCGCACTCTACCCTAATATGTAAAAATGTAGTAACTCCATGTAATGCACCATAAAGCATAGAATCGATTTCAGTAGCAGTAGTGGGGCCATTTGGGACACAGCCACATTTTTTGCTGCACCATCAGCCATCCTCTTATGTTATTGAAATTTTAGGGGCACAGTAAATACATTCTGTTGATACAGCAGCCATGCAGCAGGAAATGGCCCTCAGTGTCAAAACCAGTAAACAAAACACTATTCTGGGACACAGCCGCACACCTGACATGTAAGTCCATACTTTTAGTACTTTTTTGGGTATGCTGCTTGGAGGTCCACGTTTTAGAGCTCTGTAAATACATTCCCAAGTTTGGGATGGTACAGCTCACACAAACACAGACCAAGAGTCAAGATGGCGTTACTTTGTAGACACATCTGAGCCCCAGTGAACTGTGTGTGTGTCCGTGGTGTGTCCTGGAAGGGATGAGACCTGCTCATACACAGCTGTGCTGGCATGACAGATTCACTCTGATCTTGAAAGCAACTAACACACGAGACACAAATATGTATATTTGGTTCGGACAGCGAAATAGGGAAAAATTATTAAAGATGACCAAGACGACCATATAAGTCATGGGAAAAAAAATGGCCTGCGTACTAGCTTATACTCTATGACCACTCTTTCCTCTTTATGGGAAATAACTGCACGAGGGATTGGCCTCGGGTCTACAATCTAGTTCATGACAAAAGGGTTGGTTGGCTGAAGGTGTAGGTTTGTAGGTCTGGCAGCCAGAGCAGGTTATTTAAGTGGGTTTAGTATTGGCCAGGCGGGGAACTGCTGATTGGCTCGTTTTCGTTCACAGATCAGAGAGTGAGGAGAAGAGGAGGAAGAAGAGGAGGAAGTTCGCATCCTTGCCGGATGAGGAAATGAACAAGCTAGGAGCCAGGCTGGTCAAGGCCGAGCTCTGGGAAACACGCGTGAGTAATGAAAGTGATCTTGCAGCATATGGTGTTTTGAAAATGGGTTCTCCGCCCCAAACCGCCTGTCAGAATATGACATCACTGAGTGGAGACTTGAACTGTGGCTTTGTCACACACCACATAAAGTACAGCACATGAAAGCCACAAACAGTATGACAGGAGTCCTAAGCAAAAGGTGTGTGTGTGTGTGTGTGGGTGTGTGTGTGTGTGTTTAGGCCCTGGTGGACTCTCTGAAGGCTGAGCTGGGAAGCTGCGCGAAAAGCTAAAGGAGAATTCAGACACAAAACCCAACAGGTAAGTGGGGTTGTTTTGTGTGTTAATACTGCCGTTTCTGTGATGTGTGAGGCACCTGATGTAGCTGTGACCATGATCTGGCAACCCAATATTTTTACATTATATAATTAGCAGAACTCCCTTATACAACTGGATTACAGTATTACAGGCCATTGCAATGGTGGATTACAGGTCCTTGCTAAGGAACCAACACAGTGGCAGCTTGGGAGCCTGGACTTTCCGGTCCATCATCCAGTACCCTACCGATAGGCCAACCACAGTCCATGATGTAACTTGTGCGTGTCCCTGTGTGTGGTGAGTGTGTTTCTCTACATGTGAGGACACGTGTGTTACTGTGACCTTAAATTTTTTTTTTTTTTCGGGCAACCCAAGAAACATTTAATTGTGACCTAATCGGGCAAACCCAAACATATAGTAAATTAGTGTGTGGTGTGTGTGTTTATGTAATTGACCTATCCTTCTCTCAGGTGTCGTATCGCGAGGAGGCGGAGCATGAGGGTTGTCTTGTTTCAAAACGACCAATCCGGACAATCATGGCCAGTCGCAGCCGCTGACCAGCATGGGGAGCAAAGGAGGGAGGAGGAAAAGGAAAAGAAAACGGTGAGACCACACGCCCACACTATTGCAGCATTGTGTGGTCAGTCTCACACAACAAATAGACTACAGTTGTTAAATGTGTGTGTGTGTGTGGGGGCAGGTCGAGACCCATGTCGCCGGCGAGCGCGATGCGTATTTTTGCTGACGACGACAGTTTGGATCTGAAGGAGTATGGTCCGCCGGGAAGAAGATGAAGACGATGAGCCCAGCGCAGGATCAGAACGCCCCCTCTACTCAGCATGGGCAGCCCAGGGTTGGGTGTTACTGCCATTCAGGGGAGAAAAGAGAACATGCAAACTCCAAACAGCCAGGCGGATCGAACCTGGGGATCTGTGGGCTAAGCTATGAGGCAGAGCCACCGCACGCCCCTTTCTTATCTAGCAGACAGATTATGAACACTTGGTCTTTTACCTTTACTCACAACACAGTTAATGAGACGTGTTCCAATCTGGCAAACCCAAACATATAATCTGTACCAAGTTTACATAGACATCATGCTCAAGGCAAACCCAAAACACAAAGAACCACAAAAGTCTTATTTTACTGCCGACAGGGGGGTTTTCCTTACAACTTGGCAACCCACCCTTATGAGCAGGCATTGTTCACCTGTACAGCATCACACATCTGATGTAACAGATGGTGAACATTCTTTTGGTCCCTCCCTGTGTGTGTGTGTGTGGTGGTGTGGTGGTGATGTGGGTGATGTGTGTGTGTGTGTGTGTGGTGTGTGTGAGTGAGGAGAGCGAGAGGGTGAAACAGTATTAATAAACTTACCAAGACGTCACAGTTGCCATGGAGATTGGAAATGAAAGTGCCAAACATTGCACATTTCAGCTTTGTGTGTCTGTCTCTCTCTTAGCACTGGAGTAAATGGTGTGTGTGTGTGTGTGTGTGTGTGTATGTATGTGTGTGTGTGTGTGTGTGTGTTGGGGGGGCGTTACCATGGTAAAAGACTAAATATACGTACTTGTTTTACCCATGCGCGTGATTAATTCCGACTCAGCAACAGCAATTGTGAGTGTGTGATTTAATTATTTGTTGTTGGGACCAACACACACTGATGTGATGTCTCACCCTGTCAATCAAACATGGTAGGGATGTGACTACACACCTCCCATAGTGTGTTGCCATGGAGATAACATTCTCTCTGTCTCACACACACAGGTTGTATAATCCAGATTTTGAGCCACATTACAGTTTGGTGTGTGTGTGTGTGTTAGATGATGGGGAAGCAGGATGGCGATAACTACACCCTGGACGACATGTTCGTGTCGAGCGCGGCTCAAAGAGAAAGGGCGGGGCTTGACGATGAGAGAGGGCGGAACCGAGCTCAACAGGAGGGGCGGAGCCTCGCTGCCCAGATGGATAAATGCCCGTTCTGCTTCAGCAGCAGTGAACTGCCCAAACACCTCGTCCTGGCTATAGGGGCAAAGGTACACACTAAGTACCCCATCTACATACCGTACACCTCATCCAATACCCCATATTACTGCCCTCTTAATCTTTATCACACACGTTAATTACCCCTCATTTATTGCCCTCAGTATACTCCTGCTACACTTTAATTACCCCACATTTATTCCCCTCTTAATACTTTTACAACATGTTAATTACCCCACATTTACTGCTCACATTATTTACCCCACGCATTTTTTTTACCCCACATTTATTATCTAACACATTTTTTTTTACCTGACACCTTTGTTACCCCACACATTAATTGCCCCACAAATGTCAATGAACATACATTTATTACCCCTGAATGTTATTTACCTAACTTGATCCTCACGTGCATTTTAATTACCCCCATTCATTACCGTTGTCATACAGTAATATCCCACACATGATAATTACCCCCAATTTCACCCCACAAACTGATGTTTATTGCCCAACTTTATTCACTCCTGATACTATACCCCACACTTGTTAATTACCCACATTCAAGCTCCACCTATGCTGTGTCATATAGTAATACCATTAATATATAATGTAATTGGATGTACAGTTGTATTCATGTAGTAAATGATTTTCCTGTCAAAATCGTAGGCCGGGGTGTGTGTGTGGCGTGTGTGTGGTGTGTGTGTGTGGTGTATGTGTGTGTAGGTGTACCTGTGCATCCCTAACAGTGTGTCTGTGAACTGAGGGTCACTGTCTGATCGCTCCACTGCAGGCACCACTGCGCGCCACCAACCTGGACGAGGACGTGTGGAAATGAAATGCAGGTAACACTCTCACAAACACCACACCACACACACACGTATGAATAAATGCATTAAAAATACATTAAAACAACACACACACACACACACACACCTCTTTCTCCCTCAGTTGTTTCGTAGGTCTCTGGTTAGGATGTTCGAGTCTCAGGACCTGGACTGTGTGTTTCTGGAAACCTACATGAACCCTAGGAAGCGCAGGCACATGCTGTACGAGTGTGTTCCACTTCCACGGGAGCTTGGAGACATGGCGCCCATCTACTTCAAGGTAGAGCGCACACACACACACACACACACACATATGGCAGTGTTCACACACAACCTGCTACACAGTACTACAAAGTATAGTAATGCCACCGATACATACTAGCAAATGTGTGTTTGTTAAATTAACTGTGTGTGTGTGTGTGTGTGTGTGTGTGTGTGTGTGTGTGTGTGTGTGTAGAAAGCCATCATGGAGTGTGACGAGGAGTGGGCGATGAATAAGAAGCTGGTGGATCTCTCATCTAAGAACGTCAGACAGGCTGTGAGACACACATTCATTATACAGTCTCTCTCTCTCTCTCCTGCGCTAGTGTCTGATGTCTCTCGCCCTCTGTCTCTTCAGGTTCCTCGGGGTTTGCCATATTTCTCGGTCGATTTCGGGCAGCAGGGGGGATTCGCACACATCATCGAGAACCAGGACAAGTTTCCACACTACTTTGGGAAAGTATGTGAACATGCACAAACACACACACACAGTTAAAGTCATATTAATAGTGTGTTAATGCTCACATAATGGCGGAAGGGGGGATGGGAGGGTGGAACAGAAATAGAAATGAATAATAAAGAAAGACAGTACAGTAAAGAGAAAATAAGATACCCATAAGAATTCGGTATCAGCAACAAGATCGGAAAGAAAGGAAAAGAGAAAAATTGAATAAATGAAATACACTCCAAAAGGAGAAATAGAAGGAGATATAATTGTAGCAAGCAATAAGAAATAGAATAACGAAAGAAAAATAAATAAACGGTGCAAAGTAGTTACAGACAAAGAACGAACGCTCTCCGTCTCCTGCAGGAAGTCCTCGGCGGCATGCTGGACTTAGAGCCGAGGCGATGGAGGAAGCCGATTCGGGAAAACTTTGACGACCAGCGTAAGAAAGTCCTGCAGTTCTCCCAGTGGTGGAAACCGTTCGACTGCACCAAGGCCGACAGCCAATAGACGAACTTCTTTCTTCACAGGGGGCGGGGCCAGGCTCAGTTTCATATTTTTGATGTAGGGAACACGCACTGTACGGCTCTGGCTGTGTGATATCATAGAACATTAAAGGTTTGTACTAAAGTACATGTGTCCTGGATTCTCAGCACAGCTGCAGCGCTCAGACTCCTTTAACTGGTCGCTCTCGTTTGGTCTCAGCTTTCACTTCAGTTCTTATGCCAACCTTTGGGGTAAATAGTACAGATGGGGACTCACTCAGGTCACTCTTGAGATTCAACTTGGACTCACGTCCTACCGACTAGAGACTCGACTCAGACTCGTCTCACACTCGCACACCAGAGACTAGACTTGGACTTGGACTTGCACGCCAGGGACTCGACTCGCATGCCGGAGATTCGAGACTCGACTCAGACTCCCATCCAATTAACTAAAGACTAGCAACTTGACTCAGACTCCCATCCTAGTGGCTAGAGACTCGATTCAGACTCCCATCCTAGTAATTAAAGACTGGACTCAGACTCCCATTCCTAGTGGCTAGAGACTCGATTTCAGGACTCCCATCCTAGTGACTAGACACTTGACTCAGACTCCCATTCTAGTGGCTAGAGGACTCGATTCAGACTCCCATTCTAGTGGCTAGAGACTCGATTCAGGAATCACCTCCTATGGCTTAGAGACTCGATTCAGACTCCCATCCTAGTGGCTAGAAGACGGACTCAGACTCACATACTAGTGGCCTAGAGACTGATTCAGACTCAGTACTAGTGGTAAAGACAGGGACTCAGACTCCCATACAGTGGATAGAGACTGGACTCAGACTCCCATCCTAGTGGCTAGAGACTGGACTCAGGACTTCACATCCTAGTGGCTAAGAGAATTTGATTAAGAACTTCCGTCCTGTGGCTTTAGAGACAGGACTCAGACTCCCATCCTAGTGGCTAGAGACGGCTTGGACTCAGACTCCCATCCTAGTGGATAGAGACTTGACTCAGATCAGACTCCAATCCTAGTGGCTAGAGACTTGACTCAGACTCCAGTCCTAATGGCTAGAGACTGACTCACCCCAGGACTTCCTTATCAAGTGATACGAGATTGATCAGACTCCTCATCCTAGTGGCTAGACTAGAGAGCTCGATTAAGAATCCCATCTAGTGGCTAGAGACATTGACTCAGACTCCAGTCCTAATGGCTAGGAGGATCGATTCAGACTCCCTTTAGTGGCTAGATGAGAATTGACTCAGACTCAGTCCTAATGCTAGAGACGCGTCAGACTCCCATCCTAGTGGCTAGAGACTCGATTCAGACTCCCATCCTAGTGGCTAGAGACTCGATTCAGAGTTCCATCCTAGCGACTCAAGTCTCGACTTGGACTCGCCTCAGATTCGACCCACATTCACACGCCAGAGACCTGCCTCACACTTGCATGGCAGAGACTTGAGACTTGTACCACATTCGCATGCCAGAGGGTCCACTTGCACGGTGGAGACTTGACTCACAATCGCACTAGACACTTGACTCGGAATCACATCCCAGGCACTCGGAGCTCTACTCAGACTCAAGCAAGTTTGGACACCTAAAGAATACACCCCCGTGCTGATCTGGATCATGACCTGAAGGTGCCGGTGCTGTAACACATTGCTTCTACAAGCAGCATGACAAAGCTCTGACTTGTCCCACTGCTGTTGGGTTATATCCTCATTCCCCCCTGCTGGGATAAGCTTTGTTCTTACTATGCATGAGCCTTGGGTCATGGTTTGTCCCTCCTCAGAACATTTTCGGCAGGTATTCGTCTCTGCTGAACATTTCTGCCACGTTCAGCTATGAGGACTGACTGTTCACTTATCCACCTAATGTAGCCCGGCCCGTGACGTGTGCGGTTCTAATGAGATGAAAAATGTTCCTCGCTTCGTATGCAAGTGGTCATAATGTTTTGCCTCGCGTGTGTTAATGGACAACCATCGAGACGGTTTTAGCAACACGCGCACAGAGGGCGCAGGGAGAAAGTGGGTCATGAAGAGAGAGAGAGACAGACGAAAAGTGTCCTAAAGGCAAAAGAGTGATTGAACCCATAGGTTAATCAGGGGGCAGTCCACACACAGAGGCCTATGTCCTATAACAGACGCACACACGAGTCGACGTGCTCTATTAACTAACCCCGTGATGTAACAGCAACACTTTCAGATTATGCATCAGTTGGCAGGTTACAGTCTACACAATTGTTTACAAAAACTGACAATATAGCCAAATGTAGCTGAGGTGAGGCTAAGGTGGTGAAGATGGAGAAAAATGTATCTAACATGTATCCATAAAGATGCACTTGTTGTCTGAGGGAGGGGAGGTCGGTTGACGAGTGCTTTTGACGGACTAAGAGGAAGAGGTGTCATATTGAGGCTGGAACTCAGACACAGCAAGCTTAGGCACGGTCGAGGTTTTCCTTTAGCTTATTTTAGGATTGGAGATCGCAAAATAAACTGCTGATCCCTACAGCAGTTTAGGGTGTTGTGCGATTCTTGAGGAAAAAAATATCTGATATTTTCTGGGATTTTATCGATATTGCTAGTCTTGGGTTAAAGTGGCATTCAAAAAAGTTATCCCTCTAACTGGCACGTGTCTTTCAGATGGGGTAATCTGTTGCCTTGATTCGCTAGGTCCTGTGAGTGTGTTTTTGTGCTGGTACCTGGAATGGCTAGTATGTCTATGGACAGCGACTCCTGAAGGTTGTCATCAATCGTCATAGCTAGCGATGCTGAAATAAGTTAGTTGGTAGGGATATTTTTAACGGCCAACGAGACTTTTTTGAAGCAAAATCCATCTTTTCAAAGCCAAACTGCCTCCATGCGAGTGAAAGAGTAAAATTAAAGACGGAGAAGGTGTGGTTGGTGGTTGTCTGTATTGGTCTACGGCGCAGTTTTGGTCTGGTGCCCAAATGCATTTCCTGGGTCCTACCTGGCACAATCCCCCTTGACGCAGTGAATGACGTGAACTCTTAAGGCATGTTTTGTTTTTGCAAAGTGAAAGGACATTCTCTAAATGTAAGCTCACACTTGTTAAAACCACTTCTTTTTTTAAAATTTACTATATTTCAAAAAACGTTGGAAGGAGGGGGGTGGGCTTTCTGTGCCGAGTTTTTTCATTGGGCGGTTCAGCGGTCGCGTGGCTACGTTCCAGGGTCCTGCGCTGGCGGCATAGAAAGGGTTGCCCATCCGTGTGATGTAATAGCAGCCCAAATCCCCCTACTAGGTAAATAAAAAAAAATATATTTTTGAAAATTTGGTAAATTGGTCATTTTTGACCTGTAGGGGGAGCTCTCCTCAGCGCTTTGTTCTTTAATCACGAGCAAGCAGCGATTCCTGAGCCTGACTGCACCTGCAGATTGCCGCAATGTTCCAAAGGGACATGGGTTTAGGTCAGTTTGTGTCTCTAAAGTGTCCCTGTGCCCATGCTTGTGTGTTGCATGTTCCCAACGATGGGATATTACGCCCACACTAAAATGAGTCCCGCCTTGCCGCTCTGTGCTGCAAGTTACATGAAGTTGCTACAGCGACTCTCTCCTCTCTCTCTCACTCTCTCTCTCTCTCTCTCTCTCTCTCTCTGATTGGCTGTGTTACGCTCCGTCAGTGTCGAGGGAGTAGGTCGATCTCTCGCGCTCGAACGCCTCCGAATGAGAGAGAGAGCGCACAACCATCACTGAGGGACTGCAGATATCGTTTGCCTGAGCGCGGCGCGCTTTCCGCTACCCCCTCGCGTCCGTGGATAGTTGTCTCGTTCCGTTGTGGGAATGCGTGCCGCTGCGTGCCACCGTCCCTGCTGCAAGTCCTGCTTCCGATGAGAGCGGCGGCGGGTGGGCGCGCGCACCATGTCCTCCTCGCGCAAGATCTCGTCGGAGTCGTTCAGCTCGGTCAGCTCCGACTGCCTCGAGAGCCCCGACGAGCCCGACTGCCCGTTGTCGCGCGCCTTTTGGAACGGCCGGAGCCCCGTGGAGGCGCGCGCGTGCCCGTTCGACGACGCGCCGGGAGCCGGAGTGCGGAGAGCCGCGCGGAGGAAGCGCGTGAACTTGGACTCGCTAGGGGAGAGCCTGCGGAGACTCACTTCACCCACGGTACGCGCACACGCACACAGACCTGCTAACCCTGAGAGGTGAACACGCACCTATACACGTGTGCGCACAGACCTACTAACCCTGAGAGGTGGACGGACACACACACATGCGCGCACATACCTGTTTATTTATTTATTACACACACACCTACGAAGGCTGCAGAAACACACACAACTGTACACACCTGGCCAGACACGTAAAAACTGTTAATTTATTAGTAATTCATAATTTTTCTTAACAGACAATTGTCACAAGAGACACAATACCAGCTAACAGCTGCATTAACACGCACACACACATCATCATCGTGATCGTCATCTACATATTTATAGGTATTTCTTTCTTTCTTTCTTTAATTGATGATTTACATGGTTTGGGAATTGTGAAAACTGGGTGTGTGTAATGCACATGTTTAAAAGGTCATGTTTATATTACATTGTGACCAAATGTCCCCACAAGGATGGAAAGATCTGACATTTTTACCTTGTGGGGACCTTTTGCTGGCCCCTAGGAGGAAAACTGCTTTTATACAGAAACTACAATTTTCTTTTGAAAAGCCTAAAGTGTCAAAAGATCTGGATTATGTTACTGAGGGTAGGGTTTGGTGTAGGTTTAGTATTAATTAGCTACAGTAATCATTATGTCTATAGTGAGGCAAAATGTGTGTGTTTGTGAGATGTCAAGTTTATATATCACTGAGTACCAGATGTCCCCACAAGGACAGAAGGAACTGACATTTTTACAGACATCTTTCTGGTCCTCATAGGGAAAAAAACTGCTTATGGAAAACCAAAAGTGCCAAAAGATTTGCTATAGGTGCCTGAGGTTAAGGTTAGGTGGAAGTGTAGGGTTAATAAGCTACAATAATATTGTCAGTGGAAGGTCCCCACAGTGATAGTAAGACTTGTTTGTGTGTTATTATACACATGCTGTGCATCTCTAAGGTTATGTCACTGTGTGTTTACATGAAGCTGATGTATTGAGGACGTGCGGCACTCATGCAGCTCCATTGCAACACGCTCCATTTAGATGTAGCTTTTTTCCAGGCTATGATACACTCAGTGATACACAAGGCCTGTGTGTGTATGTGTTTTTGTGTAATTGCTCTAAAAGTGCAGCTCTTTCCCATGTGCACAAAATGAGTCTTCTCATGAGAATATGCCTGACCCCCATTAATCAGCGTACACCTCTGCCCTCAATGTTGGTGCCGTTGTCAGGAACCCATTCTCACAGTCCAGAGTCCAGCTGAGGTTACGAAGCACGTTCACAATCCTTGGGGAAGAAACAAATCCGAGTCACATTGTCACCCATGTAATGCCACCCTCTGGGAAACAAGCTGGCTTCAGAACGAAGGCACTGTTGCTGTACCCACTAGCTCACTACATGTATTGATGACCTTTGCTCAGACGTAGTGGCAGGCCCCAAAGCACCGTGGCATACCTCGCCAGTTATGAATGTGTCAGTGGTCCTAGTAGGATTTTATAGAACACTGCATTCAATTGGTTCAGTCATCTTCCTCCATTTGGTCAGCTCCTGCTGTTGGCCCTTCACTTTGAACTTGACTCAAGGACACATGCTGCCATTGGAATTCAGAACAGGGTCTGGACCAGGAAAAATGTGGCACAAACAGGACAAAAGAGTGTGCTGCCTGTTTGAGGTCCATGACATAGATTTGATGGGACATTCATGTTCTTTGCACCCAGATTTTAGGCTTGGCTGTACAGTCAGGGTAAAGCCTAGACCAAACCTTTATCCTGACCCCAGCTCAAGGCTTCTACACATCACAGTTCCTCCACGATTCTTCCCGGAATCAACCCCCCAGAGTCTCCCTGTCCCTGGTTTTCTGTGCTCATTCTTGAGCAATCAGAGACGGTCTAGTGGATCCTGTACAGGTTCCATCATTCACACACTTGTTTTGCATACTTGTGCCCTTTGTGTTTCTTTTTGGATGACGACTTCTAAAATGGAAGTGACTCCTTCCTGGCTGCATCCCAAACCGCATCTTGTGTACTAAATTGTGTGCACTGCTATGGATGGTTTGTAGGCGTGTATCAGTTGTAAATGTTCCTGGACACTTTTAGATAAAGATGTGTATTCTCGCCTCGATTTGTGAGACTATTAACTTCCAGACACAAGTTCACTCGATTCAAAGCCAGGCAGCCGAGCGAGATACATAGTGTGTATCACGCACACCCACACACACAGGGGAAGGATGTGTGTGTATGCTCCCAAAGGGCAGAGCATCAATTCAAATTAAAACTGCATTAACACGATAACAGTAGCCACTTTCTCCCCAGCGGCTCGAGTCAAATTGACTTCTATAGCACTTTCTACAACGGAGCATGGTCTCAAAGCAGCTTTAAAGCTGTCTAGACGCACAGCCCTAACTGAGCCAGCCCAAGGTGACAGTGACAAGAAAAAACTCCTAAAACGTTATAAGGAAGAAACCTTAGGAAGGAAGGACCAAGACTCCAACAGGGACCGACCTCCTTGGGCAGCCTAGTCGTACCTAATGAATATTGATGGTAATAGTTTCCGTACACAGAAGTTAAATAGATCAATTAATAGAGAGAACATTTAGAGTAAAAATAGTACATGCTATATAATTATGTACAGATTATGGTAGATTAAACAGAAAGCAATAGTATTTTATATATATATATATATATATATATATATATGCATACGCGGGTTGTAAAGATACACACACACCCATCCTTATTTATTATTTATTGCGCCTATATATTTAATATATTTAATATAGGCGCAATAAATAAGGATGGGTGTGTGTGTGTGTATCTTTACAACCCGCGTATCCATCTCTCTTTCTCTCTTCCACATTATTCTGCCTGCGGGTCGTGTAATTGGTGATTTCCACACACGCACACGCGCGCGCACGCTATCACACTTGCGCTACATAAAACAATGTGTAAAACACTGAATTACAGAGTGCGTGAAAAGGTCAGATCCTGAGTTAAGGCTCAAACACACACACACACACACACACACACACACACACACACACACACACACACACACACACACAGCCGTCAGAGATACAGATTGTATTTAAAGAAAGCTCTGAGAAACAGACGTCATATTTAGGGTAAAATAGATGGATTTTGGCCTTAGTTAAAGAAGCGGAATTGTGATTCTCTCCTTGTTGCCATGGCAGCATGATTAAAAGGAAGCGGATTGGTTGGGGGGCTTAAGAGTGGATTCCATTCCAGAAGGGTTCACACACACACACACACACACACACACACACACACACAATAGATCATCTGTATAAAATTTGGCGCTGAGAGCATAAAAATGTTCAGAATTTGAGTTTACAGACGATACACTACAATGTTGTGGTTCAGTGCGTCACTCGTGAAGCCTCCTGCTGCTCGGAGGGTTCACAACACGTTTAGACAAATGAACGCTGGTTAGCAGTGCTAAATAATACGAAAATGACAAAAGTAATCCTACAACAATAATAAAAATCAATGATAAGTCAACTAATGTGCAGTTCTACACACTATATTCGGATCTAGGAGTGGACGATCGGTCCACATGAACATTTCCCGATGTGTTTTGTAGGCTAGCCCAAGATACATGATTTTCCCAGAAATAAATGTACTGTGAAATTTGACAGTAGAACCATTAGTGGCCAAATGACCACCAAAGTTCATAGTAACACTGAGAAATAATTCATGGTCCACCAAGTTTACAGTTGTACTATGGAATTTCCCAGTAGAACCATGAAGTGGCCAAATGACCATCAAAAATTCATAGTAGAACTGTGAAGGTTCACATTAAAACTGTCAAGCAATTCACAGTCTTACTATGGAAATTCACAATGCATTTTTACTGGGTTATCACAATTATTTTTGTGTGTTGGTTTTAAAACTGAACCCACTAACCAAACTGACTTCACTGGGAATACAGGAATGCGTCGCTGTGTGTAATGTGAAATAGCACATTTTACTCTTTGGACGTTGTGTGAACAGCGTGTGATGTATTCTGCACCGCTGTATGGCATGCTGAAGTGTATCTGTGGCGCAGCGGAGCGCAGATTTAGCACGCGTAATTCACCTGAGTGGTAACACCTGCGCCTTATCAGCCAGGCAAACATCCACTCGCTGCCTCGGCTGCTCACTTGACGACTCATCTCTCTGCACGGCGACAAACCCTACTACGCTCTGACGCCTCCCGTCAGTCGCCGATTCATCCGAGCCGCTGATTACTCCGCTGTTTGCCGGCCCTTTTTGTTCATCTATACTTAGTGTTTAATAAAACCTTCTGCACCAGATTCGGTTAACGTGTTTCGGCTTAATGTATCTGGCAAAGTAGTGTGTGGATAATAATAAGGATAATAAGGATAATAAGGATTGTCGTCCTCCAGATGTGTATGCGATTGGTCCCTGTCAGAATGGACGTTGCAGCACAAACCTGTATTATAAACAGTTTCAGTGAGTAAATATCACCAGCATGTGCTTGTTGTGAAGGAATTATGTGAAAATAGTATTCATAAAAATCAAAAGAAGTGCTGCTACACCATAAATCGTTGGGAATGACAAAAAAACAGGTGTTTTTGACTTTGGATTCAGTCGTCGCTCTGCATGTTCTCTACATCAGAGGAATTGCAGTGCTAGAAAAATATAGTACAGGTATGCACCGTTTGACATCGATACGATCATCGTCCATGCAGGTTAGTGTTCCGAGGTCTTAAGACTTGTAATAGGAAATAAAACTCTGTCTTATATACAGGTGCTTCCCGCTTTATGATATTTCAACTTTATGATGGAAATCTGATAATAAACCTAAATACACATTCAGCAGAAACTGGAATTTCGACTTTTCCCGGGCAAGTGATATGCATTACACAGTACCCTCCTGCGCTCTGATGAGGAAATGGGCAGTGCGTGATGTAGGCGGTCACGTGGCGGCAGTGATGAGCGCTGGGAAATGTAGTGAGGAAAAGCCTTGGTAATGGTTTCATTTTTTCACTTTCAATACAGTTTTCAAAAAATTACATGAGATATTTATGAAATATGCTTTAATGTTTTTGCCCGACTGTAGTTTTATAAAAGTGCTTTAATCATGTTTAAGGGTACATTTCGCTTTTGGTACTCTCCTGTGTTTGATTTGGGACGCTGCCGCACGTGGCGGGAATGATGAATGCTGGGCAATGTAGTGAAGAAAAGCTGAGGTCGTGTTTTAAGTGTTAAATGTGTAAGTGTAACGCTTCGTTAGGATAGATATTATATATTAAACCCCTTAAATTCGACTTACGATGGACACAAATCGGGAACTACAAGTACATCTAATCCTTGTCTGTATGACAGCAAACTAATATGAGCAAACGCTTATGACACCTGCTGACAGAAAAGAGAACTGCAGTCTTGAAAGGCAGAAAGAAACTTTTTTGTTTGTTTTCAGTAATTTGGTAGTTTTATAACAGATACAAAGATAAGAATGACTGAACTGGACAGCACAGTAGTGTACTAAATATTTCCTTATTGTATTGCAGAGTATCTAAACTATTATAGTATGTGACTTTGATATTAATCTTTTGTTTTAACTGTGTTGTAAATGTGTCAGACGCAGACAATCCAGCAGGCTCTGCAGAGAACCGTGGAGTTCTACAGACAAAGTAATAACAGGTAACACACGCATGCAGAGGACATAAAAATATATAGAATATACTGTACTATGAAGCTGTGTTAAGATTTAGTAACCCTCATGAACAGGAAAGACTAGAATATGTTGTATATTGGACATCTAGTATGCTGGTCAGTGAACTTTACCAGCTTCACCAGCTGTACCCAGATCAGGGTCTCACTAACAAAACACAAACGTGCTGTTTTTTGTAGCAGGGAAGATCTACTTATTAAGTGTGTGTGTGTGTGTGTGTGTGTGTGTGTGTGTGTGTGTGTGTGTGTGATCCACTGCAGTGAGGACGAGTCGAAGCGCGTGTTTGAAAAGTGCCCATTTTTAAACTCGCAGTCCGACAACCAAACAGACATCTCAGGAATTCTGCAGTACGCAGCCGCAATAGTGGGTGAGTCCGCATACGCGTACGCAAACCTACGTAGCACATAAAGCATCCGTGGCCCGCAGGGAACTGTATTTTCACAAAAACTGGCAGTGTCAAAAAAAAAGCCGCAATCTCCAGTCAGCACTGTTGTACCGCGGTGCAACCTCCTGCTAGCAATTTGTCACGCGTCCGGCAGCGTGATCATGGTCCCATGGCCCTTAGGCTCAGCAAAATTTATGTTTTCTACCTTCTGCCATCCAGGACGTGGTTCAGCACAAAAGCAAGGCACCTGCGTGAAGAGAAATTGCTGTCGAAAGCAGATTATTCTCTGAAGAGCAGCTTTTGTAGGAGTAAATGTGAATCAAACTTAGATCACAAGCACCGGGGTGTCTCAGCAGCAGTAGGCTGGCCCACCACCGCGGCGAGCCGGGATTAGATTCACAGCATTTAGCCGACGCCCTTATCCAGAGTGACTTCCAGAAGTGCTTTGTATTGTTCTTGGTAGATAGCACCTCCTACTAGTACAAATAAGAAATAGAGCAAGAACACAATCCATAAACAGTCATAAACAGGACAGCGGAACCTCAGAAATCTTCACTTTGCTTTTGCATTCAGATTTGAACATAGCCAAAAATTACAGTCAGTATCTAGAACTATTTTGCAATCAGTTAATCTAGAAATAATTAATATTTGCAGTCATGCTGTAACGCATGTAGGGTCAGGCAGTGGTTAAATGATCTAGAATCCTAGATTAGCTCCGTGCAGAAATAGCTCAGTTGAGAGAACGTTAGACTGAAGATCTAAAGGGTTCGATCCTGGGTTTCGTGGCCTAGCGGTTAAGGTACTGGACTCTGTTGGGTAAGACTGTATCAGTTGTAAGTCGCTTTGGATAAGGGCGTCTGCTAAATGCTGTAAATGTAAATGTAGAACCCCTGTATGTGTAACTATTCCAAAGGGGACTGTGGTAGCCTAGCAGCTGGACTCTGGACCAGAAGGTCCAGGGTTCAAATCCCACCTCTGCCAAGCTACCACTGTTGGGTCGTTGAGCAAGACCCTTAACCCACAATTGTTTGGATTGTAAGACTGTATCAGTTGTAAGTCGCTCTGGATAAGCGCCTCTGCTAAATGACAAATGTAAATTGCGTCTGTTTTTGCAGGTACTGCATCTGGAACCCCAGCCTGCGTTTTCATTTTTTTATATCAATTTCATGTCTATCTAGAACCAATTTTAATTTCTGTAGTCCTGAAACCTAAAAGCCTGCGCTTACAGTGCCTTTCTACAGAACTGGGTTTTAGTAATTCCTGCTGAAATATATCTAGAGCCGGCTCACATTGTCAGTCAGATTATCTAGATCTAATCTAAGATACTGAACTGAAGTGACACTGATGTGCTAACAGTTCTAGATGAACGTGATTCCGTGTCTCTCGCAGGTGTGGGGTTCCCTACGCTCAGAGAGCGATTTGGCGAGGAGTTCTTCGGGCTCTGTCTGGAAGAGAACGAGCGGGTTCTGCGCGCTCTCGGCGGGAACCTTCAGGACTTCTTCAACGGCTTCGACGCTCTGCTGGAGCACGCTCGGACCTCGTACGGCCGCAGGGCGTCCTCCGAGTCGCCGTCCTTCCTGTGCAAGGACGTGGAGGCCCGAGGAGAGGATGACGGAGGAGGAGTCAGAACTCTTCTCCTGCACTGCTTTAACCCGGACCCCACGGTGGGCGTGGCCATGCCGGGCCTGATCCGAGCCGCGGCGCGCAGAATCTATCAAGCCGAGGTGGAGGTGGAGGAGGCCCCGCCCACTCGGCTCCGCACGGCCAACGAGGATGGGGAGATCTCGGACGACTCCACGTCTTCGTCGTCGCCGTCTCCGCCCACCTCTTCGTACCCAGGTTGTCTGTCATTCCTCATCCGAGAGGTCCGGGTGGCCGCCCCCGGGGCGTCTTCGCGTCAGCTCTCGCGCTCGCCGACGGACCTTGGGATCGGTCTGAGCACGTTCTGCCGGGCGTTCCCTTTTCACCTCGTTATCGGCACGAGCATGGAGGTTCTGCAGGTAGGGGTGGGGCTAAAGCAGGTGGGGGAGGGGCTTAGGAAGCCACTCAGATCACTGAACTTCAGCGATAGCTTCCAGCTGGTCTCCCCCAGAATCCCTTGCTCCTTCCAGAACATTTTGCTGAGACTGTCCACTCCGTTCACCATACGGACTCGGCCTGATCCCACCACCCTCGAAAGCAAGGAGAAGGTACAGTGTGTGTGTGTGTGTGTGTGTGTGTTGTATTGTTTGTGTATTGTTTCATTTGGACTTATGGAAACATTTCACGAAAGTGTTTTATGAAAGAAAATCTTCTTCAGTGTGTGTTTTTTTGAGAAAAAGTTACGAAAAATTGTTCTTTTACACATAACCTCTTAGGAATTATCTTATTTTTTTCTTAACTCTTTCTTAAGAACAGTTCTAAAACCAAGTGGTATGCTTGAAAGCGTTCTATTCTGAAATGTTTTCTGACCCTTACCATAGCCTCACACTTGTCTTAGGCTGTAAGACTTGAAGGGAAGAATCAAAACTGACCAAATTTCAAACAGTTTCGTTCTTAGAAATAAGGCTGAAATACTTTCAATTCAAAAGCCTTTCCAGTGAAGGTCATCCTTAAATTCCAAACGTCGTCTACATAAGGAAAGTCTGCGGCAAAGCTGTTGCTTTAATCAGTCTTTTAGATGGAGGTTTTGTGGGTTTTGGAGAGTGAGCAACAATACAGACCCCAAAGGAATTCAATCGCTTGCCTAGAACACATTTTAACCAATGATCTGCAGAGGAAAACCAAAAAATCCCCCACCTCTCCCTGTAATATTTCAAATGATGGTTACACGAAGATTTTTTTGCGCCTGGTTCCTTTCAAGCGGTCTTGGAGGGCACCTAGTAATAGCAAAAATACTGTATGGAATAACTTTAAAAACAAACTATAAAAACAAATTCAAAATGTGTCTCCTAAGTGTGTATTCTAAGCTGTAAAATGCATCATAGCCTACATAAGTAAAGAATGAAGATTTTAAAAAGAAAATATGAAGGAAATAATGACGTTTGTGTTTGGTTTTTGTAGCTTATTTGCATCACATTTACATTTACAGCATTTAGCAGACGCCCTCATCCAGAGCGACTTCCAATTGGTACAGTCTTACAATCCAAGCAATTGTGGGTTAAGGGCCTTGCTCAAGGACCCAACAGTGGCAGCTTGGCAGAGGTGGGATTTGAACCCTGGACCTTCTGGTCCATAGTCCAGTACCTTAACCACTAGGCTACCACAGTCTTGCATCACGTACAGTTTGCATGTACAGCCGGTGTATATCTGGAGTCCACTTTTATTTTCTGAGGGTCTGGAACAGAGTCATTCGATTTAAATTTGCTTGGTTCTGGACATCTTTGGTTCTCGACGAACCTTCTTGAACGAATTAATGCTGAGAACCGGGGTACCGCTCTATATTTCACAGCACATGGAAATCCGGATTGTGTTCTAGATGAACCGAGATGATCTAAAGCCAGTCTGTCTTAAACTGACTGGCCTGAAGATTGGTTCTTGCACCACGGATTGCTGACTTAGTAGCTGGAGGATGCGGATAAATGGGGAGGCCATGCTTAGTTAGTGTAATTCAATAACAGTGACGTTCGCATGGAACAAACTGCAGGATTATGTCTGATGTTGACAGATTATTATGAAGTGCTTAGAGAGCGAGATAGGGCTTATGTCTGAAAATGTTTCAACACGCACACGGGCGCACACACACACAAACTTGGAGGGTTTAACTGTTGGGCCACCTGCCACAGTGTCAGATAAGGACGAGAGAATTACGGAGCTTGTGGCACAAATATTAGCGGAGCTTCACACGGATTGTGGGTTTGTTCAGGCTGTGTGTGCATGCGTGTGTGTGCGTCGTTCTGTGTAAACTGTTCAAAGATAAGACCCACGCACACAATTGATCACTAAATTGGCCTTCTGGCATCATTTGCGACTCAATCTCGAATGCAGCCTGGATGTTTCATGTGTTTATTAAGAGCCAGCCTCCCTGTACAGTTAGGCACGCCAGTGTCAGGAAAGGACCTTGGAGCAGTGGGAGAAGGTCGTCTGGTCCGAGTCCTGTTTTCTTTAAGTGTACAGAGCATAGCATGAAACCTGTTTGGATTTCACATCAGTCTAGAGCCTGCCTGCATGTGCACTGTGTTTTTCTTACACAGATCTAGAACCAGCCTGGATTGTGCATCTAGGTCTAGAGCCAGGCTGCATTTGCGGTCAGTGCACATACAGTGGTGTGGAAAAACCTCCTGATATCCTACTTTTTTGCATGTTTGTCACGCTTAAATGTTTCGGATCATCAAACCAATTTATTGAGACGAGCTTTAATGTTCTTTTTGCACAGCAGTGGTTTTCATCTTGGAACTCTGCCATGCAGGCCATTTTTGCCCAGTTTCTTTCTTATGGTGGAGGCATGAACACTGACCTTAACTGAGCCAAGTGAGGCCTGTGGTTCTTTGGATGTTGTTGTGGGGTCTTTTGTGACCTCTTGAATGAGTCGCCGCTGCGCTCTTGGAGTAATTTTGGTCGGCCGGCCACTCCTGGGAAGGTTCACCACTGTTCCATGTCTTCGCCATTTGTGGATAATGGCTCTCACTGTGGTTCTCTGGAGTCCCAAAGCTTTAGAAATGGCTTTATAACCCTTTCCAGACTGATAGATCTCAGTTGTTTTCTCAATTGTTCCTGAGTTTCTTTGGATCTAGGCATGGTGTGTAGCTTTTAAGGATCTTTTGGTGTCCTTCACTTTGTCAGGCAGGTCCTGTTTAAGTGATGTCCTGATTGAAAACAGGTGTTTACATTTTGTGTTTACTTGTGTTGTCTTTGACTAATATTTAAATTGGTTTGATGTTCCCAAAACACTTAAGCTCGACAAACATGCAAAAAAATAGAAAATCGGGAAGGGGGCAAACACTTTTTCACACCACCATAGTATTTGCGAAGCCCTTTTCGGGCTCTTGAGAAACACGGTGATGTTTTTAATAGCAGTACTGTATTACTCAGCCTGTCAGACACACTGAGCAGAACTGGAGAAGCAGCTTTGTTGCCATAGCGATGCACCATATATCATAGCAATTAAACCATAATAATTTCACGGCAGCCATTGGTGGTGTACTGGCTCAGAATGCCAAGCACCAGTAAGGTGTTCGTGTGTGTTTTCCCTGCTAATTGGGATTCATGTCTGTCGTATACATGTTACACTCCTGACCCCAAACCATCTGTCACTCATAGACCCGAAACCAATCAGATTTCACTCCATGCCGTTCTAGTGTGTCTGTCAGGTTTGTGGGACTAGAGTGCTTGTGCAGATTTTGCGAAGATGAAATGATCTGGAAGGCAGGCAGTGAAGAATAGTTGCAGAATTACACCACCCTCATACTGCATTACATTTATATCACTTATCCAGAGCATTTATCCATTTATCCAAGCAGTTGTGGGTTAAGGGTCTTGCTCAAGGGCCCAACAGTGGCAGTTTGGCAGAGGTGGGATTTGAACCCTGGACCTTCTGGTCCATAGTCCAGTACCTTAACCGGCTGGACTGCACATCAGTCTAGAGCCAGCCTGCATGTACACTGTGTTTATCTTGCACAGATCTAGAACCAACCTGAATTTTGCATCAGTCTAGAGCCAGGCTGCATTGACAGTCAGTGCATATAGTATTCATGAAGTCCTTTTCAGGCTCTTGAGGAACATGGCGATGTTTTTAATAGCAGTACCAGCATTACTCAGTCTGACAGACACGTATTCCGGTTGCAGTCGGTTAATCGCAGTCTGTATTAACCTGTATTACCACACAGTTTATCCTAAGTGTGGTTTTATTTCCAGTTGGTTTGTGTAGATAGGATTTATTTCACAGATTTTTTTTTTCAGTTTTACAGGTTATCTAGAGCAAACTCTTCACGGCCAATTGGTGCAGTTTGCTCAGTGTATCAGTCGGAAATAGCTTTTGGCTTATGTAGGACACAGCCCTAGATTCCACATCAGCTTATCTGCAATCAATTTGTCTTTGCGGTCACTTTTGTCCAGGACAAATCCACATTTGCTCGCAGTCTAACAAGTGGCAGCTTTCATTCAGGGTTATTCAACCTAGTATTAACATCAGGTTTAGCAAATAAACTTATTACATTGGGGGTTTTTAGGACCCTGTCTAGATTTCCCAACAATTTACCAAAAAAAAGCACAATATGAAAGCATGTAGTACACTACTGTACTGTACAATACAGTCAGTCTGATCTTTTGTATCTTCTACTGTAAGTAGTCTATTTTTTTTGTTTATGAGACAGAGTTTATTTCCTATTATAATCCTTAAAACCTTGTGTGTTTACAGTTCTTGGTTTGGCACTAAGATGGATAGTGGCGTGGCTTGATTTGAATGTGGATTAGCGGACAGTAATGCAGTAGCTAGTCCTGAAGAGTCAGAAGATTGATCTTGATTTAGACTATCTCGTACTGATTGGACAGTAGCAGAGCTGCAAAAGCTTAATCTAATCTACGTTCCCTTTGGTGTCTAAAATGTAAAGAGGCTTATATAAGACCCTCTCTCTGTCTGTCACTCTCTCTGTCTCGTAACCGTGGGGATTATGACTCAGGGATGTTTGACGTGTGGACCAGCAGTAAAGTCTGCAAAAAAGACGTCAGCAGAGCGAAAATCGTCACTCTGGTTTTCTGTGCTACAGGGTGAATGGGTGTGTGTGTGTGTTTGTGTGTCTGTGTTTTACAATATTTGTTTGCAGTGCTGGTGTGAGACATGTAAATGAAGTTCTTATTTTTGTTAGAAAATGATGATACTTTGTACTACTGGACCAGAATGCTTTCATATGGTGGTACATGTGGGCAGAAGACTGACTGGACAGGAGATGATCATCAGTGGGTTGGACAGAAGACCAGAGTGACTGGACAGTGATCTTCCAGATCACCCTGACTGGAGACTAGGGTGTCTTTATTAGTCAATTGCCTGTTGAACTGCAGGATCCTTAGTTGATAGTATATCATCCTGCCTGGACTGTAGCATGTCTTGGTTGGATAGTTCTCATTTGAGTGTGGATTTTTGGACAGTGGTGTGTCTTGCTTTGGGAGTGGGTTGTTCTGACTGGACTGTAGCTTGTCTTGATTGAACGGTGGATTTTTCTGATGGGACAGTAAGTATTTTGTGTGTAATCACCCACAGATCTTCTTAATTGGGTGGTAGAGGGTCTTGATTTGGTAGTAGCTTGTCCTAAATCAGCGGTTCATTCCAAATCTTCAGCAGATCTTCTTGATTGGACAGTAATTTGTTCAGCTGGAAAGAAATTCCTCTTCAAGGAATTCAGCTTTGGCCCTAGGATTTCCATTGTGAGTGGGTTTTGGGCAAAACAGTTTCTTCCCAGTACAGAGAGATGTGTTGAAATTATTGTTTTGTGGTCATCGCATAAATGCTCCAGAAACAGTTAGAACTTATATAGATAAATGCTCCTTTAAATGCTGCTGAGTCCTTTATTAAAGTGATGTGTGTACAGATTTATGAGGAGTCTTACATTCTGGAATATGTATGAGCGCACTGGATTCGGTCAGTTCTAAGTCTTGTGATCTCACACTCTCTCTCTCTGTGATCCATTGTGTCCCCCTTTCATATTTGGTCCCTTTGATTCTGTCATTGTGCAGGTGTGTGTACAGCGAATGGAAACACGCCCAAGGAAACACCGTCACAAAGCTAATGCTAATAGCTAAAGGGAGTATATGAATAGATAATAAATATGAATGTCATGAATTAAGCCAGGTGTACAGGTTAATTATGAGCGCAGCGGGCCAACAATCAGGGCATGTTAATGGAAAATTATCTCATTAATAGTGCTTGTAAGGATGAGAACGGGAGGGCAGGGGGCTCTCCGGAGTCTCCGAATGACACACACAAACACAGCTGCTCTGTGTTTTTTTTTGCTCTCGGATTGTGCGTTTTTTGATGTGCACATTGTGCGGACATAAAAGTGTGCGTGAGTGTTTCCTGAAGTCACACATTTGCATAGCAAAGCCATTTCAGAACAAACAGAGGTCAGAGGACCAGATGTGGGTTTCTGCAAATAGAAACTGGAATCATGGGAGATGTTCCCTGCTGACATTGTTTATCATCATCATGTCTGATTGTCCAGAGAGAGATTTGTCTTGGCTGCATAACTAAGTCCTGTAAGTCCTGGTTGGGCAGTAAAGCTTGTCTTGAATGGACTCTAGATAAACCTGACTCATCGACAGGTCCTGCTGAGCAGAGATTTGGCTTTGTACATTAGCTTGACTTGACATGATGATGATGATGATGATATGTTATTTTTAATTAGTTTCCGTTTATTTGAACTTGTTACTATGAACTTGTTAATTAGATAGCTTGGTTATTTCTTACATATAACATCTAGACCATCCAAGGAGGTTCTTTCCCTTTTTGAGTCTTTGTCGTTTGAGTCTTGACTGGGAAGTAGCTTGTCATGATTGGGAAGTAGCTTGTCCTGATTGGGAAGTAGCTTGTCTTGATTGGGTAATAGCGAGTCCTTGATTGGGTAATAGATTGTCTTGACTGGGAAGTAGCTTGTCTTGATTGGGAAGTAGCTTGTCTTGATTGGGAAGTAGCTTGTCTTGATTGGGTAATAGCTTGTCTTGATTGGGAAGTAGCTTGTCTTGATTGGGAAGTAGCTTGTCTTGATTGGGAAGTAGCTTGTCTTGATGGGTAATGGATTGTCTTGATGGGAAGTAGCTTGTCTTGATTGGGTAATAGATTGTCTTGATTGGGAAGTAGCTTGTCTTGATTCGGAAGTAAAGCTTGTCTGATTGGGAAGTAGCTTGTCTTGGTTGGGTAATAAATTGTTTTGACTGGGAAGTAGCTTGTCTTGATTGGGAAGTAAGCTTGTCTTGATTTGGGAAGTAGCTTGTCTTGATTGGGAAGTAGATTGTCATGATTGGGAAGTAACTTGTCATGATTGGGAAGTAGCTTGTCTTGATTGGGAAGTAGCTTGTCTTGATTGGGTAATAGATTGTCTTGATTGGGAAGTAGGCTTGTCTTGACTGGGAAGTAGCTTGTCTTGATTGGGAATTAGCTGTCTTGATTGGGTAATAGATTGTCTTGATGGGAAAGTAGCTTGTCTTGTTTGGGAAATAGCTTGTCTTGATTGGGAAGTAGCTTGTCTTGATTGGGAAGTAGCTTGTCTTGATTGGGAAGTAGCTTGTCTTGATGGTTAATAGCTTGTCTTGACTGGGGAAGTAGCTTGTCTTGATTGGGAAGTAGCTTGTCTTGATTGGGAAGTAGCTTGTCTTGACTGGGAAGTAGCTTGTCTTGATTGGGAAGTAGCTTGTCTTGATTGGGAAGTAGCTTGTCTTGACTGGCAAGTAGCTTGTCTTGTTTGAGTAATAGCTTATCTTGACTGAGAAGTAGCTTATTTTGGTTTGACAGTAGCTTGTCTTGATTGGGTAGCAGCTTCTCTTAACTGGGCAGTAGCTTGGTTTGGTTGGGAAATAATTTGTCTTGATTGGGTAGTAACCTCTCTATTGGGGTGTAGCTTGTTGAGATTGGGATGTAGCTCGTCTTGATTAGGGAGTAGCCTGTTTAGGTTTGACAGTAGCTTGATCAGATAGTGGTTTGTCTTTGGCTAATCGGTTATCCTGACTGTACAGTCCATTGTCCTCAAATGTCAGCTTCTTCAGCATCCTCGTTTAGACTGTGGTTAGTCCTGGTTGGACAGTAGATTGTCTCAGGTGTTTTCACACATAACCCTGTTTGGTAAATTCCTAGACAAAATTGTGTGTGTGAAATGGGTTAAACATTCATGCATCGTGTTCCTGTGTGTACTGCTGTAATGGACTCTTCTAGTCATGCAGAAGTAACACTCCATTGCCCTTGACTCTGTGTGTGTCTGTGTGTGTCTGTGTGTGTGTGGAGGTCAGAGGGAGAACATGCCTGTAGGATACATTATAAATTAATACAGTGGTTATATAAGCGCATCTCCTGCAGTGCATCTATAACACACAAACGCACTCAACTGGCCACTAACCTGGGTTTACCACTGCTTTATCCAAACCCGTGTAGATATAGGCAGTTTATCTAAAACCTTTATTGAGAACATATTCACCATCAGGAATTGGAATTGGATTTCTAAAGTGTTTATCTAGAACAGACCTCTTTACCTTGTCTTTATAGAACCAGTCACAGTGTTTATACTGTATAAACCATGCTTGGGTTTAAGGTTTATTTATATAGGACACACCATAGACAGCTTATCTAGAACTAGAAATGTCTTTGGAGAATTGTTCTGCGTTTACTCTTTATATAGAGGGTAACCTACTTTTTCCATTAGTTAGGCTGTGTTTATCTTGCATGGCATGAGGTCCAAACTCCTAAATCCCCAAAAGTTATGGGGATGTACTCCATTTATAAACACCACCATTACACATTTATAAATGTCACCATTACACAGCAGTTACAATCCATTGTGCTCAAGAGTGTTTGTGTGTGTGTGTGTGTGTGTGTGTGTGTGTGTGTGTGTGTGTGTGTGTGTGTTTCCTCCCCCAGGTGATGGAGCTAAAGGGTCAGATGATCCACCTCCCAGAGTCCCACTCCGTTATGTTCCTGGGCTCGCCTCGTGTTGATAGGTTGGAAGAGTTGATGGGGCGGGGCTTACATCTGTCAGACATTCCTATCCATGATGCAACACGTGATGTCATCCTGGTGGGTGTGGCAAACCTTTCTGTCACTGTTCTAGTACCACCTACCTGCCTATCTGTATACATACCAGTCTGCCTACCTGGTTATCTACAAGTCTACCTATTAACCTGCTTACCTCTCCGCCTCCCTATCTACCTACCTCCTTACTTGTCTAACTATCTACATGCCTGCCTACCTACCTACATGTCTACCTACCTACTGACCTGTTTACAAGCCTACCTACCTACCTTCAAAAATGTCTATCAACTTTTCAACATTTCTCTATATAGTGTACTTACCTATCTACATATATACTTGCCTTACCAGCTCTCTGTGCTTACCTGTCTACCCATTTTCCACCTATTTACCTATTGTACCTTTTTGCCGGCCTCATTAACCTCATTTACCGGCCTATCTACATACCTCCTTACCTATCTACCTAACTACCCATCAGTCTTTCCACCTGCCTACAGGAGTACTGGTATATTTTTAGATCTCTACATTATTCGGCGTACATCACTACATACAGTATGCAAGCACACGATTTTTTTAAGTCTGGAGGTGTTGGGATACAATGTGTCTAGAAAATGGACGTTGATTTTGGCATTGTGTGAGATTACTAATACTACTAACAGGTGGGCGAGCAGGCGAAGGCTCAGGACGGGCTGAAGAAGCGCATGGATAAACTGAAGGCCACTCTGGAGCGTACGCACCGGGCTCTGGAGGAGGAGAAGCGGCGCACCGTCGAGCTCCTGTACTCCATCTTCCCCGGTCACGTGGCCCAGAGGCTCTGGCAGGGACTTCCTGTTCAAGCTAAGAAGTTTGATGATGTCACCATGCTGTTCTCTGACATCGTGGGCTTCACGGCCGTGTGCGAGCACTGCACGCCCATGCAGGTCATCAGCATGCTGAACGAGCTCTACACCCGCTTCGACTACCAGTGCGGTGTGCTCGACGTCTATAAGGTGCGTACACACACACACACACACACACACACACACACAGAAGGTGGAATAAAACTGCATCAAAAATATAATGAAAGAGTAAGAGAATTATGCACACAATCAAAGGAAATTCGATTAAATGTAGAAATAAACATAAAAAAAGAGAAAGATAAAGGAAAAGAACATGGGAAAGAAAGAAAAACAGAAAGAAGGCAAAACAAAAAAAAAGATGTCCAACAAAAAGATGGACAAAATGAAAATAATAGAAAGATAGACAAACACAGACACTATTAAAAAAAAAGGAGAACTGAAAAGGAAGAAGAAAAATATGGATATTAATGTTTCAAAATGAAATAAAATTTAAATTGAATTTAATACAATTAAAGAAATTAAAGAAAAAGAAAGAAAGACAGATATGGATTGATAGAGAAAATGAGGGAATAAACAGAAGATAAAATGGAAAGAAAGAAAATAAGGAGAAACAAACACAAACATACAAGGTGATCAAGAGAAAGAAAAGGGAAGAAAAAAGGAGAGACGAACAGATGAAAATAAGAGGACAGATAAAATGACATGGAACAAAAGATTGACATTAAAAAAACTAAAAATAAATTAAATTAAAAATTTTTAATTAAAAATAGGTAAGAGAAAAATTATGACATAATGAAGGAAATATGTAAACATTGAAAACTGCAAAAAAATGATAGGATGCAACAAAAGAAATGAGAGTAAAAAGAAATAAATCAAGATGGAGAAATAAAATAAAAAGAAAGAAAAGTGGAAAATTAAACTAAAGGGAAAAAACAAAGAAAATCACAAATCATATCAGAAAATAATAGTGTTTAACAGATGTGTGTGTGTGTGTGTGTGTGTGTTGTGTGTGTGTGTACCTGCAGATAGAGACGATCGGTGATGCGTACTGCGTGGCGGCGGGTCTCCACAGGAAGTGTGTGTGCCATGCTCGGCCCATTGCACAGATGGCTCTAAAGATGATGGAGCTCTCAGAGGAAGTTCTGACACCCGACGGAAAACCCATCAAGGTGAGCTGTAGCGGGACACAGTCACACACACACACACACACACACACACACACACACACCTCGTTTAATATTAATGAGAAATCTTTTACAGGGGGCGGAGTTACAGGATGACCCGACAGCTCTACTGTGGGTGTTTGATTAATGTGGACATCTGAAAATAAATAAAAAAACTTAACAGCTTCAAATACCAGGCAAAAGTAAGGTCAAAGATCGAAAAAAAAAAAATCAAGAATACATTACTAAGAAAAGAGTGAAAGAAAAGCAAAGAAAATCATAGAACAACGAGAGGGAGAGAAAACAAAGTAAAAAGTAGCAATACAGAGTAAATAAAAATTGAAAGTATCAAAAGTAAGGAATAGAAGAAGCAGTAAAGAAGGGAGAATTAAATAAAAAACTAAAACCTAAATAAGGAATAATGAATTACAGTTATTCAAGAAAGGGAATGGAAACGAGGAAAAAGAACAAGAAAGAAGGAGCACTGGAAAAGGAGAAATAAACAATAAATCAAGAAAGAAAATGATATAAAGACAGCGACAAAAAAATTGTAAAATAGCATTGAAGAAATAAAGTAAGAAAACAAGAAAGAAAAGAATGAAATACAAAGTAAATAAAGAGAACACCAAGAAGCAGTGAGCACCAAGAGCTTGGAGGAAGGAAGGGTGTATTTTTATAATAATAGTACCTGAGAAAAAGGGAAAAACAACACTTAACACTTAAGTACTAAACAAGGAAGGAGAAAAATAAAGAATAAACAAAAAACGAGGGTAAAACAATGAGAGAAGTGTATATGTAAGTGTAACTTTTAAAACAAGTAAAACAAGGAAAAAATGAAAAGAGGGTAAATTAAGTACAAAAGTGTGTGTGTGTGTGTGTGTGTGTGTGTCGCGTGTGTGCGTGTGCTCACTCGTTTTACAGCTCTGTGTATATCATTGAAAGAGAGTGTGTGTGATTAATATTAATACAAAGGCTGTCACAGGGGGCGGAGTCACTGGATGATTGGCAGCGGTGTTGAGTTGATGGAGGCAGCAGTCGTTGACACGACAGAGGCTGCAGTTCATCATTATTAAAGTGACTGTGTGTGTGTGTGTGTGTGTGTGTGTGTGTGTCTTTCTTTCTTGCAACACCAGAGGACAGATGAGCAGAGAAGGGTTAATGAAAAAGTTTGTGCACCCTCTTTAACCTCGTGTAATCGGTAGCTCTACAGTTAGCATCGCTGCTTCTGTGCTGCTCTGTTACAACACCATGGTTGCCATGGTTACGGTCTGTTCAAAACAACTGACAGCTGTCAGTCTCACATTAAGTCCTTATGTCTGCAACGGTCGTCCAGACCTTCCTCTCTGTGTGTGTGTGTGTGTGTGTGTGTGTGTGTGTGTGTGTGTGTGTGTGTGTGTGTGTTGGAGTGTGCGTTGCTCTGACGACAGTACCGACCCCGGCTCTCCCAGCTGCCGTTGCTATAGTGACACCGGTGCATGCAGTGTGCTGGCATTCTGTGGTTGGTTGGTTAGGAGAAGCGCTGAAGTAGAGCACGAGGAAACGCGCACGTACACACACACACACACACACACACACACACACACACACACACACACACACACACAGTGTTATTACGATGTATATTTCAGTACAGATTTGAAGCAACAGATACACAAACAACATTTTGGGCTTAAAAGTGTGTGTGTGTGTGTGTGTGTGTGTGTGTGTGTGTGTGTGCGTGTGTGCAGCTGCGTATAGGGATACACTCTGGCTCTGTGTTAGCGGGCGTGGTCGGGGTGAAGATGCCTCGCTACTGTTTGTTCGGGAACAATGTCACCCTCGCCAGCAAGTTCGAGTCTGGGAGCCAACCACGACGCATTAACGTCAGTCCGACCACCTATCAGTGAGTGCACACACACACACACACACACTGGCCTGACTCACACACACTGCCTGGTTGTCACTGCTTCTTGTTTAAATCCTTTATTAGTCTTTACTCTTCTTTGTCTTTCTATTCTCACCTCTCTGAGTGTCTCTGTCTGCCGTTCTCGTCTCACCATCTGCAAGTCTCTCCAAATGTGTCTTCCTCATCACACACCTCTATATGTCTCTCGGTCTTTCTCTTTCTCGTCTCAGCCCTCAACAAGGCTACCCTTCTTTGCCGTTCTCTTCTCACTCCTCAGTGAGTTTCTCCATCTTTGAGTTTTTTGTCTCGCTCCAATATGTGTCTTTCCATCTTTGACTTTCTCATCTCACCTCTCAACATGTCTCACTTTTTTTTATCTTTTTTATTTCGCCACTCTGAGTCTCTCCTTCTTTATCTTTCTGGACTTGCCACTTTTTCTCTCCAACTGTGTCTTCCTCGTTCCACTTCTCTACATGTTTCTCAATCTTTGCCTTTCTTACCTCACATCCCTACAAATCTGTCCATCTTTTTCATCTCAACCCTCTACAAGGCTCTTCTTCTTGGTCATTCTTTGTCACCCTTCTACATGTCTCTCTCTCTTTGCCTTTCTATTCTCTCTCCTCAGTGAGTCTGTCCATCTTCATCTTTCTGGTCTCTCCCGTACATCTCTCTCTCTTTGCCTTTCTAACCGATCTGTGTGTCTCTCCATCTTTGACTTTCTCATCTCACCTCTCATCATGTCTCACTTTTTTTTATCTTTTTTATTTCACCACTCTTCGTCTCTCCTTCTTTATCTTTCTGGACTTGCCACTTTTTCTCTCCAACTGTGTCTTCCTCGTTCCACTTCTCTACATGTTTCTCAATCTTTGCCTTTCTTACCTCACATCCCTACAAATCTGTCCATCTTTGTCTTTTTCATCTCAACCCTCTTATTCTTGGTCATTCTTTGTCACCCTTCTACATGTCTCTCTCTTTGCCTTTCTATTCTCTCTCCTCAGTGAGTATGTCCATCTTTCTGGTCTCTCCCGTATGTCATCTTTCTGGTCTCTCCCGTACATCTCGCTCTCTTTGCCTTTCTAACCGATCTGTGTGTCTCTCCATCTTTGACTTTCTCATTTTGCCCCGTAACAAGTCTCCCTGTCTTTATCTTCCTCCAGTGAACCATTTACATGTCTCACCATTTTTGACTTTTTCTTCTCACCCCAATGCGTAACTCTCCGTCTTTATCTTTTTCGTCTCACCTCTCTACACCTCTCTCCAACTTTGCCTTTCTATTCTAACCGATCTGTGAGTCTCTCCATCTTTGTTTTCCTTGGACATTTCTCATAATCTTTGCCTTTCTTATCTCCCTTCATTATCCCCTAAGTGTCTATGTCTTCTTCAAGCGAACCCTCATGTCTCTCCATCTTTGTCTTCTTCATCTCACCCTTCTATAAGTCTTTGTTTAAGTCTTTGTTTGTCTTTCTGGACTTGCCACTCAGTGAGTCTCTCTGTCTTTGTCTTTCTCATCTGACCTGTCTACATGTCTCTCCGTCTTTGCCTTTCCCTTGTCACTCCTCTGTAAGTCTCTCCATTTTTTTTTTTCATTTCTCATCTCCCCCCTCTACAAGTCTCTTCTTCTTTGTCTTCCTCATCCCACACCTCTACCTTCCTCTTCATCTTTTCCTTTCTTATCTCACCCCTGAACGTGTCTCTCCGTGTTTGAGTTTTCATCTCACCCCTCTGAGTCTCTCCCTCTTTGTCTTTTTGGAGTTGCCAATCAATAAGGGTCTCTGTCTTTCTCATCTCACCCGTCTACATGTCTCTCCGCCTTTGCTTTTCTCTTGTTCCCCCTCAGTGAGTCTCTCCATCTTTGTCTTTTTCAACTTGCCTCTCTGCTTGTCTTTCCATCTTTGTCTTTCTTGTCTCACCCCTCTAGACATCTCCCCAGGATTGCCTTTCTATCCTCAACCCTCAACAAGCTTCTCCATCTCTGTTGTTCTTGTCTCACCATTTTGAGTCTCTCCATTGCTGTCTGTCTTATCTCAGACATCTAAGTCTCTCCATCTTTGTCTCTCTTGTCTCACCCGTTTTCTGTCTCTCTCTTTTTGTCTCTCCTTTTTGCAGACTCCTTCATGAGGACTGCTCTTTCTCCTTCATCCCACGCTCCCGTCAGGACCTTCCTGAAAACTTTCCCAAAGAGATTCCGGGAATCTGCTACTTTCTAGAGGCGGGCAAAACTCAAGGTCACGCCTCCCTTAGCACCACTCGCTCCGCCCCCATTCGTAAAGTGTCCTATAACATCGGTACCATGTTTCTACGAGAGACCAGCCTCTGAAAAAGCCCTGCTGTCACATTAACCCCCGGCCAGTCTGCTTCTCACGTCACGCCTACAGGGTCAGTGGCAGCCAGCGGCTCAGCCCATCGGAACGCATCGCTCCGCCCCTTTGGGGGTGAAAAGTGGAAGGAGTGCAGCTCAGAGGGATAAAAATTCATAAACTCAAAAGAAGCTCGGACTTCTGAATATATATTTAAATAAATATACATATATTTATTTGCATAAAGCCTTCTGACACACACACACACACACACATGCAAGTATATACTACACACAAACACACATTTACGTAATAAATTGTTACATAAGTCTGTGGAAACACATACACACACCTCAGCACTGATTCATTTGCAGGACCTGGTGCCTTCTGATATACACTCACTGTGTGTGTGTGTTTGCTTGAAAGGCTCCATGCTGTAGTTTCATATAGACTGGACTGTCAGTCATTGTTCTTCATCCAATCACATCTCACCAACATTCATCAATCAACACCAAGAGCTGTCAATTAAATCAATCCACACAAAGACCCAACAGTCACACCAATCAACACCAAGACCCAATATTTCACACCAAGACCCTCCAATCAAACCGAATCCCATGAAACAAACCAATCTACACTAAGACCCTCCAATCAAACCAATCAACACCAAGACCCAATAATCAAGACGAACACCTGAGAGAAACCAATCCACACCAAGACCCACCAATCAAACCAATCCACACCAAGACCAACCAATCAAACCAATCCACACCAAGACCAACCAATCAAACCAATCCACACCAAGACCAACCAATCAAACCAATCCACACCAAGACCAACCAATCAAACCAATCCACACTAAGACCCACCAATCAAACCATCCACACCAAGAGCCCACCACTCCCAAACCAATCCACACCCAGACCCACCAATCAAACCAATCCCCAACCAAAGACCCCACCAATCAAAAACAATCCACACCAAGACCCACCAATCAAAACCATCCACACCAAGACCCAACCATTCAAACCCAAACCACACAAGAACCCACAATCAAACCCATCCAACTAAAGACCCAAACCAATCAAACCAAGCCACCCCGACCAACCCCTCAACCAATCACCCCACGACCACTACCAATCAAACCAATCCACACCAAGACAAACCAATCAAACCAATCAACCCAAGAAGCCCACCAATCAAACCAATCCACACAAAGGACCCACCAATCAAACCAATCACACAAGACCCTCAATCAACAATCCACACAAGACAACCAATTAAAACCAATCCACACCAAGACCAACAATCAAACCAATCCACACAAGACCAACATCCAAACCACACACCAAGACCAACCAATCAAACCCATCCACACCAAGATTCACAATCAAACCAATCCATCAACCCCAGACACCATCAAACCAACCACACCCACGACCACCATCAAAACAAACCACACACGACCACCACTCCACAACCAATCCACACCAAGACCCCACCCAATCACCCACTCCACACCAAGACCCCAATCAACCCAATCCCACACCAAGGGACCACCAATCAAAACCAATCCACAGCCAAGACCCACCAAATCAAACCAATCCACACACCCAGACACCCAATTAAGACCAATCCCAACCAAGCCAACCAACAAACAAATCCACACCAATGACCAACCACATACAAAACCCCCCCCAAGTCCAACACCAGACCAACCAATCAAACAATCATCACACCAAGACCCATCGATCAACCCAATCCACACCCAAAAACCCAACAGAGCAAAACCAATCAAAGGCAGTCCTGTCAATCAAACTTCTTCATTCAGTCACACCACATCAATACCCAAACAGATTATTCCACAAAGTCCTGACAGTTGTTTCCCACAATGTCAATAAAATGAAGCGTAGCTAACATATTTAGTGTGAGATTTTTGTCTTGCTTTCTGCTGTGTGTTTGTGATAGAGAGAGCAAGAGAGAAAGAGAGCAAGTGAGTGAGTGAGTGTGTGTGTGTGTGTGTGTGTGTGTGTGTGTGTGTGTGTGCGTGTGTGTTTGTGAGTGCGTGTGTGTGTGTGCGCGCGCCTTTTCATGTAGTGCCACTCTAGCCTGTGGTTACCTGTGGTTGAAGTGCTCTTACAGGTCAGATTATGCTGCTGATGAAATGGCAACGAGACAACATACACACACACACACACACACACACACACACCGCAGAGCATCGTTTGACTGTACTGACTGACACCAAACAAGCTTGTGTGTGCATGTGGGTGTAAATAATTGCACAACAACATGTTTACATGTTTACCATTAGCCTAATGAGATGTAAAAAATATATAGGGACGAAACACACGTCGTCTCATACTACTGACTAACGGAGAACGTGTGTATGTTGTCTTGTGTACGTTGTTTGTGTGTGACGTTTGACTCTTATGTACGCTTTATGTTTGTGGAGATGTTATAAGTATGATTATGGGTCTGCATCTCTTCGGTGTCCTGGTAGCTACAGGTATTACAAGGACAGGGGGCCTACAGAGACACAGAGTCAGTCAGAGAGACTGTTAGAGAGACATACTGGGAAAACTGGGAAAAGGACAGACAGCCACAAAGACACAGACTCAGAGCCATAGCGAGACAAAGATGTATAGGGAATCAAAAAGGCACAGAGACTAATATGGAGACAGATAAATTGAGACAGAGGTATATACAGCTACAGCAATGGAGACGGTGAGAGAAATTAGGAGATGTATAAAAATCAGATGACAGACAAGGACAGGGGTATAGACAGAGCTAGAGATAGACCAAGATAGAGACTGGGTTGTACCCAAGAATAGACAGAAAGACAGAGACAGCAAGGGAAAAATGCAGCTAGAGACAAAGATGGACAAGAGAATACAGGACACACACAGGTATAGACTGAGAAAACTACGGTGGTGATATACGGACAAACAAAGACAGATGTAGGCAAGGACAAAGATAGATTTAGAGGCAAACAAATAGAAGCACGAAGACCATAACGAGCAAAGGAGACAAAAGACCACTGAGATGAAGACGGAAAAAGACGGAGACAACACGAAAGCCAGAGGGAAAAGCAGAGGGTTTAGGTAAAGGTGTGTGTGTGTGTGTGTGTGTGTGTGTGTGTGTGTGTGTGTCAGTCTCCATCAGCTCGCGGGCCGACAGATGGAGAGGACCTGCTTGAGAACAGGCTCCATGTTGCCATGGTAACAGCGAGGTCTGAGTCTTGTGCTCAGAATATTGAAACTCTCTGCACTCTGTGTGTGTGTGTGCGCGCGCGAGTGTGTGTGTGTGTGTGTGTGTTGCATGATAGGATGCTTCCAACACTTTTGCCAGATCACCATCCCCCCCTCCCCCCTCCCCTGCACGAATCAACCGAGCAAGGGTTCGATTCACTAGAACGATTCTAAGTTTACCTAGTGAATTTATTCGCTGGTATGTGTTTCCCTCTAGTGGCTGACGATGGAAGCTAACACGGTCATGAAAGTTTTTCATTTTTGAGAGAAATAGCTTTGTGGAACTCTATTATTACTCTAGTTATTTATGCAGCTTGTAAATTCTAAATTGAGCACTTCTGCCGAACAATGGCCACCAGAATCCAGCTTATTCTAGTTAAATGTTTTTTAACTGGGTTGAGTTGTCTTGTCCATATCGTTATTTTTCAAAGCTAGTTTGGTTGCGAACAACCGCATTTTAAAGAAAGAACAACTTTAAACGACACGTTTTAGCACAGTATTGAAGGGAACGTTTTTTGATACTACACTTCCCAGAATTCGCTGCAGCATGTCTCCGTGGTAACCGACTGTGTTACAATGCACGTCCCGCGTAGATTTGATGGTCATTGTATGAATTAATTCTATACTTCTGCATTTGCCAGGATGATATTCGCTCTATAGCTAGTTCCTGAGCTCTCAGCCGGGAGTTTATGCTTGTGTGTTGTGTTTTGAGCGTGTTTATTGTTCCTTGAGAATGTGTGAAGCTCCGGTGGACTTCAGCTTTAAGGAGCTGACTTCAGTAACAGGTGAGTCGGTTGTAAGGACTGTTTTATTTAATATAGTTATATTGAAATAAGTAGTTTGAGAAATTTAGAAATTATAAAAATATATAAAACTACTTAAGATTGTTTGCTCAGCCTTTATGAACGTATTTGTGCGTGGCCATCTGTTTTTGTAGTTTATTTGCGGTCTGAAACTACAGCTCCCATAGTCAATAGCTTAACGTCGTTAACTAGCGTTTTTGAAACTGTTTTATTTAATAACTTTTACATAGAGAGAGGAATCAATTAAATAAATACATATATACAAATAAAACTGCTTAGGATTATTTGTTCCGCTTGTAGGAACTTTTTTTGTCGTCTTATTGCAGTTTATTCGCGGTCTAAAAACTACAACTCCCATAGCATACGTCATAACGTCGCTAACTAGCGACAACTGATTTTACAGTTGTGAATATAGAGTTAATTTCCACTCACTTTGCATTATATAACCATGTCGATCTTTAAACCTATAAAACGAAGTAGTTTGTTTGACTAACTGGTTGTATTTGTGTTTCCGCGGGTTTATGATTGATAGCTAATCGATTTGCCTTTACGTTTACGCCAAAGCAACTATAAGTCATAAATATAGACATTTCGAAACATGCCAATACATTTCAAATCTGTAACTAGGTAGTTGTAACCAAAATACGTGCTCACATAAACTCAGGAAGTGACTCCTTTAATGTCTACTTTACTTTCGTTTTCTCAAGCGTTGGTGGTATAGTGGTGAGCATAGCTGCCTTCCAAGCAGTTGACCCGGGTTCGATTCCCGGCCAACGCAATGAAGTCTTTTTTATTTTTTTTTTCATTTTTTTGAGGGGGGGACATAGCCACAGTGAACAGAAGATGGTGAGGCGTTTGCCATGGTGCTTATAGTGTGTGTGTTGTGGTTTGGGACACGCCCTCTTTGGACTGATGATTAAAAGGTGTCGATAATTGAGGAAAGGAGAGTGAATATGTTGTGATTTGGGACAGGTCCACAGAGAACTAATGATGAGGGTTTGTCATGGTGGTTGTGTGTGGGGCAGATGTTCTATCGGAGGATCCGAACGTGGGTGTGCGTGCACCTGTGAGGAGCGCAGAGGGGAAGTACACTAGCCGAGCACTTCGTCTTGATAATAACCTCATAAGGGACATGACCGGACTGATGGACACGCTCTCTGGTTTATTCATGGAGCCAACACGTCTCGCCTGGCTCAATTTGTCCTTCAACATGATCTCAAGCATCCCTTCGGTACACACACACACACACACAAACACATACAAACACATGTAGCTTTCACTACCAAGCAATAAAAAACTCACTGTCGCCATCTCCCTCAGGTGCTCACTGAGCTGGTGGAGCTCCGAGTGCTGTATCTCCATGCCAACAGCGTGTGTCGTATCTCTGAAGTGGACAAGTTGGCAGCGTTACCCATCCTGCACACCATCACGCTACATGGGAACGGCATAGAGAGCGTGCAAGGCTACAGGTTGGACGTCGAATTCATCGGAACCATTTTCCAGTTCTATACGAGAAATGAGTTTTGCTTTCTTGGTGTAACTTCAGTTAAGTTAAGTGTCCAAACTATTTTGAAAGAGAGCCAGATTGGACCCTAATCACCATACCAAAAGGTCCCTCTCTTTCCCAAATCTTTCCAAAATAATCATAAATTATTCAAAACATACGCACAGAAAAGATACGAACTGAAGTTCATTTTAGTGCAACAACTGCCGCAGGATATCAAAAGAGAGATTATTTAGGCTGAACATTTTCTTTAAAACATTTATCCATAATACTGCACCTTCCAAACATGTCAAGTGGCTTCTGTCAGTATTTCTCATGTAGACTGTAGTTTAGTACTCTTTAGTTGCTATCAAACAGCACATGGCAGCAGCTCTCTCATTCAAATGTTACTGGGACACAACCTGATGTGGGTCACTTTTTCATATACACGGTATCTGTGTTTACAGGAGCTACGTGATCTCCTCTCTTCCTCACCTGAAGATGATGGACTTCAGCGCCGTCACAAAGCAGGAGCGACTCATGGCTTCGGTCTGGCGCAGGTCTGTGAGGAGAACACGTGGACCCACCAATCTTAGCACACAGGACTGAGACTTACAACCCACAGTAAAGACGAGCGAGCTTGAAAGCAAACGTTTTTCCTGTGTAAGGCTTCTCCTGATGGAATCGCTGAACCCTCTCAAGTCTTCCTTATTGATTCCTGATGTCAAACATCTGTCTGGTTTTGGTTCCGCTCAGATATCTATTCAGATGAAGTGTGAATGATCGTACTGTAACAAGATAACTTATCACCCATTCTGACTGGGCCATCCTTTCCAAACAAACAGCTCTCTATTGACAGCTTGGGAACTTTCTATAGACATAATATGACTGTAGCTAATTAAGATTGCACCTTCACTTGATCTTAACCTCGGTATCTTAAAGCTAACAGCTGTCTCTGTTGAATTTTGTGAGGGTTTTTGTGGTTTTTGTTGTGAGAATTAGTAAAATGTCCCTACAGTGATCTATAAACTTGACACCCCCTATACACACAAACATAAAGGGACAAAATCAATAGCCTTAACACAAGTTCATCTTCCAATGCTGCACCAGCGACTCCTACCCAGCCCTGCGATGGACTGACTGCCCATTTAGGCCAATAATGTAAATTATGGGAGACGCTTCTAGCTAGAACCTTTCATGTGTTGTGGTTTGGACACTGCTAGTATGCTGCTCAACCAGCTTTACCAGCAAGACCAGTTAAGTCCACCAGCTAAACCATCACCTGACCAGCACTAAGCAGAGTTAAGCAATTTGGGACTTTGATAGCTTAGCGGTTAAGGTACTGGACCTTAAAGGCAGAAGATTCATGGTTCAAATTCAATCTCTCTTTAAGCTAACACTTGAATTGCTTGAATCGTATAAGTTTAAATTGCTCTGTGAAACAGTGTCTGCCAAGTCCTGTCCATGTAAATGCACCAGTTTGGAACATGGAACTCGTATATTTGACCAGCATCCAAAACACAATATATGCTGGTTTGTTAGCATGTTACAAAAGGAAATCAGGTTAAACTACATACCCATGTTTGTGAATGTAATATTTGGGTGTGCAAATATTTGTATGTTTTATTTCTGTTAAACGTCCAAACTTGTTCTCACTCCAGTCCTGCTAGCGGCGGTGCAGCACTTCAAATCTTGAAGAATCAGGAGGTGTCATGTGATGTTCTTCCACCGAAGCCCAGAACCAGAAGCAGTGGGAGAGTTTAGTTTGTGCTTTATGACTTTTAATCTTTAATTTCTCTCATAAGTCCGTGTAAAACCAGGAGAAGCAGGACAGGGAGCGCCGAAGCTTGGACCGATCATGGGTTGCTGTTACAGCAGCGAGAGTGAGGAAACGGATCAGGTAACTAGCGTTAGCGCTTACTGTTAGCCTGCTAGCCCAACGGCTCCTGCTCTTACTCTGTTTACCTCCAGCAACAGCCGACTTTTTTATTTTAACAAAGCTTTATATTCATAACGCGGATAATATGAAGCATGACTGCTGTTGTCGCCTTAAGTCATGCGGTGTTTGTGTTTGGGAGTTAGCAAGGGAGCTAACTTGCTGCAAAAGCGTAAACTGTAAAGTAATTATTTTACTCTATTTAGTCCTCGCAATCGGTTCCTGTTTCACTATTTTAGCTCATTTGTAAATAAAATGAATAGTAATTCTAACTAAAGGGACAGAGCATTTAAGACAACTGTACTACAAACCTTATTATCTAGTATTATTCTAGTAATTATTCTGTATTAATTGTGTACAGCTCGATTATGTACATGAGTCGGCACAGTTAAATGAGTCGTTTCAATTCCTACAAAGCAATGCAGAATCGCTACTAATCATCACTAATCACGGTGTTTGGAAATCATAATTGTCAAAGCAACACTGATTCCATTACTAGAAACTTGCACATTTTCCTTAAATGAGGAAAAAACAGGTTTTAACCAAGTGATTCACCGATTCAAACACTGTCTCACTAAATTACAAGGGATACAGGTTATAACTAAATGATTCCCTGATTCAAAGACTGACTCACTAACCTACAAGGGATATAGGTTATAACTAAATGATTCACTGATTCAGACACTGACTCACTAAAGTACAAGGGATATAGGTTATAACTAAATGATTCACTCATTCAGACACTGACTTTCAAAACTACAGGGGATATAGCTTATAATGAAATGATTCACAGATTTGAGCACTGACTCACTAAACTACAGTGGGTATAGGTTATAACCAAATGATTCACTGATTCAAACACTGACTCGTTAAACTAAAAGGGGTATAGTTATACCTAAATGATTCACTGATTCAAACACTGACTCACTAAACTACAAGAGGTATTGATTATAACTAAATGATTCACTGATTCTCCTGAATAATTAAGTGGGGTTACAGGTCATAACTAAATGATTCATTGATTCAGATGCCGGGGCGTTTCATCGTCTGTAGCTGCAGCGTTACGGGTGTCATCTAAAATCCCCCCCCCCCCCACTCCTCTTATTCCACTAGATTAAAGTTCAGCTATAGATAGAACGTCCTAAATCCTCACCTTACAGTCTGTATCTGGACTCCAAACATGGGGAAACGTCTTCATTAGGGCACTAGCCTTACAAGCTTAAGATGGAGCTTAGACCCAGATTTGTAAGTGTGCTACGCAGTGTGCACTTGGTTCGGCACTTATAGGCGGCGTCGGGGAATGTAGGACACGGCGTTTGTTTTTGTTTTGTTTTTCTGTGACCGTTTAAGGCTGCGTCTCAAATGCATTTTAGGGAACACTGGATTATCCGCTGTGGTGTTTGGCTGCAACAGATCTTTAAGGCTGTGTCCCAAATACAAGCGTCAGTTCAAAGCTTGGACTCTTGGGTGGCCAGATTTCCGGTAATGATGTTCGATGTGAAGTTTGGGACGCCGCCAGCTTCACTGCAGTTGTAGCAAGTAGAAGGGAGCTGAAGTGACATGATGAATTGGAGTCAGAATTTTCTTTTTCTTTGCTAGTGTGCTACATAGTGCACTTGCTTCTGAAATTACAAGTTGTTTAGGTCACTGGATTTGTGTGTGTATATATGTATGTATATAAGGCCACTAAGGCCCAGGGTTGTTTGACTTGTATTTTTAAGGCTCTGTCTCAATATGAGTGTAAATAAAAGTAGTCAACGACTTAGTAGGGGTGTTAAGTAAGTAGATCTGTCAGGCTCAGGACGGAGCCGAGACGAGCATGTGACTCACAGATGGATGGACTTGAATCACAGTTTACTTCCCTATTTTATGTTCCTACACTGCAGTGTCAGCTGCACTCCACACGGAGGTTTGAATTAGGACACGAAAAATGACTCTTAAGTGAAGAACGCTTCCTGAGACCTTGTAAATAGCATGAAATCTGACCTCGTACTAACTGCACTTGGACCTCGTTACAGAGAGATGATGAGACGAAGCCGCTGATCCCGCGTCCCAATCCCGATAACAAACCCCCGAATGGAACCGAGTGCAACCCGGCCAACATCTCATCCACCCGCACTGATGAGCAGGCGCTGCGCTTAATCATCGACAAGACCGCACAGTACGACACACACACACCATTATTACACTCACCGTCCATTATAATATCAGTGTTACACTTAATTATCTGTAATTAACTATAATTCTCTCTCTCGTTCTCTTTCTTTGCCTCACTCGGCTTTCTCTCTCACTCTTTGCTATCCTCCTTTCTTTTTTTAGAAACATCATTGATGTATCTGCTGCAGACTCACAGGGAATGGAGCAGCACGAGTACATGGACAAAGCCCGACAGTACAGGTGTGTGTCTTCATCATCGGTCCATCCCGGTGTTACTGATGTGTTCAGCACTAAGGGGCGGAGTCACAGCTAGGGTTGGTATTGAAAAATTCCAAGAACTGGGTACCCGGTATAAAAAATTAGAATTTCTATTCCACTTAGCGGTTCCTATGAGTGCGATTTCTCCAGATACACATCATAAATTTGTTATGATAAGCTCTGCGAGAGCATTCGCAGACTCCTGCTGAAATGACGAACCCGTGAACCAAAAAGAAAGGGGTCATTTTTACCTTACGCTTTCTTCTTCCCATTTAATCCTGTCACAAGTAAATGCTTAACCTAAGAGTGATCACTTTCCCTTTGGACCACAGGCTGGTCGTTTCAGAACTAAGAGCTTGCTTATGACGAGCAGGAACTGAGAGAAGTTTGGTGTTCCTCGGTCATTGCCTTAGTACATTAAGCCACGTTAAGCTTTTCACTTGGGTGCATGAGAGGTTTAAATGGGAAGTTGACATATGAACAAATACATACATAAACATATCACAATTTGGAATCGATGGAATAGAAACGATACCGAACCCTAGTCACTTACTACATAGTCAGCTATGTGTTAAGTCATTTACATTTACCTATCCAGAGCGACTTACAATTGTAAGTAATTGTAATTCAAGGACCCGACAGTGGCAGAGGTGGGATTTGAACCCTAGACCTTGTGGTCCATAGTCCAGTACCTTAACCGCTTTCATGAATCTGCAGCTTGTACATGACGCCAGTTTTCCTGTTTGCACGCAACGTTGTTTGATAAGCCGTTGGTTACTCAAGATCCTGTGTGTGCCTTGCAGCACCAAGCTGGCCATGTTGAGCAGTACCCTGAGTCAGAAGAAGCCGACTCCTCTGCCCTCCCTCACCAGCCAACCTCACCAAGTCCTGGCCAGCGACCTCGTGCCCTTCGCCGACGTACAGCAGGTGCGCTCGCTGACTTACACTTACATTTTTCTAATTTAACCATTGAAGAGGGGCAACATCCAAAATACTAAATTCAGTTTGGTCGTGTAACTCGACCCTCAGCACGTTTCATGTTCCCGCAGGCATCCTAATCCTAATCTGTGTTCTGTGCCGCAGGTGTGTAAAGTGGCGGCGTACGCGTACAGTGCCATCTCGCAGATCAAGGTGGACGCCAAAGAAGAGCTGGTGGTGCAGTTTGCCATCCCATAATACCCCCCCCCCCCTTCTTTCCCTCTTCTCTCTTTGTCCCCCAAACGTTACTCGACTAAACTCCTCAAACATAGGGATGATGTGCTCCGCCCCTCTCGATCCTCCGATCAGGCGCCGTCCCTGACCCCGCCCCCACCCCCGCGACACTTTCCAATAGCTAACGGCGAACGTCTCGGTGTTTCTCGTCCTATCAGACGCTCCGGTTCCACAGGCTCATGCTAAAGGACTTAAGCTTCGTTGTCTTGCTCAGACGCCTGAGTGACCAGCTCCGTTTGCTTTCATTGTTCGAACCCTGAAATCGTCCTGTAAGCCGAAGCGGCGCAAATCTCGGTCCATGCAAGCTGATTAAACCTGTTAGTTGAAGCCCTTTTGTTAGACCCTGATGCCGTGCCCTCATTCGAATATGCTAACCAGGCTCTTGGGACATCGCCACAACAGCCCGGGACGTTCTAGACTTTAGACCGCAATGATGTCACACAGAGGGCGTGTTCTATAAATGCACGAGTCTTGATTTTCAGCGAGCTGGATTGCTGGAGAAAGGAGAGACAGTCGTTTAGGGTTTGGATTCAACAAAGGCGGGGCTCTGTGAAAGTGGCTGTGGTCTTTTATGAGCATCAGTCTGTCAGACCCGGGTGCGCTTCGGTACTTCTAAAGTAGAACGTGTAATTAAATAGACTATAGACCTTTTCTCTTGGTGTCACTGAGAGTGCATTCAGAGAAAGGCGGGCTGTAATGATAAGGGGTGGAGTCAGATATCATCACGTTGTTATATTAAGAGATAAATATTCTGATTGGACTGTTCAAGGGAAGATTCGTGATGTAGAGTAAGTGAAGGCGTGGCTAGAACAGGTAACGGAACAGGAACATGAACAGCTCATTTTCTGTAAGTAGAGAAATGAGGGCATTTCAAATAAATAAAGGCGGAGTTTGCACTGTGATTGCCGATCGTTTCGATTCCAGTCATATTCGTAAATGATCACCATTTTGTCGTTCAGATAGTGGGAGGAACCTGCTCATGATTATTCAGGACCTGAATTTGCCAGCCACAAATGTATGGTGTTCTATTCGTAAGCGTAATAGTCATAACTTTTATTTAGTTTTAGAGGCGTGTCAGTTTATCTTTAAGGGGCGGAGCTTATTAACATTCATAATCTGAGCTTGAGAGGCGTTTAGGATCAGAAATGGACTCTCTTCAGGGCAGCGCTTACTCCTTAATATTCATGGATTTTTCTTGGGAAAGACTAGTTTCCTAAATTATCGCTGTCTTTAAGGGGCGGAGCTTACTCTGGCGTATCTATGGATGGGGTTCTATTCTGGGCGGAGCTTAATATTCGATTAGTATTCATGAGCTGGGTTTAGGAGAAGCTGTTTAGTGTCAAACGGTTTGGGTCATCTCCGAGGGGCGGAGCTTACTCCGTCATTATTTTCGAGTTATTTGAGAGAAGATTCAGAAATGTGTCGCTCCAAGGGCCGGGACTTTGAAAGGATCTGTGTTTGAGAGAATCTTTTGTGACAGAACTGTTTTATATTAGTCTGAGAGGGTGGAACTCGCTCATGAATATTCATAACATGAATTTGAGAGACGCTCAAGATTCAGAAATGTGTGGCTTAAATGTATCTGTCTCATGAATGTTCATTAACCTACACTGAAATCCCACGCAAGTAAATGACTGGTTTTTGGAAGGCGGGGCCATGACAAAACAGGGCGGGGTGATGCTCATGAATATTTATGTTTCATTGGACCTTATAACAAGACCAGACACGCTAATGGATGTGAAGTTTATCATTCTTAACGTGGATGAATTCAAATGAAAAGTGCAGAGAGGATTAGGAGTCGTTTACAATGGGGGAGCTGAAAGTGTGTGTGTGTGTGTGTGTGTGTGTGTGAATGAGCAAGCGTACCTGCTGTAACAAGTTTTTATTCAGAACTGTACTTTTACTCACCTGATGAAGCGTATGTAGACACGTGCCGACATTCCTGCTTCATCGCGCGGCGTTTTCGTGAGTACGATTCACGATCGAAGCACCAAGTCTGCCAAGTACGGGCAGCGCAGAAGAAAGTCTTGGCACCTGAGCTGTGTGTGTATGTGAATATGTGGCGTTACAGAATTTCGGTACGTGTCTAATGTGTGTAAAAATCAACACGAGCCCCAGGAGCACATCAGTGACTGTTCTACTTTCTCGTCCTTGGCGGAAATTGTAATTATTTATTTTTTTTCCTTTTAATATATTGGTATGCATGTCACCGTGTCACGAAAGGGACTGAACGCGCTGCTGTTTGTTGATTTTCTTCTTAGAATTATTTTTGCAGTGTGTTCAAGGCTTTTTTTTTGGTTCGTTACCTTGCGTGTGAATCACTGCGTTCGTTTTGTAGCCTAGAACCAAAACGTTTGATTCAAACCTTTCTGTAATATCTTGATTTTCTTTTTCTTTTTGGAATGAAATGAAGCATTAAAGACTTGTATAAAGAGTGTAAATTGTGTCCACTTTTTCTGCAGCAGCACAGCTTTCAGCTTGGTTTAATCCTCCTGTCTCTTTTAAGGGTTTCTCCTGGCAAACAGGTTTCTCTAAGGAGGCATGAATTGGACACAGGGTGGTGATTTTGGTTTGAGAGTAACGGCTGGATGGCTATCAAACATTAAGATAATAAAGAATTCAAAATATATTGAGACATTTTAAATCAGTGTGTGTGTGTGTGTTGGTTATTAGAGGGAGATACAAGTTCATGTCGTTCCAGAGGGTTTGCCATGTTTAGGCCACCATTAATTCCCGATCAATATCTTTCATTTTGGTAGAAGGGTCAACTTGGCTTCCCAAAGAAGCTGCCAGATGCTGCTGTAACTCAAGTGTAAGGGGAGCTCGCACTAAATACTGATTTTGTTTTGGTTTTCAATACTGCGTACACATTTCCTGTGTTTTCTGGTTGTATTTTAATAAAGAGACTGAAAAATAATTACGTATGGTCATTATGCCCTTTCTAAAACTACAAATCTAATGGTGGACTATGACTTTTGCACAGTACTGTACATGACAGTGACATGTTGATGCAGTACTATTATCAAGTGCTGTATTAATAAGCTTGGTAAAGTTTCTTTATTCCATGATAACATGGCAACTTTTTAAGATCTTAACGGAATCCAAGAACGTTAGCGTCAAGCGTTACTGGGGTGGGAGCCTGTGTGTGTGTGTGTGAGATATATCTGAATGCTGTTACCATGCAGAGGGAGGTTAAGGTTTGTAACTGGATCCCTGGCTGATGATCAGCACCTGCTTGAGCTGGAGAGGAACAAACATGTCAAGTTCCAAAAGTATTTCAAGCATCCTTGAAACGTCAGGTCTCTGACTCGAGGCTAAGGAGTGTTAGTGGTGTGCTGGACTCTGAACATGAGGTCCTTGGTGTTGGACCAACCAGAGCCATTGGGAACAGGTTTGGTGGGGTTTAGTGTAATCTGAAGCTTATCCAAAGGTTTATCAGTAAGTTTAAGTGGAAGCAATGCTAAATATGAAATATTATATCAAGAGTTCATTTTGAGTTAATACACTGATTGAACTAATCTGGTGGTCAATTTAATGACAAAATTGGTGACTTGCTTTGGTAATATAAGCAAATGGTGTTAAAGAACACTTGGGAATGTAACAAAAAATAAGACAAACATCACAACATGCTCCTTATTTAGTTAACGTCTCCTTATTTTTGCTCTACACCACAAAACCATCCTCACTCTCACTGAAGGGGTGATATAATTGAAGACTCTATGCTGTATGTTTTTTCGTTATGGTTAACCACATACAGCGAGTCAGTGTGCGCTGATATTTATTTTCATTCTGTTGGTTGAGATTGGAACCATTGATCAGGCTCTGTTGCAATACAGTGTTGAATCAGTACAAAGAAACCCACAGCACCCTGTGAATACTACTTTGGAACTATATGAATAAAATTCAAAACCAGACAGATTGTTTATGAGACATTTTAATCTTATGAACACGCCTTTACAAAAGAAGGATTAAAAATCAAGAATAAATTGACTAGATTTGTCCTCAAACTGTAGCATGTCTGCTACGCTAACAGTGTCGCTCACACTTGTTTTAGGCTTTATTCAAGCTCATACTTTTTCGCTCTCCCACGACCATGTCCTGGGTCAAGCGGATGAGAAAGTGAAGTGACGCTTTCAAACTAAAAATGCGGCGTAGGACTTCAATGTCACGTGAATACACGTTTAAAAAATTTAAAAAACGACGTAGTCCGGAAACGTTTCGAGAAAACTACAGAATGGGTGACGCCTCCTACGTGATAGCATATTGGCTCGATAGGTGTGGAACTGGCCAATCCTAGTGCAGAGTTGATGTTACGTCACATCCAATCCGAGCGCTCTGTAGTAGTTCAAAACTATGAACGCGGCTCGGTTTGAAAACAGAGCAACGGACGCCACGGGCTATATATAACGTTTAACGTGAGATTAGATAGGTTTCGCTAAGCGGTCTGCGGAGTTTGACGCGTTCGTACGCGAGAAGGTAAGGCTTTATTTCAGTTTATGAACGTGGTGTGTGTGTGTTTAAACAGTTTAAATGTGTTTTTTCTTGTACATGGGTTCTAATCAACGGCCAAACTGTATGCAGCGTTCAACTGAACCTGCAATTTTTATTTCCCCATTCTGTATATTATCTGGTTTTGTGGTACCTTTTGCGTATTAAAGCTCTTTAGAAATTTCCTTTCATGTGGCGTTGGACAATCTACACTCAGACTGACCCAAAGCCTTAATGTAAACATTACTGTAACGTCTTATGAGCTGTGCAAGCCTGACATAAGTTGCAGCAGCAGGTTTCTGTTTCATTTGTGTCTCGTGGTTAAGGTGGAAACGTGAGAACATTTATTTTATTTTTCCAGACTCATGGCTCTGCATCCTGCCAGAGCGCAAGCCCTTCTGGCGTGGGTATGTATGTTCTTCTGTCCCTTACGGTTTTGCTCTGACCTTCCCTGTTCACTCAGATCAGTGATGTATGATGAACTTTTATGCAGGTTAACGCCCTGCAGCTGGGAGACCCAGTCCAGAATGTCTTGGAGCTGCAGGATGGAGTTCTCCTATTGAAGCTTATCAACAAACTGTAAGCCGTGACTTTGTGTACATGGTCATTATGGACTTGTAAGAGGAACCCAAGTTCTGATCTCTGATTGGTTCTTGTAGGGAGGGGGAGGAGCCTTGCCAGTCTTCCAGGCACCTGGCCCAAGCGGCTGGGATGCCCGTGGTTCTGGAATTCCTGTACAGTACGTCTGACTTTTTGCCTGAGGAAATTTGGCTGTGGGTTGGCTCATGTTTGTGGTGTGTATGTAACCTGTAGGTGGTGCTGTCTTCCAGGTGTGTGCTGTGAACGTGTGCTTCACTCGCTGGCCAAGGAACAGGTACAGGAGCTGGCGCTCACTAAGGTGTGTTCCTCCTCTTGGGTGTGGTGTGAAAAGTCAGGGTAACTTTGTGAAAGGGGTGGGTGTGGTCAGCTAGGGCGTGGCTTTGTGAGTACAGTGTAACTGTCTGGATAAAGGACCAGTGCAAAATGATCAGATTTACTATTTGTATGTTCAGATCCTGCTGCTGCTCTGCTACCGTGGCATTTTTACCCACAAAGTGTTGCCCACGATCGGCTGTGACAACGAGGTAGTTAAAATGCATGGACCTCATGGCTTCTGCTTGATGGTTTTAACCGGTGTGAGTTAAATGTCTAATTGTGGTGTGGATCAAGACTGGAGCCAATGGCGTCTCGCTGTGTGTCTCATATGCAGATTCTATCCATGCTGCGCTTCGTTCAGCAGGAGGAGGGCCGTCTTTCCCTGCGTGACGGCCTAGATGAATTCCTCTCCAGCAGCTGTAAGTGTCCTAATGCATTAGGTTTGTGTGTCTGCCTTTCGGGTCCAGTGTGGTTTGAGTAACTGGAGGATTCAAAGCTTCTTCTGTTATGATGGAATCTGGCAACCCTAAGTACGTGCCTGATGTCCTGTAGCTGTTTGTGTTTCTGTGAGGTGTGGTAATGATTCAAACTAATGGCGTGACGCTTATTGGGGCGCTCTCTGTCTCTCGCAGGTCTGATCCGCACCTTCAGCGATGAAGATTCGCCCTTTTCGTCCCGATCATGCCGGTCTCCGTTCGTCCCGCTGGAGCTCGAAACCGTGGCCTCCAGCTCGCTTATCAGGTAGCACTCTTAAGAGTTCTTCCTTCATACCAAGATGCTGATTAATTATAAGCTCGCCCATTTCCAGGTTCGAGTCCCAGCCGGTCAGGTCGAAGCTCCCTCATCATCCCCTGGCACGGCAGCTTAATGTGTCTTGTTGCTTCCTGCACCTTTCTACCTGTGCATGTGAAGAACCTGGTGCTTGTTTATATGGATAGTTTTGGGTTTTGATCTAAGCAGAGCCCGGTGCTCGCTGTGTCTTTGCCAGTTCTCCCGTCCCGGAGCAGATGAGCACGCCGAAAGTTCAGCTCAAGCGCCTGCGTGTGGAACTCGCCAGAGAGGGAGACGCCAGAGAGGAGCTGGAGCGCGAGTTAGCCGAGCGCGTCACCACCGTCTCGGAGCAAGGTGCGACGCAAACGTGTGAATTAATCCAGGATTCTCTGAATTAGTGCATCAGACCTCTCACCAGGTTACTGTCTCTGTCCGGCAGAGGCGCAGATCGTTCAGCTAAAATTCAAACTGCAGCGGGTGCTCGGAGACCGGGACGAGCAGGAGAAGGCGCACAAGGATGCGCTGTGCGAACTTCAAGAGAAGAACGAAAGGTACCGGTATCGTGTTTTATTCGGTTTCCTGTTCAGCACCGAACTGCAGAAATCTGGTTTAATTAATTTGGGCTGCTTCGTTTCTGTGGCTGGTCTCCTAACACCATTAGACGTGTCACTACTTCATCTTCTGAACCTTAAGCTGCACTGACACTTCACATACAATGGCCTGTTTGCGCCTTTGCTGTGCACCTCGGTTCTTGTTGTCAGTTCATTCCAGAGGGCTTGAACAGAGCAAATGTGTCCGATAAGAAATAATATAAATGGAATGAATGGGTTCCAGACCCCCAGAAAATCCCCCTATATAAGGTATTATGTGCATTAGTTGTGTTGTACAGGAGCTCCCTGAAGGTGTCATTTTGCCATCATTGGTTTGATGGTAGTTTTTTCTTTCCCCCTTTCAGGAAAAACATTAAAAACCAATGGGGGGAAAAAAAAAAGGATTTCATCGGGCCCTGTAATAGTCTTGGAATAGACAGTTCATTCGTATCACATGGAATCCGATTGCCATCAATGTGTTTCTTTTTTTGTTTTCCTTATTAACATGATTACTTTTGACTAACAAACCTTCGCCCGGTCAAACTGGGACATTATTCGTTCCAGGCTCCTCCAGCGGGTTCAGGAGCTCTTAAGGCAGTGCCAGGACCTTAAGACGGACAACTCCCAGAAGGACAGACGGATGGATGCCCTAATGGAAGAGAACGGCACGCTGACTGTACAGGTCTGCTTTCTTCTGAAGCGACACCACCTGCAGTTTCATTGTTGACACAGATCTTAACTTAAGGCTGAGCAAGGTTGCAGGTTCTAGTCCCAGTGCTGTCACTAGAACCAGGCCCTTGATCCTCAAGTGCTTGGATTCATTTGTAAAGCGTTTCTCGGATTAAATATTATTTTTGGTCTCTGCTCACACAGTTGAGAAGCGCCTGTGCACAGCTGGTTAGAATTGAGGAGGAGCTGACAAAGCTGACATGTGCTCATGAGACCTTTCAGAGGGAGTGGGGGGTCAGGAGGGCCTCTCTGGAGAGAGAGCTGAGTCAGGCTGTCACAGACAGGGTGAGTAGTTTGGTGCTCCTGTGGTTCTTTTTGAATTGCGCTTTATTTGCAAGCAAACCGAAAACATGTTTTAAACTTGGGGGTTGGTGGAACCTTCTGCCGAGGGATGCCGGCATTCTAAAAGGCTAATGTAAAGAAATGAGTAACGACTGAGCCATAAGTTCATAGTACTAAGGCTGGTTAGAGTATTTCAGGAATAAGCAGTAATGTGACGTTTGGTTCACCCTTAAACATGAGCTGTCTGATTTGGTACATTGGCCTCCAGGACTGCCTCGGTGAACGGGTGGAGATCTTGCAGGGAAAGGTGTCAGTCTTGGAGGATGAAGTTGAAAGACTTTCACAGCAATGCCAAGAGAAAGGTGAAGTTCTTGGGCCAATTATCGAGGTATGTGTTCCCTTAAGCGTCACTTTTCTGCTGATTGCCTAGTGTAATGGTGTGTTCGGCACCGGTGATGTTAATAGTTGGTTTTTCTGTGACGCTCCATATTTGATTTCTTAAAACGAACAAACTCGCCATTTCTACAGCACGATAAAATGAAGCAGGAAATCTCAGAGCTTCAACAGAGGGAAGAAGAGCAGAAGCAGACCATCGCACAACTCCAGCTGCGGCTTGCCGAAGCCGAGAGGCTCATCTCTGAGAAGGTTGTGGCTCTGGAGAACCTAGCTGAGCAGCTGAAGAGTCTAAAGGAGCAACTTTCCGTCGAAAGACAGAGAGCTGCTGGGTTCGAGAACAGTCTGGAGGTCTGCAGAGAGGCGCATGAGGCTCAGGAGCAGACTTTAAAACTGGAGATGCTGCAACTCCGTAAACAGATCGATGGCCACTTGGAGAAACTGGACGAGTACCTGATTGAGATCAAAGCCCTGAAAGTAGAAATGAGTCACGGGCAGGACACGTTGCTCCAGAAGGAGCGGGACATTTTGGTTTTGGGTGCCAAAAACGAGACGCTAGAACAAAATTTTGCTCGGCTCCAGAGCGAGCTAGCGGAGGCCACTGTGCTCGCTGAGCAAAGACAGTCCCAGCTGCTGTTGCTCCGGGAGGAGGTTCGGCATCAAGAGGATCTCCGAGCAGAAGCTCAGAAAATCGAGGAAGTTCAACGTGAAGATCTTCGAAGGGAGGTGACCGGACTTCATGCTCGGGTTCAGGAGTTAAGTAGTCTTGCCTCGGAAAGGGAAACGCTACTTGGGTCTCTTCAGGAAGAAATGAGAGCGCGAGAAGATTCAAACCGGGAACAACTTCAGCAATCTGAAGAAGCTCTCCAGAAAGAGCTCGAGAAGGTCGTGGAACTCCAGGGTCAGCTAGATGCCGCCGCATGTGAGACCAGGGCTAAAAATGAGCTCTTGGCCTCGACAGAAGAGACACTGAGACACATGGAGCTCTTGTACCGAGACAAAGAGAGGCTTGCTAATGAGGCTCTTCAGGCCAAAGAGGCTTTGGAGAAAACTGTCACTGAGCTCGTGACCACTCACAAGCAGGAGTCTGACCTGTATCAGCAAGATATTGAGACACTAAAGAAGGATAAGGAAGAATTGTCGTCGGTGAACGAATCTCTCCAGAGCGAGTGCCAGAGCTTGAAGACGGAGAGCAAAGAGCAAGAGAATACCCTGACTCTGCTCCGAGCTGACCTGCAGAGCTCCAAAGATGGGTATGAGACCACCTTAGAAGCTCTCAACAAAGAGAAGGAGCATCTCCTTTCAGTGAACCAGTCCCTCCAGGGTGAGTGCCAGAACTTGCAGGCTGAAAGCACTGGCCTGCAGGAGGCACTGAGTACCCTGAAGACTGACCTGCAGAATATTCAAACGGCATACCAGTACGAGGTCGCAACTTGGAAGGCTGAGAAGGAGCAGATCTCTCTCGTGAACCAGTCCCTCCAGACAGAGTGTTTGAACCTCCAAGCAGAGAACAAGGAGCAACTGGAGGTACTGACCGTCCTAAAGGCTGACTTGCAGAAGATTCAAATCGATCATCAGCAAGAGGTCGAAACCTTAAAGAAAGAGAAGGAGGATCTCTCTTGTGTGAACCATTCCTTAGAGACGGAGTGCCAGAACCTGCAGGCAGAAAGCACTGGCCAACAGGAGGCACTCGGTAACCTAAAGGCTGACCTGCAGAAGATGCGAGCGGAGTACCAGCAAGAGGTGGGAACCTGGAAGGCCGAGAAGGAACGGCTCTCTCTTGTGAACCAGTCCCTCCAGAATGAGTGCCAGAACTTGGGAGCAGAGAACAAAGGAAAACAAGAGGAGTTGTATTCTGTCAGGACTGAGCTGCAGGATATTCAAACGGAGTACCAGAAAGAGGTTGCAACCTTCAAGAAGGAGAAGGAAGAGCTCTCTGCATTGACTCAGTCCATCCAGACCGAGTGTTTGAACCTCCAAGCAGAGAACAAGGAGCAACTGGAGGTACTGACCGCCCTAAAGGCTGACCTGCAGAAGACCCAAAACGAGTATCAGCAAGAGGTCGAAACCTTAAAGAAAGAGAAGGAGGATCTCTCTTGTGTGAACCAGTCCTTACAGAGCGAGTGCCAGAACCTGCAGGCAGAAAGCACTGGCCAACAGGAGGCACTGAGTACCCTGAAGGCTGACCTGCAGAATATTCAAACGGCATACCAGCACGAGGTCGAAACCTGGAAGGCTGAGAAGGAGCAGCTCTCCCTCGTGAACCAGTCCCTCCAGAATGAGTGCCAGAACTTGGGAGCAGAGAACAAAGGAAAACAAGAGGAGTTGAATTCTGTCAGGACTGAGCTGCAGGATATTCAAACGGAGTACCAGCAAGAGGTCGCAATCTTCAAGAAGGAGAAGGAAGAGCTCTCTGCATTGACTCAGTCCATCCAGACCGAGTGTTTGAACCTGCAAGCGGAGAACAAGGGGCAACAGGAGGCACTGGGTGCCCTAAAGGCTGACCTGCAGAAGAATCGAGCTGAATACCAGCAAGACATGGAAACCCTGAAGGCTGGGAAAGATGAGCTCTCTAGTGTGAACCAGTCCCTTCGGAGTGAGTGCCAGAACTTGCGAGCAGAGAGCAAGGAAAAACAGGAAGAGTTAAATTCTGTCAGGACCGAGCTGCAGAATGTTCAAACCGAATACCAGCGAGAAGTCACAACTTTCAAAAAGGCGATGGAGGATCTTTCTTGTGTGAACCAGTCCTTGCAGAGCGAGTGCAAGGATCTACAGGAGACGCTGATGGTGCTGAAGGCTGACCTGCAGAGCACCCAAGATGTGCATCAGAGTGATGTAGAAGCTTTGAAGAAGGAAAAAGAAGAGCTCTCTGCGTTCACTCAATCCATCCAGACAGAGTGTTTGAACCTCCAAACAGAGAACAAGAAGCAACTGGAGGTGCTGACCGCTGTAAAGGCTGACCTGCAGAAGATTCAAAACGAGCATCAGCAAGAGGTCGAAACCTTAAAGAAAGAGAAGGAGGATCTCTCTTGTGTGAACCAGTCCTTACAGAGCGAGTGCCAGAACCTGCAGGCAGAAAGCACTGGCCAACAGGAGGCACTCGGTAACCTAAAGGCTGACCTGCAGAAGATGCGAGCGGAGTACCAGCAAGAGGTGGAAACCTGGAAGGGCGAGAAGGAACAGCTCTCTCTTGTGAACCAGTCCCTCCAGAATGAGTGCCAGAACTTGGGAGCAGAGAACAAAGGAAAACAGGAGGAGTTGAATTCTGTCAGGACCGAGCTGCAGGATATTCAAACGGAGTACCAGCAAGAGGTTGCAACCTTCAAGAAGGAGATGGAAGAGCTCTCTGCGTTGACTCAGTCCATCCAGACCGAGTGTTTGAACCTCCAAGCAGAGAACAAGGAGAAACTGGAGGTATTGACCGCCCTAAAGGCTGACCTGCAGAAGACCCAAAACGAGTATCAGCAAGAGGTCGAAACCTTAAAGAAAGAGAAGGAGGATCTCTCTTGTGTGAACCAGTCCTTACAGAGCGAGTGCCAGAACCTGCAGGCAGAAAGCACTGGCCAACAGGAGGCATGGAGTGCCCTAAAGGCTGACCTGCAGAAGACTCGAGCTGAGTACCAGCAAGAGATGGAAACCTGGAAGGCTGAGAAGGAACAGCTGTCTATTGTGAACCAGTCCCTTCGGAGTGAGAGCCAGAACTTGGGAGCAGAGAACAAGGAAAAACAGGAGTTATTAAATTCTGTCAGGACTGAGCTGCAGAATGTTCAAACTGAATACCAGCAAGAGGTCACAACTTTCAAAAAGGCGATGGAGGATCTTTCTTGTGTGAACCAGTCCTTACAGAGCGAGTGCCAGAACCTGCAGGCAGAAGGCACTGGCCAACAGGAGGCCCTGAGTACGCTAAAGGCTGACCTGCAGAAGATTCAAACCGAATACCAGCAAGAGCTTGAAACATTAACGAAGGAGAAGGATGATCTCTCATCTGTCAACCAGTCCCTCCAGAATGAGTGCCAGAACCTGCAAGCAGAGAGCAAGGAAAAACAGGAGGAGTTAAATTCGCTGCTGAATATTGAAACTGAATACCAGCGAGAGGTTGAAACATTGAATAAGGAGAAAGAAGAGCTCTCGGTGTTGACTCAGTCTGTCCAGACCGAGTGTTTGACCTGCAAGCGGAGAAACAAGGAGCCCAACAGGAGGTTACTGCCGCCCTAAAGGCGACTTGCTGCTGAATATTGAAACTGAATACCAGCGAGAGGTTGAAACATTGAATAAGGAGAAAGAAGAGCTCTCGGTGTTGACTCAGTCTGTCCAGACCGAGTGTTTGAACCTGCAAGCGGAGAACAAGGAGCAACAGGAGGTACTGACCGCCCTAAAGGCTGACTTGCAGAATATTCAGTCTGTATATCAGCAAGAGGTTGAAACCTTAAAGAAGGAGAAGGAAGATCTCTCTTGTGTAAACCAGTCCCTCCAGAGAGAGTGCCAGAATTTGCAGACGGAAAGCACTGGCCAACAGGAGGCACTCGGTACCCTCAAGGCTGACCTGCAGAAGACTCGAGCTGAGTACCAGCAACAGGTGGAAACTTGGAAGGCCGAGAAGGAACAGCTCTCTCTTATGAACCAGTCCCTCCAGAGCGAGTGCCAGAGCTTGCAGATGGAAAGCACTGGCCAACAGGAGACACTAAGTACCCTAAAGGCTGACCTGCAGAAGATTCAGGATGAGTACCAGCAACAGGTGGAGGCTCTGAAGAAAGAAAAGGAGGAGTTCTCTTCCTTGAATCACATCCTGCAGAATGAAAACAAGGGGCAACAGGGTGAATTAAATGCCCTCAAGGCTGACCTTCACCACAGCAGAGTTGAATATGAGAATGACTTGGAGACCCTACAGAAGGAGAAAGAACATCTTTCACTGGTTAATCAGTCTCTTATCGAGGAGAGCAAGGCAGCTGAGCAGCTCAAATTACAGCTGGTCGCTGAGAGGGAGACTGAAATAAGCCATCTTCAGCAAGAAGTGAAGCAGCACGAAGCTGCGAGGTTGTGCGCTGCAGAATCGACCAAGGCTCTACAGACTGAATTCGAAACCACCATCGCTCGGCTTCAGGTCCAGGTCGAGGAGACCTCTAGAATTGCTTCTGACAGGATGTCCGAGTTAAATTCGCTTCGCGCCGAGTTTGAGGAGTGTGAGAAGCAGAAGCAAGACGTCTGTCAGACTAACAAGCTTTTGGAGAAAGAGGTTACTGAGCTTAACGTCAAGCAAGAGCGGGACCGTCAGGAACTGAACGAGCTGAAACAAGACCGAGAACGTCTTGTTTGCGTGAAGGATTCCCTCGAGAGGGAGCACAGAGCTCAGCAGGAGGCTCTGGATGGACTGCGCCGTGATTGGAACGATCTCCTTCAGAAAGTGGAAAGTCTGAAGGACGAGAAGGAGAATCTGACTCTGTCGCAGCAGTCCCGTCAGAGGGAATGTGATGCCCACCAGAGGCTTGGGGCAGAGCAAGAGGTGAAGCTGAATGACCTTAGCAAGTCCCTCTGTGCTGTGAAGGAGGTTGCCCAGAAAAGAGGGAAGCAGATCCAGGAGCTACAGGAGCAGCTCAAGGCAAAGACCGATGCCGTTGATCGCTACAAAGCACAGGTTAGATCACCAAACGTACGCTTTAAAAATAAATATCTCAGATGTACAGGCTTGTTAAATCCAGATTTTTTTTTTTTCTCTGTAGGTTGAAAAAGTGAAAAGTCACTACAGCAGTAAAACCCAACAGCTACTTGAGGGGCGCAAGGCTCTTGAGACCTCTTTGGAATCCAAGCAGGCTGAACTCCAGCTGCTCTCAATGGAGCTGGAAAAGATAAAGACGTCCGAGAAGAATTTGTTGGTCCAGATCAAGAGCCTGGAGACTCAGGTTAGTTAAAGAATGACAGTAAGGACAGTAGGACTGGTGTGACAGAGGCTCTTTTCAAGGGCTGTGTGTTTTCGTATTTTAGCTGGATTATGCAGACCGACAGCTACGGGAACAGAGGAAGCAGGCAGTCCAAGGCGTTCCAGTGAAACCCAGAGAAGGGCTGAAGCAGAACACCAGCATGGACAGTCTGGATCTTGACCTGGATGATTCCCTGAGTGATCCTGGGTAAGATAACATTGTACCCATCGGGTAGTTGTTCATTTTGCGTTGAGCTGCTGTTGAACTGGTTGAGTTTGAGTTCACGGCATGAGCCGATGGGCTTTTATAATGTGTAGAGTCATATTTCCTCAGATCTCCATACTTGATCCCTAAGGCCTCCACAAGGTCATCTTTGGATTTTGGATCATTCTCTCTTGGTTGTGTGCAGCCAGTGAGATGTGTATTTATGTAGAGTCCATCGTGTGTGTTTATATTTTGGTTCTAGAATGTGTGTGACGCATTTACATATCGTTTGCAGTGTTCTTGTGAAAATATAAAAACCCTTTATATTATTACAGTAGCATGAAGACTGTGGTCATGTCCGTAAGGGGTCATTGAACAGGCGTACCTGTAATGAGGTGGTTCCTCAAAGTCCTCCAAATGGGCAACTAGATGAGGAGTCCACTCTGAGGCATAAGCCTGGATGGTATCCCCGCCCCCACAGGATGTTATTGAAATATTATTATTCATTATGGATTTCTGCCAGAAATCCCACCCATCTCTCAGGGACTCTCCCAGTTTTGTGGATGGTTCTTAAGGAACCGTTTGCTGGCAAGTCAATTTGATTCTCTTGGGGTCCATTATCACAACACAGAGCTTACCCTCATTACTTCTCCCCCTGCAGCAAACCCTCGGTACCAGGGAAGTCCAGCACTCCCGTGGTACGCAGTTCCGAGCGCCTGGCCGCGAAACGTCGCACTCGGGACACCGGGGGCCCTGGAGACGGCGTTGCTTCACGCCCACGTGGCGCGTGGCAAAGATGATCACCACAAAATGGGACTGCAGCATCAGCGTCCTTCGGCGAGCTCAGCCTCGACTCGGATAAGAAGCCCGGCTCCTCGGCGCGTAGGAGCACGGTCATCGACATCACCATGAGCAAGGTGAGGACACCTGGACGGCTTTAATTGCTTTTGCCCTGGTATGTCTCTGTTGTAAGGGTGCCATGCCAGGATTTAATTTGCTCTCTGTGTAGAAAACGCCTCTTGGTGGCACCGCTGCATCAGAATTAGACGAGTCCTTCGCCTTTCACTCGTCTCGTCCTCGGCCCAAGGTAGCCGTCCACAAAACGCGCCCCGCCTCCGCTGAGGTCTCTGAGGAACCGAACAAGCTCCTCGGCCTGCCTGGGTACCGCCGCAGCATCGTGCCGACACGCTGTGAGTAGAACAAAGCCCAGTCGGATCAGCAGAATCTGAATTAAATCTCAGCCCAATACAAGGTTAACGTGTTAATTAATACACAGTTGTACCTCGGAACTCGTCGAATTCGGTTCTCAACGCAACTGACTCGAAAGATTTCTCGGTTCTCGTCGCTTGTTCGGTACTCGGCGCTCTTGCTTAAACTTGTACGAGTCGAGCCGTGCGACGCGATTCCTGATTCAGCGATTCTGATTCACAGCAGCTCTTGCTCAGTGCTGTTAGTGCAGATAAATCTGCATGGGTCCTAAAAAGGTGATTAATGGCAGGCTGAGCAAAGAGTAAGCATTTGGCTTTTCCTGTTCACTTTCAATCCATTACTCACTAAATGACATCAGATTTTTAGCACTTAATTATAAAATAAGTAGGAAATGCACCGATATTGAATTTCTTGACCGATGTTTAGCACATTATTGTGGCTGATGACAAAAAACGAAAATTTTCACATTATCTATATATGAAGTGTTAAGACTTGGAGCAGTAATTCATTTAGAAATAAAATAATAATATGCAATACAAGTTACATCAGGTATGACGATTAGGAAGTTGCAGTTCACTCAATGGTTTCCATTTTAGGTTCATGATCCATGTAACGTATGATGGATTTATCTGAACATATCCCCATCATAAATCAGGAGCTCCTGTACAATACAGCTCCATTAATGCAGATAATGCCTCATACAGGGGGATTTTCTGGGGGTCTGGAACCCATTCATTCAGTTTACATTATTCCTTATGGGAAACATTTGCTCGGTACTCTTTGTTTTCGGTTCACGATGAGCCTTGTGGAACCAATTAATGCTGAGAATCCAGGTACCACTGTCTGTATAAATGAAGAATCAACTGGTAACTGTTCTATGCAGCGACGAGCACGTTCCGCATCGGAGAGGAGTATGAGCCGGACCACTTTGCCGAAGACTGGATGAGGATTGCTGAGCTTCAGTCGCGTAACAAGGCCTGTTTGCCGCATCTCAAGAGCAGCTACCCTCTGGAGTCCAGGGTACGAGTGCATCTTCCCCACAAATCAGGGTCTAATCTGTTCCTCCGGTTAGCTTTATCATGTCTATGAACTTTGGCAGTGTCATTCAGGGTTTGGGTTTTATTCTTAATCATCTTGGTCAACGGTCCCGGATCCGGCGTATAATACTGTGCAAAAGTGTTGGGCCACCATTAGGTTAGATGCGTCATTGTTTCAGCAGTGTTAAGATGACCAAATACAAGTTTCTTGGTCTCCTCATGAGAATGCAACCAGAAAATGTGTATGCTGTATTTAATAAAAACTGCTTCTGTTGGTTAGTGTGACAAAGTATTTAGCCGACTCCTACAGATCAGGAATGGACTTTTTGGAAGGGTAGCAGCCAAGAAACCTTTTTTCCAGTCGTTGGCATTGTTATACAGGGTCATTACAGCATTGCTGTGAAACAACAAAAGTAATGGTGGCTTAAGACTTTTGCACAGTACTTTACTTTTTGAACCAGACGGCACTACATTGCAGAGTGTTTATTGTCATGAATCCCCTCCCTCAGACACCTGGTCAAAAGGCACCTCTTGGTAAAACACTGGGTGAAATGTGTAACGTCTCTAATTTCCAAATCATCTTATGGATCCATTTATGGATTTCTTAAATTCTAATTTCCTGCAGCCCAGCCTGGGTTTCTCGCACCTGCCCGTAACAGACGATGACGTCCGCACCGGGGATCCTGTCGAAACCATCCGCCGGGCCTCGCTGCTTCCTGCTCAGCTGACAGATTCCACCGTCGCCCACCAGCGGTACCTGGCCCAGCCCGCCGCCTCTCAGCAGAACTCCAAGGTGCAGAAAGGGCGGGCCACGCGTAGCCCGCTGGCCCCCAAGCGGCCCGCCGAGCAGACGCCAGACACGGACACCCCCGAGGTGAGCGCGTGCTTCTCGTTCGGTGTCACGCGGTCATGGGTGTTTAAGATCTCTAACCTCTTCTAATCTTGCTCAGGCTAAGAAGCTGGCCAGCTGCTTCCCTCGGACTCCCAAAGGCAAGAGCCTTCGATCTGGCAGCTCGCAGAACGTCCAGCCCTCTCCTGTGAGTGCGTGGTCGCCGTGGTGACGGCGCTTCTAGCGTTACACCTGTGATTCGCTTATTTGGAG